>CM047520.1:3892017-4239517 GCA_026122265.1 Ammodytes dubius
GACATTTTCATTACATTTTCTCAGAGACTTTCAACCTTTTCAAAACAGACACATGGCAGTTCACCCAAAACTGAGGAGGACAAAGTAGACATTTTGACTATGTCCATAAAAGAATGTGGTCAACACACTATGTATTTATTTTAATTTATTCTTTTCACTGGTGCTTTGTGTTCTGCTGTTTAACCTTAGTTAGTCAGTTCTGTTTGTTCTGTGAGGCCCTGTTTTGTCTGTTGTTGTTTTATCTTGTTTAATTGTATTTTCTTTTAAACATCGATGTCAGGGGACTACAGATGAAAAATAGCCTTTTGGCTCATACTGGCATTTTTAACCCATGTATGATCATGTGTTTTATTCATTTGCACTGTCCCCTTCTTAAATAAACTGAATTTAATTGAAGAGCATGAGCCAAACACTCTTAAGGTGAGCCACTGCAGATCAACAGGGTTGAATAGTTAACTCATAGATATCATGACACGTGACTACTTACATTAAAACAAATTATATTTCTATTACAATATAATCTTTTTCAGAATTGTTTGATTAAATATGCACATTTGAATATATACCAGTGTATAGTGTATGCATTTTGGAATTTTATTTATTTAGTTTCACCGTTATTAATTAATTTTGATCAATGCCAGTATTTTTATATGAAATAACAGATGTGTGTTTATCAATTCCACATTTTTCTTTTTCTGGAAATCAATTGTAAAACAAAATTAAACAAATGATTTGCCAACTTTTTTTGTATGTGCAAAGGTTTGTGAACCCTGAGCTGCATTGATTAAATCGAGCAAGGTAAACACAATCAGGTGGGCCAAATTGAGTGATGAAATGGACCAATGTAATTAGAGATCTTTAGGGAAGAAATTGGGTGGCACAAATCTCCAGATGTAATGTTTGGGTTGGCTTTTACCTGAAAAATCACTTTTCTTGTGGCGCTTGTGGATATTTTTGAAGGAAGTCCACTTCTAGGCAGATGTTAAGTCACTCTTACGGCCTCTGCACACATCCTACCTCTACTGCGCGTCTACCTCGCGTCTGGCGTCTGACTTTTTGTCACTGACCGTGTAATCAACCTGACGGGCACCATCCAACCTCAGACAGCACTGCTGATGCACGTCGAGGCACGTCTGCAGCGACGCTCCCCTTTACCTCAAGAGGAGGAGCCTATTTTTTTCTGAGAGCCGCGCGTCTCTCTCGGGTCTCTCTGCTTTAACTGATAGAGAAATACTCTGCTGAGAGTCATATTGACTTCATACCAGCAGTTTTCGCTGTAGTTTCACCATTCCCTGATGTGTCCCTTTCAAAATAAAACTTCTAACAAGCGAAAATGTAAAAAATAAAAAAAAAAGCAATGGGGCGCACGGCTTACTGTCCAGACTCAATATTAGACTCAATAATAAATCATAAATGACAGACGAAAGAACCTTCATTTTATTAATGGGAATTATCTATTGAAAACTCTATGTAGAAAGATAGGGCTTTTAGAAGCAGCGCTGCAGCAGCTGAGACGTTCCATGTGTGTCCGAGAAAAGTCCGAGAGACGCAGCAGTAAGGTAAGGCGACGCGCTCCAGAGGTAGACGCAGGATGTGTGCAGAGGCCGTTAAAGCTCTCCATTTGTAGATGATTTGCCTCACGGTGGACCGATGGAGCTCAAACTTTTTTTTAAATTAATTTATAGCTGTCCCCAGACATCACAACTCTATTCCTGAGATCCTTTTTCTTTCCTCTTGGCATGTCTGACCTGTATGGGTTCAGTTTGGTGGGCCTTAACTGACCTGGTTTGATCTCTGTTTTATCTAATGCCGCCCAATTTCTTCCCTAAAGCTCTCGTATTACATTGTTCCATTTCATCTATCAATTTGGCCCATCTGATTGTCAAATGATTTCAAACGTGTCTATAATTGTTCAGACACAATAATCAAAAAACCTTGAGCATAGAAATTTTACTTTGAAAGGCAAAAAACAGTTTTTTGAGCTTAAATGTGCTAACATCTCATTCCATGTGTCTCCCTTCTTTACAAGATGAATTAAATGGATGGCTCTTCTTAAATATGTGGTCACACTTTTAATTTTCTTATATGGTTTTCTAGTAACAAAAGGGGTGGCACTTCACAACTCACCCCACTCTCCCCTACTAGTATGAAAGAAGACATGTTATGGAAGATAAATAGACACAAATCTCAAAGTGCCGCTTGTAAAAAAAGAATAGTTTTGCCTGCAGTGTCTGGCCTAAAGACATTAACTGTTTATCTCTGCAAAATGATTTAAATGTCAGTTTGACCTTCAGTGTAAAAGCCTGAGAACAGATGAAGATACATCTCTTCCCCCTCTCTATGCCCTAAGCACACTCTTCTTTTCACACTTCTCTCCATCTCAACACTTTGTATGCTTTAACATTGACTTTGCTCTCTGACACACACACAACCACCACACACACACACACACACACAACAACACACACACACACACACACACACACACACACACACACACACACACACACACACACACACACACACACACACACACACACACACACCACACACACACACACACACAGAGCTTCATTTTTCAATCAGCACTATCTCTTCACAATGGTATGGTGATGACAAGGAAGCACACTGCAATAAGCGGCCCAACAGACAGTATAATGACTACACTTGACTTGAGTGGAGCGGGGACTCCATGCAAGCAGCAGCCCCCTCCCTCCCACCCTCCATGACAGTTTAATACAATGGGCAATCAGCCTGTGAATGCTCCAGCAGTGCTTTATGAGGACGGGGGCAGGGTGGATATGGTACGAGAGCATTTGTATTTGTCAGATACAATCTGTCTTAAAGCAGAATGTACTGTCATCAGGGCTGAACAAGACACATTCAAGACAGAAAACTTATTTGTACATCGACACAAATCCAGATGTATGAATTGTGTTCTGCAAATGCCAAAGCAGGCGAAATACCACATTAAAGTCTGGAGTCAGTGATTTTGGAGAATGTTTACACAGCCTATTAGCTGGCTTGTTGCTAGCTACAATGGGACACCTTTGTTTACATACATGTGGTTTACAGAGCCTAGGCTGTGTATTACTGGGTTTTGTTTCCAGTGCCTACACTCAGTGCCTCTTTGCTCTGTAGGCTACTGCTCTCCGACAGGCCAGCCACTTCCTCTCAGGGGAGGAACGCTTTATATAGCTACCAACAAAGTAGACATGCAAGCTGCTAACACACTGCAGAGTGGTGTGTGTGTGTGTGTGTGTGTGTGTGTGAGCCTGAGTGTGTCAATTATCAATCAGCTTTATTTAGGAGACTCGTAAGTCAATTTAAAATACCTACAACATACAAGTTTGTGTGAGTGTCGTTTTTCACAGGGGAGTTTTCATTCATAAGCAACGATTCTTCGGTTCTCCACCCTAATTCCATGTTTGTGTATATTTTTTATGTAGGTTATTTATGTGTGCTACCTTATAGTATGTGATGTATATTTTGCTCTCTGAAATGTTTTATTTAAGTGGGTGTACACACACACACAACACACACACAACAACACACACACACAAAAACACACACACACACACACACACACACACACACACACCCCACACACACACACACACACCACACACAACACACGATTATATACCAATAATGGTGTCTAAGTGTCTGTATGTGTCCGATCCCTACTTAGCGCTAATGACTGTACTGTAAACAGCTGCCAGCCTTGCTGAGCTAGGAGCCCCACTCTGGAATGACTGGAATCTGTGTGACAACCGAGGGTGACATGTTGAGAGAGGTAAAGAGTCAACCATGGAGCAACAGGACACTAGGCAAAGTGAGGAAGAGAGAGAGACGTGCCAGGGAGGGAGGGAGCAGGAAATAATAGCTGGTCCAAAGGGATATAACATGGTCAATGAAAGCAACACAGGACGGGTGCGTGCGTGCGTGGGGCTATGTGATTTCTTTCACTTGAGGAGCATTATAACATGTTGATAGGTGACAGATGAAATGAAGCCAGTGCCTTACAACACTCATTAGTGTTGTCAAGGTACCAACATGTTTGTTTAGGTATCAATAAGAATTTCTATACTTTTCTAAAAACGATTGCTGATACAATTTCTAATAGTAGCAGAAGCCCTGATTATAGTTTGAGATACCATAACCTTTTTGTCATGAGACGGATCAGATACAGCCTATGATAGGACCAGCTTCTGTCATACTATAGGGTCAGATTTAACAAAAAGAAATTGGAGTTGTTCCAATGTGTAAATTACATACATTTGACTAATAATGAGATCAGACCCAAAGAGAGAGAGAGAGAGAGAGAGAGAGAGAGAGAGAGAGAGACAGACAGAGGAAGAAGACGGCGCCACGAGACTCATGCATTAAGGACGGGTCTGTCTGTCTGTGATAATGTCCTGACAGATCTAAAGATAATGTCTAGCTCTACAAAGCAGACAGTTCACTCTCTACATTACCTAGATCTATGCTCTCTCTTTTTGGATTGACTCCAGGCTGAAGGGTGTGATAGCAGTCTGGCATAGAGACAACCAGAGGCTTTTCAAACCTTCACTTTCAATGTGCTGACATGACAAACTGCTGGCATTCATTCCTCATATTACACATAAAAGCCTTTTCATTTAAAAGCTAATACAACCACACTGCTATTGAAAGACGCGAAGGTCAGTGACCCAAGACATTACCTCTTTTAATACGACGGCGGCGTGCTCGTTAGCTTACCTGCAGTTTGGTGGTGGGTCCAATGTTATGTCAGCCAATTCCTTCTGAATTCTGCAAAAAAAAAAAGTAAAAGCAGCAAATAAAAAGCCAGGCATACAAAAGATGAGCTGAGAAGAAATACAGTGTGTCAGAGAGCTAAATAGGAAAAGTCAGTGTTAGTAAGATAACCTCATTCTGCCACACTATAGAGTGCTGAAAAGCTTCTGTGGACAGACATTTACCCCAAGGAAACAAAACTCCCCAATTATAGAAGATGTCACACACACACACACACACTGGACCAGACACTCTAGACATCTCTAAGGGTGTATTCACACTGAGGGAAGTCCGCTAGTTCACTTGCTTTGGTCTAGAGTCCAGACGAAATAGAATTTAGAAATGTTTTGTTTGGTGTTGTCCACTTTAATATTGCCCCTTTTTGCAAGTGAACAAGCACTAAGAAGAACTTGATGCTTTCTAGTGAACCAGCCCGCGTTCATACCAGCCTGGTCCAGCGGGTATGAACGCGGGCTCCATGGTGAGTTGAGTGACGGCTTTAAAAGGCCGTCATTGTGCTGCCTAGGTTAGGTTGGTAGGTTAAATAAACATCAGCTCCACATCCCTGACTCCAGAGCAGCAGCTCACCTTTTAGCACTAGTAGAGAGGAGTTTGGAGGCCTTGCTCATGCTGGCTTTGTTCTCTGGTTTCTTGGACAGGTTGACGTCCTGCTGCTGTGGTGGTGGATGCTGTTGATGGCTGTGATGATGATGAAGGTGAGTAGAGGATGAAGAGGTAGGGCTTGTGCTGGCATCAGACATACCTGGTAGTCTGTGGGAGGCAGCATAACATAAGATGGAGAAAAGGAACACACCAACAACCTTTGCACCTTACAAAAAGGTGCAGTCAACGATTATTTTTGTCAAAATCACTTTGTCAAAATCAGTGAATATCATGATCTGCTAGCTGTCCGTAGCCGATGTGCACTGAGAAAAATACAGTGTGAATACACAGCCTAGGCTCTGTAAACTGGTATGTACACATTTTTATTTAATTTTAATTTATTTATTTGTTTGTTAGGGACAGTGCATATTAATGAACAGCTGAAACAATTACAGCTGTAAAAATGCCAGATTATAGCAGACGTGCTCGTTTCCATCTGTTTTCCCTAGGCAGGTAACAGAGACAGACAAATTACAAATAAAATACATATACAAATATACACAGGCACAAGTGACACAAGATAACAATAGAGCTTAAAGGGTTAAAGTTGGCCATTATTACAGTATGGGCAGGACTAGAGATCTTTCAAATAATCTGCAGGGAGCACTCCTAAATTCAGCATGAATACACACAATTTACAGGCTACTATAAAAAATAAAATACCCTGCTGTCTTTCTCTACTAAAGGTGGGCGTGGGGCAGCTGTGAGCGGTGTGAACCTAATCAGGTAGTAGCCTGTAGTATATTTCATTGAAATGCACAGCCGTCAGGTGGGAGCCTACACCTGTATCACCGAATTCAACAAAGGAGCCGTACAATTCCTTCACTGTAGGCCTACCACGTCATGTTATTAAGATGCAGATGTAGGTAATGAGCGCTTTAACTTTTAGGTTTTTAAAGAAGAATCTTGCACACAATGGGCTATTCTACAGTACACACAATAAGGCATAGACTGCAACTGAAAATCCCATACTATATGTCGCTATAGGCTGCTATAGCCTACCAGGCCCGGACTGGACGTTGACCCGGGTCAATCGGATGGATCCATCAGTTAAATGGATGTTATTGGGGAACTTGTCATTGCTTATCGGTGGAGCACTTCACCAGCTTGTAATAGCACTGTATCCTCCTGACCTCAGCTAGCCTAATGTTCGCAGTCGGGCGTTATTTTTTTTAGCCTTGTTCGTTGCTGCGACAAAGGAAATTATATGGTGAAATAGTTCTGCTAAAGGGCTAGATATGGCCCAGCATCACAAGGCGGTACGGTACGGAACGGCACGGCAGAACCTCATCGAATAGGTCCAAATGAAAAAGCAGGAATAGATGGACGGGGGGCGATGTCGCAGTCGGCAAGGAGCCCCAGCCAGCGCTACTCTCAACACTACACCAACAGTCTCCAGACCAGTCAAACTTTCACCTAAAGGAGAAGTCAGCGAGCTGCCACGGCGCTGTCACTCTCTATCTACCGCCCTAAAGACCAATGTACGAGCCTCCAAACACAACACAACCAACCGTTCACTTCAAGCTTTTCCTCGCATTTGTAAAGCGAACTATCTATCCGTCGACATGCAGCTGATAGGCTATCATAGTGCAGCCATACACCCACAGAGGATGGACCGACTTCCCCCGCTCAACCCACCCGCTCACACGGACACATGTATGGGCCCAACACCTTCTACAAGACACGTGATGACACAAACTGTTCCAATAAGAGACAAATATGTAGTCTTTGATACCTTTCTTTGTGTGTGTGCACAGCTTATGTGTGTGTGCCTCCGCCGCCTGCTGGACGCACCAGTGTCAAAACACCCGCATTGAAGAGGAACGACACTTCCGGTCACCAGTATAAAAATAAAAGCCCACATTTTAACAGTAATAGCCTGATAAGGAGGGATAAGACCTAAGACGAGATAAGGTACATTTGACTTCAGGGCCGGCGGTAGCCAGGGGCAAGGGTGGACTCAGCCCACCCAAATGTGCGCCCTGCCCATCCAATCAAATATTGAAAAAAATATATATATAGGCTAGGCTATATAGGGGAAGGTGGGGTGAGTTGTGCATTTTGGAAGTTGCAAAACCCCTTGTTTCTAGAAAACCGTGGAAGAAATTGGAAATGTGACCACATATTTAAGAAGAGCCATCCATTTGACTCATCCTGTAAAGAAGGGAGACACAAGGAATAAGATATAAGCACATTTAAGCTCAAAAACTGTGTTTTGCCTTTCAAAGTAAAATTTCCATGATCAAGGTTTTTTGATTATTGTGTCTGAACAATTATAGACACGTTTGAAAACATTTGACACATGTTTTAGTGCTTTGGTATGCTACACTTTGAGTCTATATAGTTAGCACAATGTCAACCCTAAATTGCTGCATCATGCCTATTATCCAAAATTCTGGGGATGGGGTGATTTGTGCGCAAGGGCCTGGGTGAGTTATAAGTAAGTAAGTAAGTAAAATGTATTTATAAAAGCACATTTATGACAGTTTGCACTGTCCAAAGTGCTGTACATAGTGCATTCAGTAGGTAAACAATGAAGGTACAATAACAATAACCAAAATAAAAGACGTAAAGCCCATACATCCACATAAACACAGATAGTAGTGCAGAGGTAAGATAGTTAATGGGGAGGAAACACCAGGGTGTACATATGGGTTTTGAGCCTTGATTTAAAGGCAGAAATGTAGGGGGAATCACATTTGTCAGGTGGCAGTTGGTTCCACAAGCACGGAGCAACTAGTGCAAAGTACATTTCTGAGAGTTTTGCCAGTGGCATGGCTGTATACGCTGGTCACCAAAAGAAAGTGATTGTCTACAGTAGCTCAGAAGAGAGTGACATCTCAATTCCACTTAACGACACCACTGATGAGAGTTCAGATGGCCAGAAAGATGATGATGGTGACTGGGGTGATTTGTGCGACAAGACAACTTTTTTTCCGAAAGCTATATTTCTTAAACAGTTTATTCCAGATCCAAAGTTTTTATTGCCAGGGATGCACAACATCCTGAAATATATGTACATATTGGAGTTGGAGACATAACTGTCAAGGCCTCACTTTAAAATCACTTTGAGTAAAAAGTTGCACAACTCACCCCACTTTCCCCTATATATATTTTTTTTTTTTAAAGTGGAAGACTATCGGACGGAGCTGTTCTTTCGCTGTCCAAGAACATGTCAAATAAAAATCAGCCAATGAATTAATACTATAGAATATAGGGTGAATTCGGGTAATCTGGGACGTTTTTCGCAATTTTGACTTCAGCGACCTATTGCGATATCTATCTAAGACATAATATCAACACATTATACATTTCTGAAATCCCTGAGATGTTTTCTACAACAGAAGAAGAAAAAAATAGATATGATACCAAAAAAAGATATGCCACAACTATCAGAGTTCTTTGTGACAAATTAAACATTCGGCCTAAATTTGATAATCTGGGACACGTGACGTTGTAACCTGGGACAGTTGTATTAGCCTTTTAAAAAATGCCTAAATCACCTTATTTTCTGCAGTTTAGCCTCAATCTCAACAAGTCCAACTATTGTGGAAAAATGACACAACTAAAGCTGAATAAGTCAAATACATTGTACACTTGATGAACTGATCTACCATGTGCAATCATTCAAAACATTGTCTTTCAGTCGTGGTCTCTTTTCCTGACATTGTGGGGCCATTGTAGCCTGGCTCCGCCCGTCCGCCCGCCCGCCTGCCCGCCCGCCTACTTCCGGCCAAATTTCATTTTCCCTTCAGTAGTCAGTCTGGTGTGGCTGAGAACGATGACGTCGAAGTCGCACTCCAGTTTCAGTTGAATGCTGCGTTCCTTTATACTCGGAAGAAGGAGATTTCCGACTTGGTAGTTCCGAGTTCCGACCTGTCTGTGTTCCAGTGCATCTGCTCGCAAAAGTATGGACGCCTAAAACCTTTCTCGTCCAAATAACTAAACGTTAGTCTCTAACAAGTTACTGTTGCCAGGTACCGGTAGATTCATAGACTACAATATGTAGTGAAGTCGGAAATTTCCGAGTTCCCCGTGCAACTGGAACGCACCGTCAGAAGCCGGCTCATGACACACGTGACGACCAAACGTGATGCGATTGGTTGGCTAATCCAGATTGGCACTGGGCAGATCCAATAGTTTTAAACTTCGACAGACACCCGGCCTCCAAGTGAGTGAACGTTTGCCAATTACAGCATTTCCAGACCTTCTGTACAAATGAAATGAAGTACGATGGTCTGGTTGGACCAGGCTAGGGCCATTGTACTCTGTAGGCCTAATGCATTGAATTTTGTACATTATAGGTCATATATTTTTATATATTTTATGAGATAGGCTATTGTATTGTACTTTGCATTAGTAGTTAAGCACTGTAAATGCATATTTTTTCCAATTTGGATCATTTAAATGACTGTCCCAGATTACCCAAACCATGCTGTCCCAGATTATCAATCATATTTGATAATCTGGGACAGCAACATAATGGTTGAAAAATAGAAAAATAAAAATCTAAAACAAATATTCAACATATTATTGCATATTTTGTTTCTTTAACATATCACAAACATAATTGACTAAAAAAACAAGAACATGCATTATTTTTGAAAGATGTATATCCTTACATTAAATTGATCAGAATCCTATGTCACTGACCAATTCTCGAAATTCTCAGGGGAGCTTCTGTTTGAAAAGTGCTCTTCCTCTTCCTGTGACATCCCCTCCATGTAGTCATATCATTTCAGTTGCGTGACATTCATGCTAATCCTGTAGTGAAAGTTTTTTTGAAAAAGGAAATAAACACATTTGAGTTTAGGTGTCCCAGATTACCCGAATTCACCCTACCATTACCATGCATTGCTTCTAATTGGGTGGGCAGGACAGCCTGCCTCAAAGTTAGCCACCCGCTTATAGTGGTCACTAGTCAGCAGAGCCGGCCCGAGGCATAAGCGAACTAAGCGGTTGCTTAGGGGCCCCGACCCTTTTTATTATTATTTTTAGTTTGTGTGTTTGATATTAACATCATATCATGTAAATGTAAGTTATCATCCAAAAAAAGGAATATAATGTTTTGGTCTAGATAGTTAATATCCTAATAATTGAATCAGTTCATCTGGGAGGTAATCCGAGGTTAACTGATCACGTCATGTCCCCTCCATGCACAGTGTGCATTGAGTTTATTTAAAAACATTTGGAAATGGGACTGCCCTCGCACTGTTTAGTCTATAGCCTATTTCAGCCTCGTCTTTGGAAAACAAAGATAGCTGGACAACAGAGTTCTTCTGCTTCGTTCCTCTCACTGCATTTAAATGCATTCATTATATTGCAGAGAAATATGTCCCGTAAAAGAAAAATAGCTCCAAGCCCAACCCAGAGTACCTGCATAATATTTTATTTTAAATTAATATTTTTATGGAAAATCCATGTGTCTTTCTTCAAATGCTTCTAATTCATCTGACCCAGTGTCACCAAATTATTTGTTCACACACAATTCCTCAGATTTAGCCTCCTAATTTTCCTCTCAAAGTGCACCAGATTCTTGCATTTCACTTTAAAAAGGTAAAAAAAATACCCCCGAACCCTCCTAGGAGGGTCGGGACCTTGGCTGGCTACTATTTCCCCCCAGCTGGACATTGGAGGCACTAGTGGAAAACACTGGGTGTGTGTATGGCATTTAACCTTAGTCTAGCGCTAACATTGGAGAGGGCCACCTAATCAAATTCTGCTAAGGGCCCCCCATGAAGGCTTGGGCCGGCACTGGCTCTGGACTACCACCATCCAGGTTACCCAGTCCTAAAGCTTTCTCTTCTATCGGCTCAGGCTGTCTACTGATCATTTGTGTTTTCAGGTTGATGTAAGGTGAGATTTTTAAAAAAATATATAGATTATGTTGTATATTATGTATATTATATGTTATTCATGAACATTTTGGAAACAAAACATGCAATAATTGCAAGAATTAAATCTCCCACACAGCAACAATCAAAGTAAATTTGCATATTGTGTTAAAAAATTTTTTTAACATACATTAGATTTTTTTCGCCTTGCAATTTTATTACTTTTGTCTTGAAAATTCCTTAATATCAGTATTTCTGCCAGCAAAATTGGATTTTCAATTCAGAGATACTGTGACATTTCATCAAGTTCTGGGGTGTCTTTGTGAAGATGTTGTGCAATTTATTCTGTACATTTTATCTATATTCTTTTATAAGAATTTGAAAATGATATAGCCTATGTAGCTTTTCATAGAAGGTGGCAGATAGTTGTAACACTGATGCGAAAAGCTGCTGGTAGCAGTGCTATCATGGTAAACCACCCCATACAGCAGTGATGTGTCTAAAAGCTAACATTGCCATGCCAAAAAGCAGCCAGGGAGATCTTACAAGGGCAAAAAAAAAGTTTTCTCTGCCCACCTATTATTTCTATCTGCCCACCCTAATCGTACTGCCTAGAACCGGCCCTGTTTGACGTATGAATGCAGGACCACTGTATACTATAGTAGTAAGGCCAATAGCCTACAGTGTTCCCGCATGTGTAGGCTACAACAGCATTATGTTTTAGCTTAGGCTTAAACAACAGAGCATCTATTATTAGGCTACAAAATGAATGAAAAATAAGCCAAAGTATAATTATAATAGGTTTATGATAACATTAGAACAACTCATTGTGGGATATAGGTCTATGTGAAGTTGTATAGGTAAATAGGCCTATGCATCACTAAAGTCTCCTACATGTAGCCTAACATACTCCGTGAGAAGAACGTTCTCGGTAACAGAGCTGCGAGAAGAAAATGACGTCATTTTGTTCTCGCAGCTCTTGTTCAGCTGTTCTCGCAACTTGTTCTCGACATATCGCTAGGGCCAAACTTTCTTCTCGCAGCTTGTCTGATAACTATTGTGAGATTGGTCAGTCTGGAGTCGGTACCAGTGTGTGGAGTGTGCCGCGGTGAGGAGCTCGGCACTTCAGTTCTCCTGAAGTTTGAAATGTCAGTCCAGAAAGAACTTTGAGAAGTTTGTTTTTTCTTCTTGCAGAGTATGTAACAGGCTTAAGCCTAGCCTATAGGCTATGTAAAAGAACATTTTGTGTGTATGCCTTTATTAGAATATAAATGTCTTTCTGACTTTTAAAGGCAGGGCTGGGAGGCCTACCCTATAGTGTAGATATGGATATCAAGAGCGAACATGAGTTGAGGTTTGGTGCTTTTATTTTACAGGATAATATCCGGGATTATCGTGACGTATTAACGCGAATTTGACGGCGCCGCTGGACGCGTGCCTTCTTCTCGCCGGAAGAGTTGGTCCAGCAGCAGACAGGCGTGCTGACATTGTCCTCTGATCCATCATTATCATGTTGCCAGAGTGACGACTAGAGCAGCATGGGAGGATGAACAGAGGGTAGAGTCAAAGTAAAGTTGCATTAGCCTATATTCAATGAAAACATAAGCCAAGAGCAATATGAAGAATAGAAGAGAAAGCCATTTACATAATCATACCTTTGTCAAGCATGGCTTTATTCAGCCTAGGCCTAGCTAGCATCTGATAGGCCTATACCAGGGGCGCTTTAAAGGGGACATATTATGTCCCCTTTAACCCTCATGCCACCCTGGCACCATTTTCTGCCATTTGGCCTTTTTTTTTGGTTTGTTTTTTGAATAACTTTGGCTGTGCTTATGTTAGCCTAATACAATTTGGCCAGGGTTAATTTGTATGAAGATACTTTCTGAATTTCTACTCAGCAACTTCATAGCACCTAAATAAAGGCAGGACATTTTTTTGTTACACAGGAGGACCTGGGACCATTTTCTGCCGTCATTCACTTCCATTCAAAACGGCCGTTTTTTCCAAATTTGATCCTGCTGACAAACCAGCATAAAATATATTTTTCTATTATTTTGTGCTTTCATCCTTGACAAAAGGCATCAAAATTTGTGATTTTCACCCCAACTACTAGGTGGTGCCCTTTAGGTATATTTTACATGGGGTTGAATGACAGGCTGTTTTCCTGGTTGTCAGTCCTGCAATATTGTTGGCCCCCAAAGGTCAATGTCAAAAAATATTTCAACCTAAATGGTGTTGATGTGTTGGTAGGGATACCAGTGTGTGGTGCATATGTACTGTATATATTGAGAAATTATGGTTTGTGTGTGTGTGTACAGACAGCCAAACTTCAAACACCCAAACTTGTATGTAAAAAATGGCTCAATTTGAAAGCATTCAAATCTGTAAAAACTTATATTTTTCAAACCATAGCCATGTTGACAGACATATGTAAATGTGATGATATTAGGCATGCATCCCAAACTTAAGACACCAAAATTACACTTTTTACCCCACTTAGCTGAATTATTCATTTACTTCACCTTTTACTGATAAGTCAAAATGCTCCCTAAAACAAGACAAGAAAAAAACATGATTTTTTTTATAATTTGTCATTTTTTAGAGTTGCAGACCTACACATAAAGAAAATGAGCAACACATGAAAGGTTAGGGTCCATATGGATACCTAAGGGTTGTGTCTGTGTGTTTGTTGTGAAATTATTGTGTGTGCGTATGTGTGTGTGTTTGTGTGCTTCCATATATATGCAGCTTAAAGGTGCTATTTCGGGGCTTTCAGGTGGCTGCTCACCCAGCATGCACAAAAGGTCACTAACACTCCCAAAACTGTGTGTGTGTGTGTGTGTGTGTGTGTGTGTGTGTGTGTGTGTGTGTGTGTGTGTGTGTGTGTGTGTGTGTGTGTGTGTGTGTTGTGTGTGTGTGTGTGTGTGTGTGTGTGTGTAATCACGCCACTTTTTGGTGGATAAGAATAAAGAACAGCTCAGAGCCTCTTGAATCATGCAAAAATCCTTCCTACATTCTCTTTGAAGTGATGCGCACTCCTTCATCTTGCAGGCTATAAAGATGCCGATGAAGTGAAAACAAAAAACAAAAGTCTGGGAAAGTCTGGGTTTGTTTACACAGGTGCAACATTGACCAATGTTTTAAGTATGGGTGTAGGGCACACTGCTCATTTACAGCATGGCCAAGCATTACCAATGTTAGACACATTTGCAAAAATTGCCAGCGAAGTGTGTTCTCTTCCATTGAATGTCTTTTTCTCTCTCTCGTTCTCTCTCTCACACACAAACAAACACACACACACACACACACACTCACTCATGCTCACACACAAACGCGCACATATACCCACTCACTCACTCACTCACTCACAAACGCGCACACACTCTCTCTCACACACACATACACACACACACACACACACACACACACACACACACACACACACACACACACACACACACACACACACACACACACACACACACACACACACACACACACACACACACACACACCACACACACACACACACACTTTTGGGAGTGTCATGAATTTGGGTAGCACACTGAAAGTCCCAAAAGCACCTTTAGCTGCATATATCTATTCTAGCTGTTATGTCGATTTATGTTTTTGTTATAATGTTTGTTCTCAACAAAGCAAGAATGTCAATCTTTTTGTTGTCATTAAAGACCTATCTCGTACACATCACACAAGAAACCCATTTGATTTGTATGGAAGTCGCTTTATCATTTTTATATATAGAAAGTGTCATTTCATCACAAAAAGCTAGGCCGGGGAAAGGGTAAAAACATAAATAATGAATATAATATGTATTAAAGAGCTCATAGTGGGGTAAATGGTTTTTAAAAAAAGGTATAATATAAACATATTGTATAGTGTTTTATGCAGTTAATTGGAGTGGCTCTTGTGGCGCAGTCCTTCTTTACATTATTTGCATCTGAGCATACGCAAAAACTAACATGCTCAAATACAATTTTTGTGATCAATCATTCATATGCCTTGACCTAGTTATTCCGACTTAAAAATCAACTCTGCTCTATATATCGAAAAAATCATTCTTGTTTAGGGGAGAAAAAATATGACATTACACAAAAACAATCATTTTAAGCATTAATGCAAAGAAAATCAAAAATATTAAATATGAAGTACAGAGCCATTGTGAATTATACAAAAAAAGTAGAAAACATTTTGTATAGTGTTTTATGGCAGTTAAATGGTAGTGGCTTCTGTGGCCCCAGGTCCTTCTTGATAACAAATAGTTAGGTGCCCCAAGTTTAAAGCACACTTTGTAGGTTATTGGGGTCCCTACCAGCACAGCAAGCTTCAAAAAGACAAATATGTCAGTTTCTTCTGGGATGCTTATTTAGAAAAAGGGGGGATTTGAAGGTCTGTTCCAAAAAACACCAACTGATGACGAAATCGGTCGGTTTTCATTATCATAAATACTCCCACGGGAAAGCTCACCAGAAACTCGGCAGTTGATTGGCAAATCAAGACGCCCCCGTTGGTAACCACACACACTGGACTGCCACTGCTGATGCAACAACAGAGGAGAAGCAAGCTGCAGTGTTAGCTCATCCTCAAGCTACCATCACACCCCAGCCTCGAAGCAGACCGGGGCTGAATGGATTTACTTCATTTTTTGTTAGGCTATGCCCAGCAAAGGTTTGCAATCTAGTGTGATCTGCCGTTATACTGGAGTGTGGAGGAGAGTGTGTCTGGAAGACAGAGAGACACCATCTCTCCTCTGGAAATGTAAGTAGGCCTAGTCCTATTTAAAAAAAACAAATCTGTCCGTTTATGAGTTCAATGTGTGTAATGTGCTTTGATTTATCCCTCCTATAACCAACGCCGACTGAAACGAGATAATGCCGCTGGATTAAGTAGTTAGCGTTAGCGTCCGCTATCTTAACCGTTAGCTTTATGCTAACGTTTAGATCTGTGAGTCTGTCCGTGACAGCCCCTGTGCGAAAAACAGACGGTGAAACTGT
Source organism: Ammodytes dubius (assembly GCA_026122265.1). Classification (NCBI taxonomy): domain Eukaryota; kingdom Metazoa; phylum Chordata; class Actinopteri; order Uranoscopiformes; family Ammodytidae; genus Ammodytes; species Ammodytes dubius. Next base: position 3,908,303 of record CM047520.1, read on the forward strand.
ATGGTGTGTTGGAAACTGAAGAGTATTTGTTTGTTGTTGACAGTGTGTAGTTATGCAAGCAGTCGTGGTACATGCAGCAGTAGGCCTATTACGTCTCCAGTGTCATGTACACTATAACAGACAGGAATACTGTAAGTTGCCTCTGCTGCTGTTTGTTTCCTGTCCATTATATTTCAAAAAGCACACAGTATCACTCAGAACTCGTTGCTTCTTGAGCAAGGGCTACACTGAATCTATTAGTTGCCTATCTTATTTAATAATGGAAGAAAAAATATATTTTCATTAGTTTGTAGCTTTGCCATAACTACAGATGTATGATATGTCAGCTAGGCTACATGATGTAACATTGAATGTGCCATGTTTTACAGATATGAGTGACCTGACGGACCACACTATCTGTTCCATCAGAGGAGACTGTTCACTGGGTGGGACAGGTGGTCTTCTTCAGGGCCCAACCAGCAACAACTGGACATTTACATACAAGTTATGGCTTTGCTTCTGTTTGATATGCACACTTTATATTTCCATTTCACTGGATATGAATAAACTGCTTTATTTTTAAGTATGGCTTTTTAAAATGTAATGATACTATTTTATAAGAAATCTTCAGAGAGATAAAGGGTTGAATTAAAAAAACGTATAAGTCAATGCATGTAGATCGGTCAGAAAACTAGTCCAACATCTTGACTATGAAAATGTGAGTTTCAAGTAATCCTTTACTACACAAAGCAAACAGTGACAGTTAGCAACACAATACATTTTTTAACAGTAAAACTTTATTATAAATGAGTGATCACAATACAAATGATACATTATATATTAGATATTGATAAGACACTTCACCCACCTTGCCTCGTGTGAATGTGTATGACTGCTGTATGTTTGAGGTGGTGGTCGGAGGGGCCGTAGGCGCTGAATGGCAGCCACGCTTCCGTCAGTCTGCCCCAGGGCAGCTGTGGCTACTATGGTAGTTTACCACCACCAGTATGACTGTGTGTGAATGAATGGAACCTGGAACCCTGTAAAGCGTCTTTGAGTGCCTTGAAAAGCGCTATATAAATCCAATCCATTATTATTATTAGAAATGAAGCTAAACATGGTAACATCGATCTCCATGCTGCATTGGCCAAAAGTAAACAAAACTGACAGCTGGGCGTGTGCCATGCCCATATAGGTAGGTATAGAGTAAATGAGCAGGGCGGTGCATGCACGCCCATGTAGATCTGACCAGTCAGAGCAGACTAGGATTTTTGCGAAGGGGGGTAGATGTCAAAACCAACCTTTTGAGATAGAGGGCAGAGAAGGCTGGAAAAGGCGATGAAGAAATGGGTAATGGTAGAAAACTAATGGGTTTTTTGAACAATAAACCATGAAAACCTTTTCTATTAGACCTCGGAAATATACATTTAATCCCGAGTTTTTGCATATAGGGCCGGTTTCACAGACAAGGCTTAAGCCTAGTCCGAGACTGAAATGCCTGTTTGAGCTGGATTAATTCAAAGCCACTTGCACAGACTCGGTTTAAAATAGTCCTAGATTAAAGCTATTCTGGATTAAACAAAGCCAATTGCAAAACGGACGACTAGAGCTACTCTAGGTCTAAATTTCATCTTAAATTAATCCTCCAAAGAGGCAGGTTTAACTTCAGTTTAGTGGTGTTTGTGAGAGAGCATGGGCTATTTGGAATATCTAAATGCAGACCAACTCCCACTGCAGAGGCCAGCCAGAAGAGTACTTGTGGATAGGTCTTATCCAGAACATTTATTTGATGAACTTACATTTCGAGACCACTTTCAATATGGAAAATGCACTGGAAATAACAACTTTGAGTTTATTAGATGGATGCATTTAAATTGAAGATGTATTCAGCATAATAAAATGAGTGTCTAAAACAATTCTGTTTTCAAATGTGGTTGTTGTGATTTAAAATACTGACACACATGAATAACAAAATGACAAAACACAACATGAACACCTTTTATTTTCTACTTATATCTTCACTGTGATTAGTAATCACAATTGTCTCAGTACTGTATCTTGTTTGAATCATAGCTCTCTCTTCCAACTTCATGTCATACAGTTTACGCTCTCTGGACTTTCTTTACGCCTCTGTCCCCAGAACCCGTACTGAGTTTGGGAAGAGGGCTTTCATGTACTCTGCTCCCTCCGCCTGGAACACTATTCAAAAAACACTCAAATTGCAGGAACTCATCACTATGAATGATTTTAAAACTCGACTCACATGTTTTTTAATGGCAAATTTTGGTGTGTGTCAATGTTTCACTGAATAGTATTTTATCATTGCCTCAAAATTGTTCTTCTTCTTCACCCACTGGAATGTATTTGTCTCTGTTTTATTCTTATGTTTGTCTTATATTTCATTCATCCTAGCTGCTGCCATTTCGGCCAGGCCTTGCTTGGAAAAGAGTTCATTTGACCTCAAGCAATTTTGCCTGGTAAAATAAAGGTTAAATAATGTCCAATTCCGCCTGTAGAATTTAAATTTTCATGTCATACTTCCTTCAGAATCATATAGCATTTTCTGTTCATTGAATTCTCGGGCTAACTAATTCGGGTTTTTCAACAGAGTCTATCAGTGCAGATATCATTAAATATAATGTCAAAATTATAAATGAGAAAGATGTGAAATACCGATAATAATGAAGATAACCTGAAGTTGGTGTATTGTTCTCTTAGTAACATTTTCATTAATTGAATTTGTTGCAAATTGCGAACCAAATATTTATTTGCTCAGTCCCAGCAGTATGGCTTTTAGATTCAACAACCGGATGGTTTCAAACAATTTTTTTTTAAGAGATTTTTTTCAAATTCATTCAAGTTTATTGACGGGATTTTTTTAGCCTCTGCCATTGTTTTTTCTCACAAGCAATGGTGTTTCTGCTCCACTCCGGGTTTTTATGATCACCGTTGGACCAGCAGCATGTGCTCATGGGCAGGTGTTTACAATCAGGCATACTTACCTTACTCCAGGACTTCGTAGTCTCAGACTAACTAAGCCAAACTTAAGCCATATCCATGAAAGTGACTTAAACGTCCCAGTTTAACTAGTCCACATTAAGGCCTACTCCTGGCTTAATCTAGGCCCTGTCTATGAAACCGGCCCAATATGTCCCCTTTAAATCCTAGACTATATCTAAAAAATACCTTTGCTTAATTTATTTTCTTCAAACTCATATGGCTACTGTTAAGTTTAAAAACAATGGTTCCAAAGCATCAAATATGATGGGGGGCCTTACCTTGGGGCCTAAGGCCATTGCCCACCTGTCCACAATGGTGAGTCCGCCTCTGCCTGATATTGAACACAGGCGGGAGACACTCTGGGCCGGTTTCACAGACAGGGCCTAGATTAAGCCAGGAGTAAATAAATAGTTGGGCCGCAATTTGCAACAAATTCAATTAATGAAAATGTTACTAAGAGAACAATACACCAACTTCAGGTTATCTTCATTATTATCGGTATTTCACATCTTTCTCATTTATAATTTTGACATTATATTTAATGATATCTGCACTGATAGACTCTGTAGAAAAACACAAATTAGTTAGCCTGAGAATTCAATTAACAGAAAATGCTATATGATTCTGAAGGAAGTATGACATGAAAATTAAAATTCTACAGGCGGAATTGGACATTATTTAACCTTTATTTTACCAGGCAAAATTGCTTGAGGTCAAATGACCTCTTTTCCAAGCAAGGCCTGGCCAAAATGGCAGCAGCTAGGATGAATGAAATATAAGACAAACATAAGAAGAAAGCACAGACATGAGAAAACAGAGACAAATACATTCCAGAAGGCGAAGAAGAAGAACAATTTTGAGGCAATGATAAAATACTATTTAGTGAAACATTGACACACACCAAAATTTGCCATTAAAAAACATGTGAGTCGAGTTTTAAAATCATTCATAGTGATGAGTTCCTGCAATTTGAGTGTTTTTTTAATAGTGTTCCAGGCGGAGGGAGCAGAGTACATGAAAGCCCTCTTCCTAAACTCAGTACGGGTTCTGGGGACAGAGGTAGAAAGAAAGTCCAGAGAGCGTAAACTGTATGACATGAAGTTGGAAGAGAGAGCTATGATTCAAACAAGATACAGTACTGAGACAATTGTGATTACTAATCATCACAGTGAAGATATAAGTAGAAAATAAAAGGTGTTCATGTTGTGTTTTGTCATTTTGTTATTCATGTGTGTCAGTATTTTAAATCACAACAACCACATTTGAAAACAGAATTGTTTTAGACACTCATTTTATTAGGCTGAATACATCTTCAATTTAAATGCATCCATCTAATAAACTCAAGCAAAGTTGTTATTTTCAGTGCATTTTCCATATTGAAAGCGGTCTCAAAATGTAAGTTCATCAAATAAATGTTAATAAGACCTATCCACAAGTACTCTTCTGGCTGGCCTCTGCAGTGGGAGTTGGTCTTCATTTAGATATTCCAAATAGTCCATGGGCCGGTTTCACAGACAGGGCAGGAAATTCTTCATCTGACCCGACGTTGTGTATTAGGCCTAATGCAGGACACCTTACCGTAGCTATAAGGAGCTTTCAGTTTTTGTTGATTGTAGCGCCCCCTTTGGCCCAAAGCAGTAGTGTTTTACCACACTAGCGCTGAAAGAAATCCACAGCCAAGGCTCTGCAAAGGAGCTTTTTTTGAGCTATGGTGGGCCCCCTTTGTTACAGAGCCTAGGCTGTGTATATATCAATGTACAGTATATGATTTATTTTCAGTGCACACACACAGTACAGACAGGTAGCGGATTGTGACTGATTCTGAAACAAAGTGATTTTCACATTATGATGAAACACACCTCAAAGTGAAGGTCCCTTAAGGGTCTGGGCCCAACATTGTATCATTGTTTTTGTCTGGTCTCTGAGGGGCACTTTACACTGTGAAAACGTGACAGTTTTCCAGTTTTTGGTTTAAAAAAAAAAACCCCGTTCAGACACAATTCATCTGACATCTTCACCCGTACACAAAGTTTTCAGAGGAAACGGGCCGAAATCGCTGTAGTAGCAGCAGGGCTGCTTTTACCTGCCACTAGGCCCTGGGGCTGAGAGGTTTTGTAGGCCCCCCCCCCCCCCACCCGGGCGGCGGTCTTACAATACAGATGCGTTAAAGCCATGTTTGTCTACACCACAATATCTCTATTGATGAAATACAAAATCACCTGAGGTAACATGTACTTAAACCCCCTCCTGGTCTAATGACTTTTAATAACCAGACACACATGGTTGGTTACTGTGTTTTTCCAAGTTATTAAAGAGACAGCGGTGGGGACCCAGGACCTTCTAGGGGGGCCCGGGGGCATGCCCCCCGGAAGAAAAATGTTAACCTTTTAAAGTAAAATGCATCAATCTGGTGCACTTTGAGCAGAAAACTAAGGCTAAATCAACTGTGTCCTATGTGAGCTATTTTCTGAAATCATTTGGAGACACAGAAATACCAAAAAGCAGAAACAAAAATATACAGGTTTAAAAAATCCAGTCAGTCAGCATTCCAATTTTTTTTTTATAATCCCTTATCCGAAAGCTACTTCTCTCTTTGAATTCTTCGTTTTGCTTTTAATGGCTCAACTCAATATAGGCCCTTGATCTGCGTTGCCCCGAACAATGTTATTTAAACAAAAATAACAAAAATGTACTGGTGAATGATAGGCCCCTTGATCTTCGTAGGCCAAAAATAATGTGATTTTTTTTCCTTTTTCTTTACTGGTTCATGATGGGCCCCTGATCTCTCTACGCCCCCCTAAGATCAGGGGCCTATCATGAGCCAGTCAATAATTTATTTAAATGACAATATTCGGGGCCTTCTTAGATCAGGGGCCTATATTGAGACAGTAAAAAAAAAAAAAAATTTTTTTTTTTTTTTTTTTAGAGGCCCCTGATCCTTGTAGGCCCTGGGGCTTCAGCCCAGGTAAGCCCGTGCATAAAGGCGGCCCTGAGTAGCAGTGTAGCAGCCATGCCAAGCCAATAGTCAGCAGTGACACAGCCTAGTAGATAGCTCTTCCGGTACAATTTGATGCATAAAACCTTACTGTAACCGAAAATTAATGCCACTAACGTTCATAAAGCGGTTGGTGTAAGCTTGGGGTTACAAATATTGTAAAAGACAAGCTTATTTCACCGCATTGAACTCATGAAAACAGAAGACTTGCTGATAGTGAAGGGGCTTCGTGAGCGGATACCTTCCTGTTAGGCGTACTTCAAAATAAAAGTCAACTCACGTGTGTCCAGTGAAATGCTATGAATGTTTAGCCAGTGAAATGCTTTTACTGTGAAGCCGTAGCCTTAATGCTACTTTTGTTGAACAGTAGCCTAACTTAACCACTGCACGCTGATAGTGTTTTTTAATGTAGAGAGAGCCGTGTCCCTGGCATATAGAAGTGACACACGTTTATTTAGCTAGAAAAACAGGCAGAGCACAAATCTTTCCCCAGCCAAAGTGGCGGGTGGTCTCAATAACTTACTGCGGTGATCGCTTGGACTAAATTGGCGAGTGTTAGCCTATATTTTAGCCCTGCACGACACTCTCCGCTGATCACAATGATGGTGCCGTGGAGACACCGTTCATGTTGTCTTCTAACTTTATAACTCGCTTGTGGGTATTTTGACAGCAAATGTTATAGACTACGCATGTGTGAGGGTGGAGCCGTGACGTCAGCGTTATCAGGGGAAATGGTTTCGGTGTTTACAGGAAACCAAAACCGTTAAGTTTTCCAAAAAATCCTCCCTCGGAGGTGATCTCAAAAACCTGCGGTTTCATGCCTGTGTAACATGGTTGGTTGAGTTCTTGTTTAAATCCAGCTAAAATGGTTCAACAGTGCCATCTACTGTCGTAAACGTGTACCTGCACGGAGTAGTTGGGTCATTAGGGCAATGAATTCTGGGAATTCTCCAAAGCTATTGAGAGAATTCCATGAGGTAATACGTGTGTTTTAGTCTGTGCGCATATTTAATAATTAACATATATGAACTGTAGTTAGAAGTTGAGCTGTTTAAATGTAAAGTAGGAATATATATGTTAAAGATACGTTTCGCCATGTTTTTGCTTGTTTGCAAGTCGCCTTTTCTATGTTTTATTGGTCGGGAAAATTCCTGTTTTAAGCTAGCTCACGTTATGTGCCGTCTTTACAGTGAACACACTGCTTGTCCGTGCCCACGTTGATGACTCTCTCCGCTGTTGTTTTCTATAAAATATGCAGGTATGTACAGTAGCTATGTGTTGCTTTTGCAAGATGTTTTAATATTGTGCAGCTCAAATATCGTCTGCTGGTTTATGTGTTTTATTGTCAATTGGTAATACATGTTAAGAGGTTACTAAAAATATGGTAATAGCAGGTTAATGCACTTATGTGAGCTCCGTGAAATGAAGAATGCATTTTTGTTATTATATAGGACATTTCTTTATTGTTTAGAAGAGTGAGACTTCTGTTATGCTTTATTTATTTTATTTATGTGAATCAAATACCACTATACGATCACACTGTAATAGTTAAAAAAGCTATTGAGAGAATTCCATGAGTGAACACACTGCTTGTCCGTGCCCACGTTGATGACTCTCTCCGCTGTTGTTTTCTATAAAATATGCAGATGCAGAGCCAGTGCCATTAAAAACTGCTGTTGCCAAAACCTGGGTTCCGAGACGTTATTGTGCGAGAGACCGACCACAGAGGTCACATTGGTGCCGTGACTCGTCCATGACCACGCCGGACCGGACAGACGTCTTCTCGCCACTACATCGTTTTGGAACTGTGTCCTTTTTATTAAGTGTGTTTAAGTGCCAGCCTAGTTGCTATATTTAATTGTGTTCTTAGCTATAAGTGGTGACTTTTAATGACAACAATGAGCTTCAGTAACTATTTTAACTCTGATATTACTCCACTGGGTATTGGCAGGGGTAGAGGGTTACATAGCACCCCAGTTCCATTTTCTCTTGGTGATCATCATGCGGGGAATAAGACATATTTTGGTGATGATGTAGCGACACCTCACAGTGAACCTAAAGTTGAGTTATGTCCACCACAATGCACTAACACATCACCCCCAGCCCCTCCCCATGATGATGTTAGACTCTTTGACCAAATGAGCACTATTGTGCAGCAGATAGGACAGCAGTTGGCTGATAGCGTAATGTCCCACCTTAACACATCAAGCCCCAAAGCTGCTGCGCGTACAAGCCATGATGAGTCTTGCAATAACAAAGAGTCCTTCCAGAGCCACACACTAGATCAGTCCAAAGTCCAGCTGGTCGCACAGAGAGGAGTTAAAGACCCACCTGCGTTTCGAGGGGAGAGCTCGGATAAACTGGATGTTGATGATTGGGAGGACTCCATGAAGAACTACATCAATAAAAGTGGCGTGCAGCTGGAACATCAGGCTGAGGAAATTCTCGTCCACCTGAGAGGCAAGGCAAAGGACGTGGTGAGATATGGGATAAGGAATGGTGAGATTGATGTTAAGCGTAATCCACATGCAATCTACAGGCTACTGCACAAACATTTTGGCTCGAGCCATTGTTCCCCTGTTCCGCTGGCTGACTTTTACTCCACTTTACCAAAGGGGGAGGAGGATCCATATGAATATTGGATAAGGCTTAACAGGGCTGCTGACGATGCTGTAACTTCTCTCAAAGAGCAAGGCAAAGTATTCGACAACCCCAGTGTTGAAGTCACACGTATGTTCATCAGACACTGCCCCAACAGAGATTTAGCCCTTACCTTTAGGTCCAAGACGGTTGACAAATGGTCCACACGAGAGGTTCAAGAAGTGTTAGATGAATATCACCTTGAGAAGGGAGTAAGATCTTCTGCAGTGAGAAGTGGAAAAGTGAACATGAACAAAGTTGAGGTTTGTCCTAACACTACGCCTGTTTCAGACATCCCAGAACAAAAGCAAGCTGTGAGCCAAGACGCCGGTGCTCTGGAGAGGATGATTGGAATGCTGGAGAAAGTGTTGCTGCAGAGCCCTGGTTACACTCAAGCTAACAAGAGACCACAGAACAGGCCGCCAAGGATTGAGGGCTTGAATGAAATGCCATGCAAGCTATGTAAAGACGGCTCACACTCTGCCCTCACACACTGTCGCGAGCACAGGCTGTGCTTTCTTTGTTACTCACCTGACCATTCACGTCGCAACTGCCCTGAGGGAAGACGCCCTCCTTTCCATGGTCAACAGGGAAACTAAATGATCTGCACACAGGGGAGGGCAGTGTAGATCAAGTAAGTGAACCTCCCACCTTGAATATGACAGAAATCAAAGATTATGACACCTTATGTGAGACCTACAGCAATATTTTGCCGTCACATAAAACAATGATTGTACAAGATTTGCAGAGACTCTCAAAAACTGACAGCCTATTCTACACAGATGTTACCACTGCTAATAATCTAGTCCTGAGAGCATTAGTGGACAGTGGTTCTATGGCATGCACTGTAAGTGTGGCAGCTGACAACAAACTTTCCCAGTCCATCCCCGACATGAAAAAGAAATCAGCTGAAGAGTTTGTCATTGTTGGTTGTGGGGGCAACCTTGTCACGCCTACCGCCATGTATGACCTCATAACATCAGTGTATGGCTATAAAGTGATAATACCAGTTCTGGTTGTGCCAGGCCAGACTGATGAAATGATTCTTGGCAGTAACTTAATCAAGTGGCTTATCTCACAGATGAAGGAGACAGTTGGTGAATTCACATCTCCTGTTGAAAGCACTCAAGGTGATAATCTGCCCCATTTAATGTCTCTGTTGTCTGACATGGATAAATGTGAAGCCGGAGCAACGCCGAACAGGATCGGCACGGCTAAACTTAAAAGATGTGTCACTTTACAGCCGATGTCTGAGCATTTAGTGTGGGCTAAGTTACCTGCTTCTGATGTATCTGCAGTGGGAAAAAAGTTGTCATTGAACCCACACAGTCTAAGGCCAGGCCTGCACAAATTCTTGTGGGGAGAGTTGTGACTTCGTTGTCAGGAGAAGGCTGGGTTCCAGTGAAAATACTAAATCCAACTGAAAAGCCACTCACGCTTAAGAGAAATGCAAAGGTTGCCGATGTGTCCCCATGTCTCTCTGTGCAGGACTTACCGGAACCAGAGCACGTCCAATCCAGTGCGCAGCACACACACAGTTCACCTCCTAAAGCAAGGTCGGAGGAAGAAATATCACGCATCTTGAGCGACCTTGGCCTGCAAGATTTGGACCTTTTATCCTGTGAAGTCTCCCCGGAGTGGAAAGATAAACTGCTGTACATCATTGAACAGTATGAGAACATATTCTCGAGGCACAAAATGGACTGCGGTGAGGCAAAAGATTTTGTACATAGAATCCGTTTAATGGATGATAAGCCTTTCAGACTTCCATACAGGCGAGTCCCACCCTGCCATTATGATAAGCTCCGCACTGCCATCAATGATATGGAGGAATTGGGGATAATTCGCAAGTCTCAGAGTGAATATGCATCTCCCCTCGTCCTGGTTGTCAAGTCAAATGGTGATCTCCGCATCTGTAATGACTTCAGGTGGTTGAACGCAAGAACTGTCAAAGACGCACATCCATTGCCTCATCAGACAGACACTCTCGCTGCACTCGGTGGAAATGTGTTCTTTTCAACAATGGACCTCACCTCCGGGTTCTACAATGTCAGGCTGCATGAGGATGACAAAAAATACACAGCGTTCTCATCCCCCTTTGGTCTACATGAATATAACAGGATGCCTCAGGGTCTCACAAACAGCCCTGCTACTTTCATGCGAATGATGATGTCCATCTTTGGTGATGAGAATTTCACAAGCCTGTTATGTTACCTGGATGACCTAATGGTTTATGCTCCATCTGAACAGGTCGCGCTCCAGCGGTTGCAGATGGTTTTCTCCCGCCTTTCGGCCAACAATTTGAAGCTTTCGCCTAAAAAGTGCCACTTTCTTCGCCGGTCTGTCAAGTTCCTGGGGCACATCATATGTGGAGATGGTGTTAAGACTGACCCGAGTAAAGTGCAGGCTATTAATGACGTGCAGGAAGCTGACCTGATGGAGCCTAATGGAGAGACACCGTCTGCAAAGAAAATCAGATCCTTCTTAGGTATGGTCCTCTATTACCATCACTTTATTGAAGGTTGCTCTGCCAAAGCTAAGCCATTGTTCAGCCTCGTGGCTGAACCTGCTGCATCACCCAAAAGAGGAAGGGGAAATAAACCAAAGTTCAAAAAGGGCCCAGTTAGACTGTCACCATCTGATTGGACTGACGAGTGCAGAGAAGCTTTCAGGGTTTTAAAGCATGACCTTATGCACAGTGTTACACTAGCACATCCTGATTTTGAATCCCCATTTATCCTTGCTGTTGATGCCTCCTTTGATGGTTTAGGAGCTGTCCTCTCACAAGTGCCTCCTGATGGAAAGATTGCCAGACCTGTGGCATTTGCCAGCAAAACTCTCTCAAGCTCGCAGCTTAACTACCCAGCACACCGTCTTGAGTTTCTTGCTCTTAAATGGGCAGTCTGCGATAAATTTAGCCATTGGCTAAAAGGAGCTCAAAAGTTCTCAGTTTGGACGGATAATAATCCATTGACGTACATCTTAACTAAGCCTAAGTTAGATGCATGTGAACAGAGATGGGTTTCAAAGCTTGCTGCTTATAGTTTTGACCTGAACTATGTCCCTGGCCCAAAGAATGTTGTCGCTGACGCACTAAGCAGAGAGCCATTTGTCCAGTCATGCATGAGCCACCGCCTTGTAAATGAGCCATATGCTTTGTTGCAGAATCAAGTCAGTGGGTTGTTGGATAGGACAGTACAAGATGCGTTCAGATGTACTACTAACTGTCAGATGGTTGTAGATCAGTCTGAGGAGGAAGCTGTTGTCACATCACCATCCTCTCATGGATCACTGTCTTCACAGGACGTCTCAGCTGTGTTGAATGCACATGACACTGGAGGTTTAAGCCAAGTCAGAGGCATTGGACCAGATATTCCCCAGCTCGCTCCTGTCGACCAAACTGCCTCTCTGCCAAGTAGTGAACTGGTAAATCTGCAGGAGCAGGATGATGTTCTGGGCAGAGCCCTCTTTTATGTCCAGCGTCACAGGAGGCCCAGTAGACGTGAACGTGCTGGTGAGCCTCGTGGTGTGCTGAAGCTGTTACGACATTGGCCCAAGCTCTCCATAAAGAACGGTGTGTTGTACAAAGTGAAGCGAGACAAACAAATGAACATGACAACTCACCAGTTCATTGTCCCAAATGCCCTCAAGGCACAAGTCCTCAATGGTCTCCATGACTCCGCTGGTCATCAGGGGCAGGCTCGCACGCTCGCACTTGCCAGACAGAGATTCTTTTGGATAGGGATGGAGCAAGACGTTATCAATCATGTCAGAAACTGCTTTCGCTGTGTGGTTGGGAAAACTCCAGAGCCTAAAGACCGTGCCCCACTTGAAAGTATTTGCACCTCCGAGCCAATGGAGCTTGTATGTATTGATTTTTGGACTGCTGAGCACACTGACAAAAAAAGTGTTGACGTTTTGGTTGTCACGGATCATTTCTCTAAACTGGCACATGCTTTCCCATGCAAAAACCAATCAGCAAAGCAGGTTGCCCGTCGCCTTTGGAATGACTTTCTTCTGCATCTATGGTTTCCCTAAACGCATTCATTCGGATCAAGGAGCCAATTTCGAGAGTCAACTCATTAAAGAGCTCCTAGAAGTGGCCGGTGTCCACAAGTCACATACCACTCCGTACCATCCCATGGGAAATGGAGTTGTGGAACGCTACAACAGGACTCTTGGGAACTGATACAGGGCCCTGCCTCCCCACTCAAAGGCTAAGTGGCCACAAATGCTTCAAATGCTGACATTCTGCTACAATTGCACTCAGCACGAAACAACTGGTTTTGCACCCTTCTTTTCTTATGTTTGGCAGGATTCCCCGGTTACCATTGATGTTTTGTTCCAGCACGCCCTCCCCAGCAATGCTGTTGTTGGTCACAATGAGTTTGTCCTCCATTTGAGACGTGACCTCCTGAAGCTGCACGCATCGCTCGCAGAACAGTCGCACAGAGCAGGCTCGTCAGGCGAAAAAACTACAACCGCAAGGCAAGAGGATCTCCCCTCACAGTTGGTGACAGAGTCTTACTTGCAAATCGTGGTGAGAGAGGGAAGAGGAAAGTAGCAGATAAGTGGGAATCCACAGTCTACGAAGTGACATCTGTGAAGCCTGGTATCAATGTCTACTGCATCAAGGACCCTGTGACATCAAGAGAGAAAGTTGTTCACAGAAACCTTCTACTCCCTGTGAGTTTTCTTCCTGCCGGAGATGATGATAAAGTTGAGCTGCCCTTCTGTTGATGGAAGTGAACAATGTGAACCAGTCGTTGATGTACAAGACAGTGTGACAAAGACACGTAACTGGCTACAGCAGATGGATGATGCAAGTGATGTGGAATCCATAGACAGCCAGCCTGATTCTCTTGTTACAGCTATGAGCGACTCACACTTGGAGGCTGAGCCTACTGTAACCCCACATACTGTGTACGAAGCTCCAGAGTCCTCTGATTCTGCTGTACAAGCTGAACAGTTGCCTTCTCTTGTACTACCGGCTGAAATCGTGGCTTCCCAAAATGCAGCCATCCCGCCCTCAGCTGTGGCAGATGAACAGTTCCCCTCCCCTGAACATGACACACAACCAGTCATACTCACACATGAACACACAGTTTGCACACAGCCACCACCCATTTGCACAGGGCAGGTAGACGTGTTAAACTTCCAGACAGACTTATTTGTGAGATGAATGAACAGGTTGTGGATGATTCAGTATCAACAGCTGATTCTTCTTTTCTTTTGTCAAAACATGTTTTCGGGATAGTTTCCTGCAGTTTTTTTTTACTCACGCTAGTGCCTGTCTATGGTGACTTATGGTTATCCCTGTGAAAGAGCTAAGTTTAATGTACGAGAGGTGTATACGGCATCTTTTTAGTCTATGTTTGTGAGGGTCTGGCCAATCTCTTACTGACATAATTCCAAGTGGAAAGTTGTTGAACTGACTTTATGACTGTGAAATGCTCTTATGGGTAGCTACATGTATTTTTTTTTTTCTCTCGTTGTTGTGCCCCAATTTAGCAGGATTTAAGGGGGTGTATGTAACATGGTTGGTTGAGTTCTTGTTTAAATCCAGCTAAAATGGTTCAACAGTGCCATCTACTGTCGTAAACGTGTACCTGCACGGAGTAGTTGGTCATTAGGCAATGAATTCTGGGAATTCTCCAAAGCTATTGAGAGAATTCCATGAGGTAATACGTGTGTTTAGTCTGTGCGCATATTTAATAATTAACTATAATGAACTGTAGTAGAAGTTGAGCTGTTTAAATGTAAAGTAGGAATATATATGTTAAAGAACGTTTCGCCATGTTTTTGCTTGTTTGCAAGTCGCCTTTTCTATGTTTTATTGGTCGGCGAAAATTCCTGTTTTAAGCTAGCTCACGTTATGTGCCGTCTTTACAGTGAACACACTGCTTGTCCGTGCCCCCACGTTGATGACTCTCTCCGCTGTTGTTTTCTATAAAATATGCAGTATGTACAGTAGCTATGTGTTGCTTTTGCAAGATGTTTTAATATTGTGCACTCAAATATTGTCTGCTGGTTTATGTGTTTTATTGTCAATTGGTAATACATGTTAAGAGGTTACTAAAAATAGGTAATAGCAGTTAATGCACTTATGTGAGCTCCGTGAAAGAAGAATGCATTTTTGTAATATATAGGGGCATTCTTTATTTTTTAGAAGAGTGAACTTCTGTTATGCTTATTTATTTTTTTTATGTGAATCAAATACCACTAACGATCACACTGTAATAGTAAAAAAGCTATTGAGAGAATTCCATGAGTTTAAAAACACTGCTTGTCCGTGCCCACTTTGAAGACTCTCTCCCGCTGTTGTTTTCCTATAAAATTATGCAGATGCAGAGCCAGTGCCATTAAAAACTGCTGTTCCAAAACCTGGGGTTTCCCAGACGTTTATTGTGCGAGAGACCGACCACAGAGGTCACACCTGCGTTTGCTGTTTTCCTGTAAATGGATAAGTGCAACCGCGGGAAAATTTTCCGCGTTTGCACCGTTTCGTGTTGTCGTGTAAAGTTTCCCCTGAACAGCACATATGAAAAATGTACAAAATGATTTTGGTGTGTGTGGTGTTGTGTGGTTTGGTTGTGTGTGGTTGTGTGTGGTAAAGACGGCTCACACTCTGCCCTCACACACTGTCGCGAGCACAGGCTGTGCTTTCTTTGTTACTCACCTGACCATTCACGTCGCAACTGCCCTGAGGGAAGACGCCCTCCTTTCCATGGTCAACAGGGAAACTAAATGATCTGCACACAGGGGAGGGCAGTGTAGATCAAGTAAGTGAACCTCCCACCTTGAATATGACAGAAATCAAAGATTATGACACCTTATGTGAGACCTACAGCAATATTTTGCCGTCACATAAAACAATGATTGTACAAGATTTGCAGAGACTCTCAAAAACTGACAGCCTATTCTACACAGATGTTACCACTGCTAATAATCTAGTCCTGAGAGCATTAGTGGACAGTGGTTCTATGGCATGCACTGTAAGTGTGGCAGCTGACAACAAACTTTCCCAGTCCATCCCCGACATGAAAAAGAAATCAGCTGAAGAGTTTGTCATTGTTGGTTGTGGGGGCAACCTTGTCACGCCTACCGCCATGTATGACCTCATAACATCAGTGTATGGCTATAAAGTGATAATACCAGTTCTGGTTGTGCCAGGCCAGACTGATGAAATGATTCTTGGCAGTAACTTAATCAAGTGGCTTATCTCACAGATGAAGGAGACAGTTGGTGAATTCACATCTCCTGTTGAAAGCACTCAAGGTGATAATCTGCCCCATTTAATGTCTCTGTTGTCTGACATGGATAAATGTGAAGCCGGAGCAACGCCGAACAGGATCGGCACGGCTAAACTTAAAAGATGTGTCACTTTACAGCCGATGTCTGAGCATTTAGTGTGGGCTAAGTTACCTGCTTCTGATGTATCTGCAGTGGGAAAAACAGTTGTCATTGAACCCACACAGTCTAAGGCCAGGCCTGCACAAATTCTTGTGGGGAGAGTTGTGACTTCGTTGTCAGGAGAAGGCTGGGTTCCAGTGAAAATACTAAATCCAACTGAAAAGCCACTCACGCTTAAGAGAAATGCAAAGGTTGCCGATGTGTCCCCATGTCTCTCTGTGCAGGACTTACCGGAACCAGAGCACGTCCAATCCAGTGCGCAGCACACACACAGTTCACCTCCTAAAGCAAGGTCGGAGGAAGAAATATCACGCATCTTGAGCGACCTTGGCCTGCAAGATTTGGACCTTTTATCCTGTGAAGTCTCCCCGGAGTGGAAAGATAAACTGCTGTACATCATTGAACAGTATGAGAACATATTCTCGAGGCACAAAATGGACTGCGGTGAGGCAAAAGATTTTGTACATAGAATCCGTTTAATGGATGATAAGCCTTTCAGACTTCCATACAGGCGAGTCCCACCCTGCCATTATGATAAGCTCCGCACTGCCATCAATGATATGGAGGAATTGGGGATAATTCGCAAGTCTCAGAGTGAATATGCATCTCCCCTCGTCCTGGTTGTCAAGTCAAATGGTGATCTCCGCATCTGTAATGACTTCAGGTGGTTGAACGCAAGAACTGTCAAAGACGCACATCCATTGCCTCATCAGACAGACACTCTCGCTGCACTCGGTGGAAATGTGTTCTTTTCAACAATGGACCTCACCTCCGGGTTCTACAATGTCAGGCTGCATGAGGATGACAAAAAATACACAGCGTTCTCATCCCCCTTTGGTCTACATGAATATAACAGGATGCCTCAGGGTCTCACAAACAGCCCTGCTACTTTCATGCGAATGATGATGTCCATCTTTGGTGATGAGAATTTCACAAGCCTGTTATGTTACCTGGATGACCTAATGGTTTATGCTCCATCTGAACAGGTCGCGCTCCAGCGGTTGCAGATGGTTTTCTCCCGCCTTTCGGCCAACAATTTGAAGCTTTCGCCTAAAAAGTGCCACTTTCTTCGCCGGTCTGTCAAGTTCCTGGGGCACATCATATGTGGAGATGGTGTTAAGACTGACCCGAGTAAAGTGCAGGCTATTAATGACGTGCAGGAAGCTGACCTGATGGAGCCTAATGGAGAGACACCGTCTGCAAAGAAAATCAGATCCTTCTTAGGTATGGTCCTCTATTACCATCACTTTATTGAAGGTTGCTCTGCCAAAGCTAAGCCATTGTTCAGCCTCGTGGCTGAACCTGCTGCATCACCCAAAAGAGGAAGGGGAAATAAACCAAAGTTCAAAAAGGGCCCAGTTAGACTGTCACCATCTGATTGGACTGACGAGTGCAGAGAAGCTTTCAGGGTTTTAAAGCATGACCTTATGCACAGTGTTACACTAGCACATCCTGATTTTGAATCCCCATTTATCCTTGCTGTTGATGCCTCCTTTGATGGTTTAGGAGCTGTCCTCTCACAAGTGCCTCCTGATGGAAAGATTGCCAGACCTGTGGCATTTGCCAGCAAAACTCTCTCAAGCTCGCAGCTTAACTACCCAGCACACCGTCTTGAGTTTCTTGCTCTTAAATGGGCAGTCTGCGATAAATTTAGCCATTGGCTAAAAGGAGCTCAAAAGTTCTCAGTTTGGACGGATAATAATCCATTGACGTACATCTTAACTAAGCCTAAGTTAGATGCATGTGAACAGAGATGGGTTTCAAAGCTTGCTGCTTATAGTTTTGACCTGAACTATGTCCCTGGCCCAAAGAATGTTGTCGCTGACGCACTAAGCAGAGAGCCATTTGTCCAGTCATGCATGAGCCACCGCCTTGTAAATGAGCCATATGCTTTGTTGCAGAATCAAGTCAGTGGGTTGTTGGATAGGACAGTACAAGATGCGTTCAGATGTACTACTAACTGTCAGATGGTTGTAGATCAGTCTGAGGAGGAAGCTGTTGTCACATCACCATCCTCTCATGGATCACTGTCTTCACAGGACGTCTCAGCTGTGTTGAATGCACATGACACTGGAGGTTTAAGCCAAGTCAGAGGCATTGGACCAGATATTCCCCAGCTCGCTCCTGTCGACCAAACTGCCTCTCTGCCAAGTAGTGAACTGGTAAATCTGCAGGAGCAGGATGATGTTCTGGGCAGAGCCCTCTTTTATGTCCAGCGTCACAGGAGGCCCAGTAGACGTGAACGTGCTGGTGAGCCTCGTGGTGTGCTGAAGCTGTTACGACATTGGCCCAAGCTCTCCATAAAGAACGGTGTGTTGTACAAAGTGAAGCGAGACAAACAAATGAACATGACAACTCACCAGTTCATTGTCCCAAATGCCCTCAAGGCACAAGTCCTCAATGGTCTCCATGACTCCGCTGGTCATCAGGGGCAGGCTCGCACGCTCGCACTTGCCAGACAGAGATTCTTTTGGATAGGGATGGAGCAAGACGTTATCAATCATGTCAGAAACTGCTTTCGCTGTGTGGTTGGGAAAACTCCAGAGCCTAAAGACCGTGCCCCACTTGAAAGTATTTGCACCTCCGAGCCAATGGAGCTTGTATGTATTGATTTTTGGACTGCTGAGCACACTGACAAAAAAAGTGTTGACGTTTTGGTTGTCACGGATCATTTCTCTAAACTGGCACATGCTTTCCCATGCAAAAACCAATCAGCAAAGCAGGTTGCCCGTCGCCTTTGGAATGACTTCTTCTGCATCTATGGTTTCCCTAAACGCATTCATTCGGATCAAGGAGCCAATTTCGAGAGTCAACTCATTAAAGAGCTCCTAGAAGTGGCCGGTGTCCACAAGTCACATACCACTCCGTACCATCCCATGGGAAATGGAGTTGTGGAACGCTACAACAGGACTCTTGGGAACATGATCAGGGCCCTGCCTCCCCACTCAAAGGCTAAGTGGCCACAAATGCTTCAAATGCTGACATTCTGCTACAATTGCACTCAGCACGAAACAACTGGTTTTGCACCCTTCTTTCTTATGTTTGGCAGGATTCCCCGGTTACCAGTTGATGTTTTGTTCCAGCACGCCCTCCCCAGCAATGCTGTTGTTGGTCACAATGAGTTTGTCCTCCATTTGAGACGTGACCTCTCTGAAGCTGCACGCATCGCTCGGCAGAACAGTCGCACAGAGCAGGCTCGTCAGGCGAAAAACTACAACCGCAAGGCAAGAGGATCTCCCCTCACAGTTGGTGACAGAGTCTTACTTGCAAATCGTGGTGAGAGAGGGAAGAGGAAAGTAGCAGATAAGTGGGAATCCACAGTCTACGAAGTGACATCTGTGAAGCCTGGTATCAATGTCTACTGCATCAAGGACCCTGTGACATCAAGAGAGAAAGTTGTTCACAGAAACCTTCTACTCCCTGTGAGTTTTCTTCCTGCCGGAGATGATGATGAGTTGAGCTGCCCTTCTGTTGATGGAAGTGAACAATGTGAACCAGTCGTTGATGTACAAGACAGTGTGACAAAGACACGTAACTGGCTACAGCAGATGGATGATGCAAGTGATGTGGAATCCATAGACAGCCAGCCTGATTCTCTTGTTACAGCTATGAGCGACTCACACTTGGAGGCTGAGCCTACTGTAACCCCACATACTGTGTACGAAGCTCCAGAGTCCTCTGATTCTGCTGTACAAGCTGAACAGTTGCCTTCTCTTGTACTACCGGCTGAAATCGTGGCTTCCCAAAATGCAGCCATCCCGCCCTCAGCTGTGGCAGATGAACAGTTCCCCTCCCCTGAACATGACACACAACCAGTCATACTCACACATGAACACACAGTTTGCACACAGCCACCACCCATTTGCACTAGGGCAGGTAGACGTGTTAAACTTCCAGACAGACTTATTTGTGAGATGAATGAACAGGTTGTGGATGATTCAGTATCAACAGCTGATTCTTTCTTTTCTTTTGTCAGAAACATGTTTTCGGGATAGTTTCCTGCAGTTTTTTTTACTCACGCTAGTGCCTGTCTATGGTGACTTATGGTTATCCCTGTGAAAGAGCTAAGTTTATTGTACGAGAGGTGTATACGGCATCTTTTTAGTCTATGTTTGTGAGGGGTCTGGCCAATCTCTTACTGACATAATTCCAAGTGGAAAGTTGTTGAACTGACTTTATGACTGTGAATATGCTCTTATGGGTAGCTACATGTATTTTTTTTTTCTCTCGTTGTTGTGCCCCAATTTAGCAGGATTTAAGGGGGGTGTATGTAACATGGTTGGTTGAGTTCTTGTTTAAATCCAGCTAAAATGGTTCAACAGTGCCATCTACTGTCGTAAACGTGTACCTGCACGGAGTAGTTGGGTCATTAGGGCAATGAATTCTGGGAATTCTCCAAAGCTATTGAGAGAATTCCATGAGGTAATACGTGTGTTTAGTCTGTGCGCATATTTAATAATTAACTATATGAACTGTAGTTAGAAGTTGAGCTGTTTAAATGTAAAGTAGGAATATATATGTTAAAGATACGTTTCGCCATGTTTTTGCTTGTTTGCAAGTCGCCTTTTCTATGTTTTATTGGTCGGGAAAATTCCTGTTTTAAGCTAGCTCACGTTATGTGCCGTCTTTACAGTGAACACACTGCTTGTCCGTGCCCACGTTGATGACTCTCTCCGCTGTTGTTTTCTATAAAATATGCAGGTATGTACAGTAGCTATGTGTTGCTTTTGCAAGATGTTTTAATATTGTGCAGCTCAAATATTGTCTGCTGGTTTATGTGTTTTATTGTCAATTGGTAATACATGTTAAGAGGTTACTAAAAATATGGTAATAGCAGGTTAATGCACTTATGTGAGCTCCGTGAAATGAAGAATGCATTTTTGTTATTATATAGGACATTTCTTTATTGTTTAGAAGAGTGAGACTTCTGTTATGCTTTATTTATTTTATTTATGTGAATCAAATACCACTATACGATCACACTGTAATAGTTAAAAAAGCTATTGAGAGAATTCCATGAGTGAACACACTGCTTGTCCGTGCCCACGTTGATGACTCTCTCCGCTGTTTGTTTTCTATAAAATATGCAGATGCAGAGCCAGTGCCATTAAAAACTGCTGTTGCCAAAACCTGGGTTCCGAGACGTTATTGTGCGAGAGACCGACCACAGAGGTCACACCTGCGTTTGCTGTTTTCCTGTAAATGATATAGTGCAACCGCGGGAATTTTTCCGCGTTTGCACCGTTTCGTGTTGTCGTGTAAAGTGCCCCTGAAACAGCACATATGAAAATGTTACAAAATGATTTTGTGTGTGTGTGTGTGTGTGTGTGTGTGTGTGTGTGTGTGTGTGTGTGTGTGTGTGTGTGTGTGTGTGTGTGTGTGTGTGTGTGTGTGTGTGTGTGTGTATTTCTCTGACGTTTGTACAGTCCTGCATGAGGCCAAAGGTTTGTGTGGTCACTTCTGTATAACGGGGGACTGACATTAAAAAAAAAAGAAAATCTAAAAAATCGTATTTTCAGACCAACGCTGTTTGGACAAACCATCTTTGTTGGTTGACACATTAACATGTTAGGCATTTTGTTAGCAGAGATGAGAGCATGGCTGTCCTTTCTGCAGACAACACATTCTACCTGCACAAAATACATCATGTCATAATTACCCAGAGCGGCTTTGGCCTTTTCCCTCCTATCGATAGCTTACCTCTTATTGAATATCGTTAGACTCATAGCACAATTGCCTAAATCATATTTACTCTACTCTACTTTTCCTCTACATCTACTCTATTATACATCTACTTTACACTACTGTATAACCCTTAAAATATGACTTAGGCAATTATGCTATTAGGCTAACGAAAAGTAAAAAGTAGAGTAGAGTAAATATGATTTAGGTATGCTATGAGGCTAACGAAATGTTACATTACCGTGTGTCTGTGGATTGGTCCCTTCTCCTTCCTCCTGCAGCGTGAGAAGGCTGGAGGGAGGACTGCCCCTCCCCCAACCCATGTGTCAACCATAATTAACTCTGCCACAGTTGCTCCACTTTGCTGCTTTTTCACAACACGGTCAGAGCCTCCAAACTGCAGCAAGGCCTGTAGACTAGCAGGAGGGGCCCTCAGATTTCCAGGTACCCCTACCCGAGGTAGAACAAACCTCAACAATGATTTTTTTTATCTTTAGAATGTCCTGTTCATGAAATTGTTTCTTGAGCACTTTTATCTTTGGGCGAAATATGTTTTTTTGGTTATTCTTTAGAACTACCCCAGTCCCTCAAAAAGAGCCAAATTAGGCCATTCCGAATAGGGGATATGTGACAAAAAAGCCCATAACTTGGGAATGCTCACTGTTTTCTTCATCAGATTTGCTGAGGTACTAACCAGGTGTCTGTCCCACATCACCAAAAAGTTAGAATGTAATTTACCAAAACATTTATTGAAATAGAGTCTTGTATACAGAGCTTTAGTTTAGGCGGAAATGGTACTTTTGTGGTGATAGGAAAAGAGGGTTCCTTTACTTTTCTCTCAAATATCACCAAAACATAAATCCCTGCCAAATATACCATTTATGTATTGTCTAGGATGCTATTGAACAATAACCAGTGGTTGTATGAAGATATATATTACAGTTCAATTTCTAATGAGATTTTTCTAGAAGTACTCCTCCACTGAAATAGCCATATTAGGACATTCCGAATAGCCTATAGTCCAGCAGATATGTGAATGCATTGTGCTTTTTATGATACAAACATGAGCTTTGGCACACTGTTAGAGCATGCCCTAAGGAAGATTTCTGGCTATAGGGCCATCGCCAATTTTTCCTATGGCCCCCACGGCGGCCATTTTTTAAAATGGCCACCAGCAGCTCTTATAGCACTAGTAGCTTGGTTTGTAGAGCACCTAGGATCTTGATTATGGTGTCTAATCCCACATTTTCAAGGATGGACAAGGCAGTGGTGCTATTTAAAACCAAACCATGCTAGAAAGTACCCAACTTCATATATCTGGCATTCAGGGAACACAATTGTGGTAAAACCTTCAAATATTAGCGGCGTTATGCATATTTTCATGAATTACAGAATCAGTTCATGAGTTGTATGCTGACCTCATATTGTAAGCATATAAGGTCAACAATACATCAGTGTAGCCTGTTCGATAGGTTGCTATTTTATCCGTGTAACCCACTCTGAGTAAGTCAACATTGCTCTAGGTTCCGAAGGCGCTAAGTGATATAAACAGTTACCACAATGAAAGTACCAGGCAAGGTAAGTTGCAAGCAGTAACTTTTACTCACATAAAGTTGTAGGTCACACCCAAAACACATATGCATATAGGGGAGAGTGGGGTGAGTTGTGCAACTTTTTACTCAAAGTGATTTTAAAGTGAGGCCTTGACAGTTATGTCTCCAACTCAAATATGTACATATATTTCAGGATGTTGTGCATCCCTGGCAATAAAAACTTTGGATCTGGAATAAACTGTTTAAGAAATATAGCTTTCGGAAAAAAAGTTGTCTTGCCACAACGTGGGGTGATTTGTGCATTTGGAGAAAATAAGATGGAGTGCCAATTTATATACAATCATATGAAAAAGTTTGGGAACCCCTCTCAGCCGGCATTATAATTGACTCTGCTTTCACAAAAAAAATATAAAAGTGGTATGTCTTTAATTTAACCTGGAACAGCTAAGTACTGGGATGTTTTCCAAACAAAGATTTTTTGAAAAGCAGTATTTGGTTGTATGAAATAAAATAAAATGTGAAAAACTGGCTGTGCAAAAATATGGGTACCCTTGTGGTTTTGTTGATTTTAATGCCTGTAACAGCATGTAAAACTGATGACTTTAAACACAAAGTTGGTTGGATTATGTTGTTAAGCCTTGAACCTCATATAATTGTCTGTTTAATCATGAGAAAATGTATTTTAGGTGCCTAAATGCAAGTTGCACTTCTCTTTGACTCTCTGCTGAAGTGAGACAGAATGGGATCATCAAAACAGCTCCCAAAAGATCTGAAAAACAAAGATTGTTCATTGTCATGGTTTAGGGGAAGGCTACAAGAAGCTTTCCCAAAGGTTTCAATTGTCAATTTCGACTGTAGGGAACGTTGTCAGGAAATGGAAGGACACAGGCATAGTGGCAGTTAAACTCAGGTATGGCAGACCAAGAAAAAAACAGGAGCGGCATAGGTGGAGGATTGTGAGAATGGTTGCACACAACCCACAGATCACCTCCAAAGACCTACAAGAACATCTGGCTGCAGATTGTGTATCTGTACATCGTTCAACAATTCAGCGCAATTTGCACCAAAACATCTGCTTTTTATAAAGACCAAATAACTTAATTTTTGTCTCATCAGTCCAAAGCATTTTCTTCCAATATGAAGCTGGCTTGTCTAAATGAGCTTTTGCATACTCCATGCAACTGTATCTGTGGCGTGGGCGCAGAAAGGGCTTCCTTCTCATCACCCGGCCATACAGATGTTTTGGTGCAAATTGCACTGAATTGTAGAACCATGTACAGATACACAATCTGCAGCCAGATGTTCTTGCAGGTCTTTGGAGGTGATCTTTGGGTTGTGTGCAACCATTCTCACACTCCGCCGCATATGCCGCTCTTGTACTTTTCTTGGTCTGCTATACCTGGGTTTAACTGCAACTGTGTCTGTGTCCTTCCATTCCCTGACAACGTTCCTTACAGTAGAAATTGACAATTGAAACCTTTGGGAAAGCTTCTTGTAGCCTTCCCCTAAACCATGACAATGAATAATCTTTGTTTTTAAGATCTTTTGGGAGCTGTTTTGATGATCCCATTCTGTCTCACTTCAGCAGAGAGTCAAAGAGAAGTGCAACTTGCATTTAGGCACCTAAAATACATTTTCTCATGATTAAACAGACAATTATATGAGGTTCAAGGCTTAACAACATAATCCAACCAACTTTGTGTTTAAAGTAATCAGTTTTACATGCTGTTACAGGCATTAAAATCAACAAAACCACAAGGGTACCCATATTTTTGCACAGCCAGTTTTTCACATTTTATTTTATTTCATACAACCAAATACTGCTTTTCAAAAAATCTTTGTTTGGGAAAACATCCCAGTGCTTAGCTGTTCCTGGTAAATTAAAGACATACCACTTTTTGATTTTTTTTGTGAAAGCAGAGTCAATTATAATGCCGGCTGAGAGGGGTTCCCAAACTTTTACATATGATTGTATATCTCAAAAACTGTAATGCAAGACAAATCCATTAGACAATCACTTATTTAAGGTGTATTTAAAGTAAATAAAGTAAATAGTTGACAAAGATTGAAGGTACATTTTCTTAAACAAGGCCTAGCAGATCTAGGTGGTTTTGCCTGCAAAGCTCACAATGACAAAGTCACCATCGTCATCTTTCTGGCCATCTGAACTCTCATCAGTGGTGTCGTTAAGTGGAATTGAGATGTCACTCTCTT
The DNA here is from genome assembly GCA_026122265.1 of Ammodytes dubius. Taxonomy (NCBI): domain Eukaryota; kingdom Metazoa; phylum Chordata; class Actinopteri; order Uranoscopiformes; family Ammodytidae; genus Ammodytes; species Ammodytes dubius. Next base: position 3,933,779 of record CM047520.1, read on the forward strand.
CTGAGCTACTGTAGACAATCACTTTCTTTTGGTGACCACTGACCAGCGTATACAGCCATGCCACTGGCACACCTCTCAGAAATGTACTTTGCACTAGTTGCTCCGTGCTTGTGGAACCAACTGCCACCTGACAAATGTGATTCCCCCTACATTTCTGCCTTTAAATCAAGGCTCAAAACCCATATGTACACCCTGGTGTTTCCTCCCCATTAACCTCTGCACTAGTACTTACTTACCTCTGCACTACTATCTGTGTTTATGTGGATGTATGGGCTTTACGTCTTTTATTTTGGTTATTGTTATTTTACCTTCATTGTTTACCTACTGAATGCACTATGTACAGCACTTTGGACAGTGCAAACTGTCATAAATGTGCTTTTATAAATACATTTTACTTACTTACTTACTTATAACTCACCTAGGCCCTTTGGCACAAATCACCCCATCCCCAGAATTTTGGATAATAGGCATGATGCAGCAATTTAGGGTTGACATTGTGCTAACTATATAGACTCAAAGTGTAGCATACCAAAGCACTAAAACATGTGTCAAATGTTTTCAAACGTGTCTATAATTGTTCAGACACAATAATCAAAAAACCTTGATCATGGAAATTTTACTTTGAAAGGCAAAACACAGTTTTTTTTAGCTTAAATGTGCTTATATCTTATTCCTTGTGTCTCCCTTCTTTACAGGATGAGTCAAATGGATGGCTCTTCTTAAATATGTGGTCACATTTCCAATTTCTTCCACGGTTTTCTAGAAACAAGGGGTTTTGAAACTTCCAAAATGCACAACTCACCCCACTCTCCCCTACTGTTCATTATTTGAAAATAAAAACATGGGCCATTTAAAATAAACAACATGGTAAAGGGGAGGAGCTTAATGTGGGAAAGAGGAGGATCCTAATATGGAAAAGGGGAGGAACCTAAAGTGGTTAAGGGGAGGAGCTTAATACGGTAAAGGGGAGGAGCTTAATATGGTAAATAGGAGGGGCCTAACATGGTTAAGAGGAGGAGCTTAATGTGGTAAAGGGGAGGAGTCTGACATGGTAAAGGGGAGGAGCTTAATAAGATAAAGAGGAGGATCCTAATGTGATAAATGGGAGGAGCTTAATATGGTAAAGAGGAGGAGCCTAACATGGTTAAGGGGAGGAGCTTAATACGGTAAAGGGGGGAGCCTAAAGTGGTTAAGGGGAGGAGCTTAATGCGGTAAAGGGGAGGAGCCTAACGTGGTTAAGGGGAGGAGCCTAAAGTGGTTAAGGAGAGGAGCTTAATGCGGTAAAGGGGAGGGGCCTAATATGGTAAAGAGGAGGAGCTTAATATGGAAAAGGGGAGGAGCCTAAAGTGGTAAGGGGAGAGCTTAATGCGGTAAAGGGGAGGAGCTTAATATGGTAAGAGAGGAGCCTAACATGGTTAAGGGGAGAGCTTAATATGGTAAAGAGAAGGAGTCTAACATGGTAAAGAGAGGAGCTTAATGTGGTAAAGGGGATGAGTCTGACATGGTTAAAGGGGAGGAGCTTAATATGAAAGGAGGAGCTTAATAAGATAAAGAGGAGGAGCCTAACATGGTTAAAGGGGAAGGGGTTAATATGGTAAAAGGGAGGGGCCTAACATGGTTAAGGGGAGGAGCTTAATACAGTATAAGGGGAGCCTAAAGTGTTAGGAAGGAGATTAATGCGGTTAAAGGGAGGAGCCTAAAGTGGTTAAGGGGAGGAGCTTACTATGCTAAAGAGGAGGAGCCTAACATGGTTAAGGGAGGAGCTTAATGTGGTAAAGGGAGGAGTTAATATGGTAAAGAGGAGGAGCTTAATATGGTAAAGAGGGGAGCCTAACTGGTTAAGAGGAGGAGCCTAATGTGGTAAAGAGGAGGAGCTTAATATGGTAAAGAGGGGGAGCCTAACATGGTTAAGGGAGGAGCTTAATGTGGTAAAGGGGAGGAGCTTAATATGGTAAAGAGGGGGAGCCTAACATGGTTAAGGGGAGGAGCTTAATGCAGTAAAGGGGAGGAGCCTAATGTGGCAAGGGGAGGAGCTTAATATCGTTAAGGGGAGGGGCTTCAAAGTGTAAAGAGGAGGAGCCTAACATGGTTAAGGGGAGGTAGCTTAATATGGTAAAGAGGAGGAGCCTAACATGGTAAAGGGGGAGCTTAATGTGGTAAAGAGGAGGAGCCTAACGTGGTTAAGGGGAGGGGCTTAATATGGTAAAGAGGAGGAGCCTAACATGGTTAAAGGGAGGAGCTTGAATGGTAAAGGGAAGGAGCTTAATATTGTAAAGGAGAGAATTAATTGTAAAAAAGAAAAAAAATCAGCTCAGATCATTTCTATGAGGTGCCCAGAACAACATACTAAAAGTCCTAAGAAATCCTAGTTGAGGAAATATGTTTAATTCTCATCAATCGGAACAACTGTGCCAAAATACAAACTGAACAGCACAAATAGCCTAGCATTAAAACAGCATTGCATATTCACGGCAGCTACATATACAAACATGGTTACAGCAGCATCGGTGCACGGCGGCACAACATAAAGGCAAGTAGCCAACATTACCCTACCTGGCTGTGACAGGCAGGGGTGGATTACTGCACGGGCACACCGGGCACAGGCCCAGGGGCCCAAGGGCTAGGGGGGCCCCTAGCCAGAGATACTGATAGTAACTTTTCATGTTGCATAGTCAAAGAGCTGATGTCAATAACAGGGTCCAAAAAGGAATAGCCTAAATATAAGGATACTCATTAAAATTGAACAAGATAGAAATCATCATGGGCCCCTCAACTAGTATTCTGTATGTGTGAAGGGCCTTGAAGGCCCCCCTCACACATACAGAAATAAGCTTTCTATGTGTGAATTATAAATTGTTCATAAAAAGTAGCTATCCACCCTTTATCTTTTCAAATGGACCCCTCCATCATAGAACATGGGTCTGCAGACCAATCTACTGTTTTTACAGTTGCAAAGTAAAGAGTGCTGCCTGTTTAAGAAAAATCTGAAAAATAATGTTCCTTCTGCATCTCAGGATTTGATATAGCCTCTAAAAGTTCCTCTCAAAGTGCACCAGATTGATGCATTTTACTTTAAAAAGGTAAAAAAAAATCTTTGTTAAAGTGAGAGGAAAAATTGTTTAAAAAAAAGTTGTCATGTGTCTCACTTTACCCCAGCTGTGGGGGTAAACTGAGATAGACCAGAACAATCAAGGGGGTAAACTGAACCACTTGCTTTTTCCACTCTGAAACTACCATAACAACAACATTGTAACAACAACGCTCTAACAGTGTGCCAAAGCTCATGTTTGTATCATAAAAAGCACAATCCATTCACATATCTGCTGGACTATAGGCTATTCGGAATGTCCTAATATAGCTATTTCAGGGGAGGAGTACTTTGAGAAAAATCTCATTAGAAATTGAACTGTAACATATATCTTCATACAACCACTGGTTATTGTTCAATAGCATCCTAGACAATACATAAATGGTATATTTGGCAGGGATTTATGTTTTGGTGATATTTGAGAGAAAAGTAAAGGAACCCTCTTTTCCTATCACCACAAAAGTACCATTTCCGCCTAAACTAAAGCTCTGTATACAGGACTCTATTTCAATAAATGTTTTGGTAAATTACATTCTAACTTTTTGGTGATGTGGGACAGACACCTGGTTAGTACCTCAGCAAATCTGATGAAGAAAACAGAGAGCATTCCCAAGTTATGGGCTTTTTTGTCACATATCCCCTATTCGGAATGGCCTAATTTGGCTCTTTTTGAGGGACTGGGGTAGTTCTAAAGAATAACCAAAAAACACTATTTCGCCAAAGATAAAAGTGCTCAAGAATCAATTTCATGAACAGGACATTCTAAAGATAAAAAAAATCATTGTTGAGGTTTGTTCTACCTCGGGTACTTTCAGCACTTGGTGTGAGGGACGAGTCCGTTAAATCGATGGATGCGATGTTTAATCATTTAGACCAAACTACAGTAGGCTACGGGCAAACCTGCAGTCACCGTCGTGACATTTCATATACGTCCCGTCGTGTGTGTGTGTGTGTGTGTGTGTGTGTGTGTGTGTGTGTGTGTGTGTGTGTGTTGTGTGTGTGTGGTGTGTGTAGTTGTGTTGTGTGAGAGAGAGAGAGAGAGAAAGAGGGAGGACCTTATTTGAAATCGGCCGTGCGTGCCTGTTTGTTGTTTATTGTTTTTGATTTAACGGTATATAGGTTTAGAGATATCTGGCTTTCAGAACTCAGTGCCTACCCACTCACTGACCTCACCGCACGTCACTGTAACCCCTACGTTGGACCTACCTGCGTCCAGCCTACATGTTCACAGAGGTGGCAACATCTACAATTAGGACCGGGCGCAGCAACGTCCCAATACCGTTTATCAAGCTTTTTTATTGGCACCTTGGAAACTAGTCAGGACTTATCACTTAACACCAACTCTTACTAGGCGTAATATTTATTCTCAGACGTAGGACTACGTCCAGATGGTGCAGTATGTCCGTCCTGGGAGAGGGATCCCTTAAGGTGCGAACACACCAAACGCGTTGGGTGCGGTGGCCAAAGTGCCCAACGCACCTGATCTGGCGCTTGGTCATTTTTTGTCAAAAAATGGTTCAACGCGCCCAACGCTACGCAGCTAGTCTCCCCCCCGATATATTTATTCCCCTAATCAACCATGGCTGCGATCAGACCCGACCCGACACAACAGCGTTCATGTCCACACAAAAACAACAACAACACGGCCAACAATTGTGCCAAAAGACAAATAAACAGCAACTGAACAGAACAAATAAAACAGCATTGCAGATTCACGCCACTCGGAAATGAACACAAACAGCAAGGCAGCACCATACCAAACACATTTACAGCAGCATTGTGCACAGGGCAGTAGAAAATAAAGGCAAGTAGCCTACATTACCCTACCTGGCTGTGACGGGCCGTGGCTGGCGTAGATAAAGGCATAAACACTGGTGCTTCGCTGTACTCGTTGTGAAAGTTCCCGGACTTAGCCGTTATGTTTGGGTTCATTATGGAGGTGGTGGCCGCACACAACCGGGTGAGTTAACTAACGCTATCCGACCGGTGCTAACTTGGTTTATCGGCTAAAGCACAGCCACACATATTCACTGAATTAACCAGGAAGCCCATTCTCCTGGCTCACTTTACCCACGTCTTCTTACCCAACCCCGAGCGGCTTCATATCACCAGCCAGCCGCAAATACATTTCCTACTCGGTGTTTCTCAGCCTCTGTGTTGTCCGTGACGTCGGGTCAAGCTCACCGCTGATTGGCCAACGCGGCTAAACGTCACGCGATGGAGCGTTAAAAGTTCAATTTTTTGAACTCCGAGCGTTGGTGCGGTGACGCTTTGGTAACGCGGCTACCGCGCCCAAAGCGCCGCTTTACCGCGGCCAACGCATCATCGCGCCTAAACCAATGGTTCCCATGCAAAAATAGGATTTTTCAACGCCGCCACCGCACCCAACGCGTTTGGTGTGTTCGCACCTTTACTCTGTCACCTCTCCCTGAGGTATCTCAATTTTTTAAAATCCCGATAAAGGTTTTTTACTGGGAGTTTTTTCTCAGTCGAGCTAAGGGCAGGGTGTCGTACTGTCTGGAAAGTAAAGCCCACTGAGGCACATGTCTATTTGTGATATTGGGCTATACAAATAAAACTGATTTGATTTGATTTGTGCAACAGGTATAAACTCTACGTAGAGCTCAAGGTGCCTTTTACGTCCAGCCTAGTCCTACGCCCGGGCATACGTCCAGCTGGTGCATCCGGCCCCAGATGACAAACAGACTGGGCTTTTTGGAAGGCGGGGCTTAAAGAGGCAGGCTCTTAAACGGGAGCGTTTCAAACAGAGGTTGAAAATAGGAGATTTATCAATGGCTCTGTGAGAAATATAAAAGGCTTTTTGGACGCTGCACCATGAGAACAGTTTCTAGTAGAAACCCACATTACAATTTTGAACCTGAAAATAAGCATTATATGTGACCTGTAATACCCGCAAAGTGGTCTCACAAATCCATAGCCTGTTCACATGATGTATTATCTTGTTTATGGTAGAACATCCTCGGAACACATTTGTACTCATTTAATATCTTGCTTATACAAGTTAATATCTTGTGCGCACAAGTGTGCAAGATAATGACGTGGTGACCTCATGTTCCTCCACGCTCAAGAAAAATTACTTGTGCAAAGGCCAGGCACGCTCTCAAGGTATCATTTGACAGCTCACACAATTTCTATTTTTTTTCTCACAAGATCCATGTGTCTGTACATTTCATCTTTGGCTAACAAGATAACAACATAGCATCCCCCTTTGAACACAGTCTGAAGGAATGAAAGATGACGTCAATGATCAACATAAATGACTCAACAACTTCAGAACACTGACCATCTGGTGGTGACAGTTTATAAGGAGCAGATAAATGGACCTGACTTATATCAGCGCTTTTTGACGATTTTCTCAGCCCCAAAGCGCTTTACATTTCTTACCACATTTATCCATTCATACACCGATGGCAGTAGCCTCTGAACCATCGGGAGCAATTAGGGGTTCAGTGTCTTGCCCAGGGACACTTCGACATGTGGGGGTACCCACTGCGCCACTGCCCCCCTTAAAAGATTCTTACTGCGTACATGAGAGGACCTGTGTGTCCGTCCAGCAGCATGGAGCTGTTCCAGCAGCAGCAGGCCAGTGTACCGATGTCCTCAGTTCATGTAGTCAGCTGCTTCATTCCTCTATTCTTTTCATGTAAAACCTGAAACACATTAAAGCTGGACTGTTTCTTTCCACATGAGGTGCGTTTGGCATAATGTCTGTGCTTCTCTGCAGGGGGGGGGGGAGGGGGGGGGGGAGGGGGCGGGGGGTTAAGTGCTGTTTGAAATGTAAAGGCCATTTAGTATTTTAGCTGATGGCTGCAGGACTGAGGAAATGGGATTTTTGAACTGAACTTATGAGCTAACCATCTTCAGGGTGGCTGCTGCTGTCAGGGCATCCTTTATTCATTAGCAACACATTTAGATGTCTAATTAGAGTAGAGTCAGTGTGATAAAAAATTCAGACGTGGGGGCGCAAACCACCGTTCTACCAATCAATATTCGCTCAAGAAACACAAAATAATTTTTCCGTGCGTGTGTAAACTTTCCAAACTCTAAGCTTGTCTCCCATTCATCAGACAGACATTAACTATGGCATGTGCATTAGAACAATGAGGTGATGTATTACTGAATCGGTGGATGAAAGAGGTCAAACACACATTGTATTGACAGTAGCCTATATCTAGTTTTTTAATAAAATGATTTTTAATTGAAATTTGATCAACCTTGATTTATGAACCTTAATAAGCATTGTTCTCGCTTTAGATCCCGTACCTACAACATGCTAAATTAGCAGTATAATAAGAGCATAGTTTACTGCTAATAAATGAATAATAAAGCTGTTGTTACCTTCATAAAGCTTCAACACATGCTTAGTTTAACAATGACATAATAGGTTAATTGGTAAAAGTCAATAAACGGGTTTGTAATGCTTTTATTAAATATCTCGTATTATACTACTTTTATGGTCTTAATTTCTCATTAATGACTCCTATAGAGCAACCTGACACGAATCACAGCACAAAAAACTATGTAGATTTTCGGGAAGCCCTTTCTCTCATCTGGGGCTTTCAGCATTCTCTGTCAACACTGGGCTTCGTCCTTCTCCGCCCCCTCGCCCCCCTCCTGCAAACCCCACTCCGTTGTGATTGGTTACCTTCCAGAACACTTTCAGTGGCGCGCGGGCAGATTTGAGCAGGCAGGTGGGGGCATCCGGAGCGTGCCTGAGCGCGTTGCAGCATTACCATACATGGAAAATCCAGATTGATCTAGTAGATAAATCCCGGAAATTTGAACAAGTGAATCGCGACCGGCTGCCCTAGTGTTTAGCGCTCTGCACAGCCACCCCAGACGGTCAGCAGGGAATACGTCTAAATGCATGTAAGTCATCATTTGACACTTTAGTGTGGTTAAACATGACTATAAATCATTATAACAACGTTAATAGGTCATAATAGTTGAAAAAGCATAATAGGTGCTCTTTAACAACTTTAAGAAACTCAGAAGACTTGTATTATTGTTATTAAGCAATCAACAAATAGTTAACAAGTTTCTTATAAGGGCTTATAAAAGTCTTATCTCACAATAAACATATGTATTGTGTTATTATTAACACTTCCATATATAGTCTTATTAACACAAATGAATGTAAATAATAAGCATCTATTAAGGGTCTTATATAACTATCTATATAACTACAGGGTTCAACATAACTTTTTTTCCCTACTGGCCCGACGGGCCAGTGGATCCGAGTTTTACTGGCCCCTTGTATATTTTCACTGGCCCTGTACACACTTTTTTTTCTTCATAATTTAGTGTCAATAATTTTAATACCTGTATTAGAAAAATAACCATATCTAAAGGGAATATCTATACTGTAACAGTATAGATATTCCCTTTAGATTTGGTTATTTTTCTTTTAGTTAATTATATGAAATGTTGATATTGCTCATACACATAATATAAAACCAGGCAAACATATTGAATTAGAAGCCTACAACTGAAAGTATGTTGAAAGAGTGGGCCAATATTTTAAAGTCCAGTAGTTTGATGATTGTTTTTATTCTTGAATTTGGGCAGTTTAATGAATAGTTCACCTGCAGAAGTCATGTTCAAACATAAAAAAAAATAAGAGATGAAGGTCTGATCATTCTTTGTGGTGTGGTAGGCTGTTTTTATTACTTTCTCTATATGCATTAGGGATGTGAATGTGTCGACCGAATGACCAGTTTTCCACTTGCGCTCAAGTTGACTTTAAAAATAGAATAGAAATCTGAAAATCAGTGGGTTATGCCGTTTTTTTTTAATGGGAGATTTCACTGTGTACGAGTTCACGTCTGGTCGTGAGCGCGCTGCAGGAGTGTCACTTCTCCATTAAGTGTCAGCTTCACATAAGAGTCCGGTGTGGGACCATTTTTTCAAACTATTGATAAAAAAATGCAGTGCAAAATATGCAGCATAAGTTAAACGCTCGTCTAAGACTATGACGTTAAATCACCTTATGCTGGGCTTACACTACACGACTTTTCACGCGATTTGACAGTCGCAGACAATCTTCCAATGTCGGACTGAAATCACGGGAGTCGTGCTGGAGTTGTGGCGCGCGCACGTAATCTCAGTCGTTTGGTGTATGGTGGTCTTCCGACCCGATTTCAGCCAGTCTTCTTCCCGTCTTGATTATCAAACATGTTTGATATTATCGCTAGTCTTAGGGGGTTGGCTCAAGCGAAATGACGTAAACACTGTCACACTCTCGCATGCACCAAGCACGACACAGGAGGAGCGGCATTAGTCGCGACCTGTGTCCGCCTGGTGAGGCACTTATTTCGGACACTTTTTCATAGAAGCCTCGGTGGAGAACCAGGCTGACAGCCGCGCAACCTTAACACTCTACCGTCAAATACAGGGTTAGGAGTTAAAGTTATTGGGGTATGAGATCAGCAAATAAAGCTGGTCAAATAACTAAAGGAAGTCCCCCGCTCGGAATATTGAATTAACTTGTTTTTAATTAAATAATCACAATCGCGTTTGCGGAAATGATATTAATCTCAAAAGGAATCTAGTTGTAGTCTTGCAATATGAGACCCCTGTCTTTTCAAAATCTCACTCTGTGACTGAAAACTAATGACTAGTTGTCTTCAGGTGTGAGTTGATTGTCTTTAGATGTAAGAGGGTTTCAGTCTTCAGTCTTTTCAAAGTCTTTTAAAAGTCCTCTAGTGTAAAGGCTGTTACATACTCCGCGAGAAGAAAGAACAAAGTTCTCGGTGACAGAGCTGCGAGAAGTTCTTTCTGGTCTGACATTACATACTTCACGAGAACTCAACTGCCGAACTCCTCACCGCGGCGCATTGTTACCATGGTAATTGACTCAGTAGCGCCAGCTGATTTCACTTCGCTTTCCTCATTAACTTCAGACTGACCAATCACACAATAGTTCTCGGACAAGCTGCGAGAAGAAAGTTCGGCCGGGTGATGTGTCGAGAACAAGCTGCGAGAACAGCTAAACAAGAGCTGAGAGAAGAAAATGACGTAATTTTCTTCTCGCAGCTCTGTCACCGAGAACTTTGTTCTTTCTTCTCGCGGAGTATGTAACAGCCTTAAGGCTGTTACATATGTATGTATGCCTTAAGGCTGTTACATACTCCGCGAGAAGAAAGAACAAAGTTCTCGGTGACAGAGCTGCGAGAAGTTCTTTCTGGTCTGACATTACATACTTCACGAGAACTCAACTGCCGAACTCCTCACCGCGGCGCATTGTTACCATGGTAATTGACTCAGTAGCGCCAGCTGATTTCACTTCGCTTTCCTCATTGACTTCAGACTGACCAATCACACAATAGTTCTCGGACAAGCTGCGAGAAGAAAGTTCGGCCGGGTGATGTGTCGAGAACAAGCTGCGAGAACAGCTAAACAGGAGCTGAGAGAAGAAAATGACGTCATTTTCTTCTCGCAGCTCTGTCACCGAGAACTTTGTTCTTTCTTCTCGCGGAGTATGTAACAGCCTTAAAGCCCAGCATAAGAAACACACAATGCCTTCGTCCGATCACAGCAGCGTTTCACCGTGTGATCTCGCCAGCGAGTGAGCCGTCGCGCAGATGAACTGTGGTTTGTGGCTAAAATAATAACCGGGGATATTCTCACCGTTAGCGATTTCAATGGGAAAGACTTCCGCGATCTGATTGAATGTCTCAAGCCTGAAAACACAGTGCCAAACTGCGCGACTATAGGAACTGTCCAGTGAGCGGAGTCCCTCCGTTCGTTTCTGTCTACAACCGACACAATCACCGGAGACGCATTCACAGCGTTTAAATAAAGCCTCTCATTTGTATTACCGTTGGGACTTGGATGCAAATATTACGGCGGCAGATACAGGAAAAGCGCGGTTATCATTTTCTGCACCTCAACCTCTGCTGTGGGAAGAAAGAAAGGGGGCAAAGCAAGTCGATTGATTTGTCGACTCGCAGGCGGACGGTAGGCAGCTCTGCCAACGGAGCGAGAGTGCACCCGCTTGTTGCTCTGCCTGTCAAAACGCCCACGCATCGGTTGTCCACTGGCCTTTCATTAAAAAAATATATTTTATATTAGGTTTATTATATTGAGTCTTAAATAAACACTGCTTTCATTACGACTCTCAACGCGCATTTCAATGAACCATGATGTAGTCTACAAAAAGATACTGAACTGTGATTGGCCAGTCACTGGCCCGGGCGGGCCAGTGACTGGCCAATCAACTTGCCCTGCATAAGATTTTACTGGCCCCGGGCCATCGGGCTATACGTTATGTCGAACCCTGAATAACTATGATAGTCTCTGTGTGTCTGTCTGTGTGTGTGTCTGTCATTCCTCATTTTTCTCAACAGCTTGATCTATCTCTTTGAACAAAAAATATCAACTTGTAAAGCAGTCACATACTAAAGTAAACCTTCCATAATGGTTCTAAGCACTATTCTGAAGTGTATTACAGAATCATTTGTTCATCTGTGGTTATTTGTCTGATATTTCATTTAACTTTTTTATTTATCCCCGAGAGACCAATTGAGGGGTGACCCTCATTTACAATGATGTCGAGTATATATATATAGTATATATGAGGCATTTTCATCTTTAGACCTGTACATAGTATTATTCGATTTATATTTAAAAAAGGCTGTATCCAATATCTACAAGTAAAAACTTTGGACTATAATATGCTGAAAAAAAGAAGAAAAGAAAATCACTTTTTTTTTTTTTTAAAGAGATGCAAATGTACGCATAATTAGTTAGATATTGCCAACTTATCATATCTATTCAATGACTTACATAAGGTATAATAAATAATGTACTGTGTGTCCTAATAACAGAAAATGAATTTGAGACGACAATAACATCCCTTTTTGAGTAAGAAGTCACAAGTAACCTTTTACCATCTAATCACTCTACTCTCTGTGGTGAGCCTGTCAACACTCTTTCTAACAGGATGTGGTCACAGACAAGCCTGAACACACACACACACACACACACACACACACACACACACACACACACACACACACACACACACACACAACACACACACACACACACACCCTTGTACTTAAGGGGACATATTATGCCAAATCTCGGTTTTAAAGGTGTATTTCCAAGGTCTACTAGAAAAGGTTTTCATGGTTTATTGCTCAAAAAACCCAATAGTTTTCTACCATTGCCCATTTCTTCATCGCCTTTTCCAGCCTTCTCTGCCCTCTATCTCAAAAGGTTGGTTTTGACATCTACCCCCCTTTGCAAAAATCCTAGTCTGCTCTGCCTGGTCAGATCTACATGGGCGTGCATGCACCGCCCTGCTCATTTACTCTATACCTACCTATATGGGCATGGCACACGCCCAGCTGTCAGTTTTGTTTACTTTTGGCCAATGCAGCATGGAGATCGATGTTGCATGTTTAGCTTCATTTCTACAGCAAATGTCAGCACACTTACCACTTCTAAACCAAAAGCTTTACAACTGAACCTGGTCAGGCAGGAGTCTGAGCTGAAAACTGTGAAAATTGCATCAAGATTTCTGGTTTCCCTGACATTATCCTCAGGTAAATACAGTTTAAATATGTCACAGTCAGTAACAGAATATGAGCTAAGTATTTATGCAAAAACCTCCTAACTTGTAACATACAACGTTTTATGTATGTCTCTACAGGTTAAACTGGGGAATAATCTACAACCCAGTGGAGTGAAAAAGCTTTGGTTGTGAAGCCATGCTGAGGTAACATGTAAACATGTACAGTAATGAGGCAGGAAAGGAATGTATCATGTCAAGATTCACTGGAAAGACATTATCTTTTGTAAAAGAAAAAGTATAGAAAGAATTACAGTCAGAGCTGCAAATTATCTGACACCCTTTCAATATCTAATAGATAATGTATAATTTGTATTGTGATCACTCATTCATAATAAAGTTTTACTGTTAAAACATGTATTGTGTTGCTTACTGTCACTGTTTGCTTCGTGTAGTAAAGGATTACTTGAAACTCACATTTTCATAGTCAGGATGTTGGACTAGTTTTCTGACCGATCTACATGCATTGACTTATAAGTTTTTTAATTCATCCCTGTATCTCTCTGAAGATGTTTTCTTATAAAACAGTATCATTACATTTTAAAAAGCCATACTTAAAAATAAAGCAGTTTATTCATAGCCAGTGAAATGGAAATATAAAGTGAACATAATTCAAACAGAAGCAAAGCCATAACTTGTATGTAACTGTCCAGTTGTTGCTGGTGGGCCCTGAAGGAGACCACCTGTCCCACCCAGTGAACAGTCTCCTCTGAATGGAACAGATAGTGTGACGGTCCTTGTGGGTCAACGCTCCGTCAGGTCACCCAGATAGCTGTAAAACATGGCACAATCAATGTTACATCATGTAGCCTATACATCATACATCTGTAGTTATGGCAAAGCTACAAACTAATGAAAATATTTTTTTGTCTTCCATTATTAAATAAGATACGCTAGTACTAATAGATTCAGTATAGCCCTTGCTCAAGAAGCAACGAGTTCTGAGTGATACTGTGTGCTTTTTGAAATATAATGGACAGGAAACAAACAGCAGCAGAGGCAATTTACAGTATTCCTGTCTATTATAGTGTACATGACACTGGAGATGTAATAGGCCTACTGCTGCATGTACCACGACTGCTTGCATAACTACACACTGTCAACAACAAACAAAATTCAGTTTCCAACACACCATACAGTTTCACCGTCTGTTTTTCACACAGGGGCTGTCACGGACAGACTCACAGATCTAACCGTTGGCATAAAGCTAACGGTTAAGCTAGCGAACGCTAACACTTAACCCAGTGTCATTATCTCGTTTCAGTTGGCGTTAAATTAAAGCACATTACACACATTGAACTCATAAACGGACAGATTTGTTTTTTAAATAGGACTACTTACATTTCCAGAGGAGAGATGGTGTCTCTCTGTCTTCCAGGCACAGTCTCCTCCACACTCCAGTATAACGGCAGATCACACTAGATTGCCAACCTTTGCTGGGCATAGCCAAACAAAAAATGAAGTAAATCCATTCAGCCCCGGTCTGCTTCGAGGCTGGGGTGTGATGGTAGCTTGAGGATGAGCTAACACTGCAGCTTGCTTCTCCTCTGTTGTTGCATCAGCAGGTGCAGTTCCAGGTGTGTGTGGTTACCAACAGGGGCGTCTTGATTTGCCAATCAACTGTCGTGTTCTGGCGAGCTTTCCCGTGGGAGTATTTATGATAATGAAAACCGACAAATTTCGTCATCAGTCGGTGTTTTTTGGAACAGACCTTCAAATCCCCCCTTTTTCTAAATAAGCATCCCAGAAGAAACTGACATATTTGTCTTTTTGAAGCTTGTGTGTGCTGGTAGGGACGCCAATAACCTAAACAGTGTGCCCAAACACCGTCAATGTTTTGTTTTTCATAATATGTCCCCTTTATATCTCTGCAAGGACCGCCATTGACATAATGCATTCCCTAGCCCCTTACCCTAACCTTAGCCATCACAACTAAATGCCTGACCCAAACACTCACACTAACCCTAACATGAACCTAATTCTAACCTTAATACCTAGTGATAACCCTCAAACAGCCCTGAGGCCCAGGCAAAATGTCCTCACTTTCCAAAAATATGCTCACTCTGACAGTTTAAAGCTCGAGTCCTCACAAAGCCGCATTTACAAGTTCACACACAGACACACACACACACACACACACACACACACACACACACAACACACACACACACACACACACACACACACACACACACACACAGACACACACACACACACCCCACACACACACAAAAGGAAAGACACTGAAGCAGGCTCTGTCACATTACAGCCAGTGTTTATTTTGAGTATTGGATGAGTATGTATTCTCACAAGGCATTATATGTACAGCAAACTAGCACTATTGTCATACATGGTGATGGGGTCTCACTCCATGCCAAAAAATAATACCATGACTAACATGTCTGCAGTGTGAACACATATCCTGATGCCATGCACTAATATTGAGCTGTGAACGCACTAGAAGAAAAAAAAGAACTAAATGCACTCACTCGGTATATGATCCTTATTTACATGAAGCCATCACATGAAACGGGAATAATACACTCAGACGTTGAGAGAGAGAGAAGAAGACGAAGGGTGGCAACAATGTTATAAACAATGCAACAACAATAAGAACAACATGGACAAGAACAACAACAGTATTAAAGCTTTTCATGACCATATCAACATTCAGTGTATTGGAAAATACAATCCCAATAGACTCTTTGTATAAAAAAGAAGCTTTTTTCAAGTCAGCATGGAACAAATAACAGTTCATTTCTCTGGGGTGGGGTTGGGGGGAGGGGGAGGGGGTCAGGGTGGGTGACAGGAGCGGGTGTGCTTCCATAGGTTCCGGAGGGGAGGTGTGTGTGTGTGTTTAGGGGTTTTGGATCCTGGAGCAGAGGAGCTGGTCTATGTGGCGTAGCGCTTGGTCCACTGTTTGGCTATCCTGTCGTGCTCCGCTCTGTTGGTCAGGTACTGTGTGGCGATGCTTCCAACCAGAGGGTCGGCTGTCAAACACAAGAGGAGGAACTCAGTGACACTCAACAAGCAAACTGACAACACTATGGCTGTGTTCGGAAAGCCATACTAATGTCCTACTCATACTCATTTTGACTTATGTGACGGTTGGGTATGCGAGTTTGGGTATGCGAGAAATTCCCGGATGAGTACTAACTTCCGGGAAGATTTTGGGTATGAATCGATTGTATACTTTTCCTACTCAACCGCCCCACAATGCATTGGGTCAATTCTACCCGTCCAGGAAAATGAAATATTTTCGAGCAAGTTGCTAGGCAACAACATTGTTTGGGGTCCGCGATCTGACAACTGTACGTGCAGTCATTCATAAACTCTTACAATAGATAAGAGATGAAGATAAATACCTAACAACATTAGAGTTACTAAGTGAAATGAGTGATGTGAGTCTGATAGTGGAGAGAGATCAGGACAGATCGCTGTTCCACACACCGCGGCTCGTCCAGCTCAACTCACAGACAGCTGAGTGCTGATGAGCCGGACAGAGAGCGTCGGAGGGATCCTCCGCCTCAAAACATAATCATAAAACAAGAGGTCTAAAACACAGATGATGAACACAGGACTGTAAAAATCTAGTTCAATATCTAACCTGTAGAGGGCGGTTATACGCTAAACAGCGTCTTAACTGCCTGAATCTTATAAGAAGAAGAAGAAATTCTTCATTGCTTGAGTATACTTCAACTGAAAACGTTTCGACGCACCTCGCATACACAATCGATCTTTGAGTAGACAGTATGCAGTATATAGATGGTGAGTATGTAGGATGTAGGACGCTAGTATGGCTTTCCGAACACAGCCCATCAAACCTTCTGTTCAAAAGGTCACCTATTATGCAACATGCATCCCCAGTGTGACAAAAACAACACGCTCTCTTTGTCTCCACCTGCACCTTTCTGAAAACCTGTGTTTAAAAACCCCAGTCAGATGTCTCTCCCATTAGAAACATTCTCATTCAAATGAAAAAAAAATGCCTTTATTTGTCCCCAGGGGGGCAATTGAAGGCACATGGAGCAGCAGTATTACAAAGGACAAAGGTTACAATATATATTAAGTATGTACAGTGTATGTTTAAAACTGACTCTTAAAAGTGTAAAAAGTGTCAAATATGACAGATATAAAGTACAAATTGAGCGAGGTAGTTATGTTGTGAACAGTTAATGGGAGGGAGAGTCAAAACAGAGTTCAAGGCCTCGCCAGTCCGTGTTATTTGGGTTTCTAGTAGAACACCAAATCACAATTTTGAACCTAATGCTGGGCTTACACTAGAGGACTTTTAAAAGACTTTGAAAAGACTGAAGACTGAAACCTTCTTACATCTAAAGACAATCAAATCACACCTGTAGACAACTAGTCATTAGTTTTCAGTCACAGAGTGTGATTTTGAAAAGACAGGGGTCTCATACTGTAACTAGATTCCTTTTGAGATTAATATCATAACCGCAAACGCGATTGTGATTATTCAATATTCCGAGCGGGGGACTTC
Source organism: Ammodytes dubius (assembly GCA_026122265.1). NCBI lineage: Eukaryota > Metazoa > Chordata > Actinopteri > Uranoscopiformes > Ammodytidae > Ammodytes > Ammodytes dubius. The sequence goes on from CM047520.1 coordinate 3,950,966, forward strand.
CTTTAGTTATTTATTTGCTGATCTCATACCCCAATAACTTTAACTCCTAACCCTGTATTTGACGGTAGAGTGTTCAGGTTGCGCGGCTGTCAGCCTGGTTCTCCACCGAGGCTTCTATGAAAAAGTATCCGAAATAAGTGCCTCACCAGGCGGACACAGGTCGCGACTAATGGCGCTCCTCCTGTGTCGTGCTTGGTGCATGCGAGAGTGTGACAGTGTTTACGTCATTTCGCTTGAGCCAACCCCCTAAGACTAGCGATAATATCAAACATGTTTGATAATCAAGACGGGAAGAAGACTGGCTGAAATCGGGTCGGAAGACCACCATACACCAAACGACTGAGACTACGTGCGCGCGCCACAACTCCAGCACGACTTCTGTGATTTCAGTCCGACATTGGAAGATTGTCTGCGACTGTCAAATCGCGTGAAAAGTCGTGTAGTGTAAGCCCAGCATTAGAAGAATCTATTAATGGATAAGAGAGTCTACTGTTACGGGCACGTTTAGGGTCCTTTCCTCTTTGTATTGTGTTGTTTGTTTCTTTCCATTATATTGCAGTAGTGGCAGTCCCAACAGCAGGTCTGTGGCTCTGGGGTATGACACTACTTTAATGGTTCACATGTAGGGTTGCAAAATTCCGGGAATTTTCAAAGTTGGAAACTTTCCATGGGAATTAACGGGAATTTATGGGAATTAACGGGAATTTTGGGAATTAACGGGAATAAACGGGAATTTACTAAATTTAAAGCCACCCAAATGCACTTAATTCTCCTAACTATGTTATTTCAGTCCAGGCAAACGTTCTAGACTGTAAAAAGCAGTTTTCTCAACTAAGTTTTAATATATTTATGAATATTTAATTTCAAATCAGATTTTTTTTTAAGTTTATTGAGACACCCAACGTGATATCATATATTGATTTTTACTAGACCAGGTTTACAGAGGCTTAAACTGTGATTTTACATATAGTTGGAGACAATGTATTTTAGCATAAACTTGACTAAAACAACCAGATTTTATGCAAGTACACTTGGCAACTTGCACTTAGCACACATCCTACTGCAGGGGTACTGAGGCCATGCCCCCTACATGCTCTGTGCATTCCTCCATCACATGGGGGGCATTTGACTTTATTTATTGAATGGTTGGGTTCAGACAGATGACTAATATTTAACTCAACATTCATCTTTTTGTTGTTCAGTGAAATTATTGATTGTTCATAAAATAATCAAAACTTGATAAAGTTCTTCTTACAAATAAATTTGTTGTACAAATGTAATGTTTTTTAATTGTATTATTTTGCATGGATGTCTGCCTATGACCAAACATAGTGTTTAAATGTTTAGATTTATGTTTGGATATGAAAAAAAAAATCATTTAAATTTAGTCAATTCCTATAATTTCCAATTTTGAATATTCCCAAAATTCCCGAGCGAAAGTTCCCGTGGAAAGTTTCCGGAAACTTTCCGGTAATTTACCGGAAACTTTCCACCCCTTTGCAACCCTATTCACATGTTAACACTTTAAATAATGTACATTATCCATCTGTACTGGCTCCAACCTGAGCTGCAGACACATTGCTCCTCTCCATAGAATGTGCTCGGTGATTCATGGTAATCTACCAGTTCAATTGGAATATTCCTTTTGTTGGCAATAGAGGACAGGTTATGAAGTTCACCCACAACATTACACTTCCTCCACTGGGGACCAACAACATCCACAGGCAAAGTGATGTAAATACTTGTAAAGATCCTAGTGATGGGCACATTAGAACAGAAATGTCTCACACCTCTCCACTAACACATCTCCTGTGGGGGGAAAATGTGCTATCGGGAACAGCCTTCTAAAAAAAGCCACATCTGTGCGAGTGATATTTTAATTATCAGGGTGGTATACAGCATGTAAAAACAAACAGGCACACTGCTGCTGTTTGACATCCAATTACCTGACACCGTGTATCTAAGTCTAAAAAAAATAAACGGCGTAGAAAGCTGCAGCCAGCCACTGGGCTCATCGGCATGCATGGGGGATTTTACTACAAGTGGTGAAAAACCACAGCAAGAGCCATACGTCTAATAAAGGGAGTGCTATCATTCCTGTGGTCTGGACTGAAACTCTGTATCTGGTGACGTACTGCACGGGCCGACACCTTTATGGAGGGCGCAGTAAAGCGTGCACCGCTGCAGTAAATCAGAGGTGATGATCATAGCGGGCTGCTGGTCTGTGTGTTGATACACCACACACGTCTGATCAGTCAAACAGCTGCCATTAGGAAGCCCACTGGCTGCTACGTTGATTGTGCTGATGTGACGGAGACACGCACAGACACGCATGCGCGTGCACACACACACACACACTCACAGGGCTTGGACTGGGCCATTGCGTCTCCCGCGGGCCCAGGGCTTGCTGCTGACGGAGCAGTGAGTGTGATGAGCTTGGCTGAGCAAGCAGCACAAACAGCCCTCCTCCGCACTAATCCCTGCCTGGGCTTCAATGATGGTGGGAGTTGTTTTACAGGCTCATGCCCATATTTCTGGATGAATGGATTCCTTACAAATCCCACCATTGTAGCTGGAAGCATCTGACTTCTTCAATGACAGCTTGGGCCAAAGACAGAGGTGCTGGCTTGTTGGTAAGTGAAAGCTTAAGAATGATTGAGGCTCCTAAATCACTACATCATGCTTATTTTTTTGCTTGACCAATCTGTGCACTAAGATGTTCCTCTAGTGACTGCTTTTGGTATTCTGACAGAAGCATCAGCTATGCTATAAACGCACATGAACACCTCTGGATCAAAGCCCGTCACTCCACAAGTCAACTGCCTTTTCCATCCACATCACATGTGGTACAGAAGGCACACATGATATCACACATCTCACACACTCTGATATCCAAATAGTAAAGTCTTCCTTTAAGGCAGTGTGTGTGTGTGAGGCCAGTGTTATAACATGTTTGACAAACTGACGCCCCTCAAGCTACAGAGAGACGCCTATATTATCAAACATCTGGCCCAATATCAACCATGTAGCCTAGTCAGCACAGCAGCAGACAGATCCCCTCTGGCTTTGTTAAAAAATGTACCATTTCTCCAGGCCCTTGTCTGGTTGTCAACCCCCAGGTAGAGCTGTGCTTGTGTGGGACATTATACAGGGTTCACCAGGGCATGACAGCAGGGAAGCGCTGCCGTGGGAGGCTTGATTAACTGTCATTCTATCCTCTTCCTACGCTGTAATGAGCTACGTGCCAATGAGGGAGAAGAAAACCTCCTGACTGAAGGCGTCCGGGAGGGAGATATATATTTTTTTAAAGATTATTTTTTGCCATTTTCTAGCTTTATTAGACAGAGTTGAAATGGGGAGACAGAGAGAGAGAGGGGATGACCTGCAGTAAAGGTCCACGGGTCGGATTTGAACCCACGACCACTGCAACAAAGGCCAGAGCCAATATGGTACGCGCTCTATCCACTACGCCACCGGAGCGCCCACGGAAGGAAGATATTTTGAGGCTATTTCAGATCCAGGGGCCTAACATTTCTTCCAGGCTGGGGTTTAAAAGACTCAAACAAGTGGTGAGAAGTGATTTGGATGAGGCAAGAGGCAGAAAGACTAGGATAGTAACACAGGAAAGAGGGGAGACAGGGTTTTTTTTTCTCTTGGCGGGGAGGACCATCAATGAGTGTCCATCAAGCCCTCTTTTATAGCATACTTTAAAGGAATGGGCTCATTTCATATCACAGACATCTAAAAACCTTCCAGGAGGAGAGAGGAAAAGCGTTTCTCATTGTTGGCCAACGGAGGGAGAATGTGCACTGCTAGCTTTATCAAAGAGCAATCCCCTTGGAAGCTATCATCAGAGGTCTAACACTATCATCACGATCACCCCCTCCTCCTTCCATCTCATCCCCCACTATTCACAGCTCAAATCGCCCTGCCATTCTTCTGTCCTTTTAAGGCGAGAGACGGCAGGCGATTTTTGTCTATTTTGCTGCGAAAAACACGTCTTCTTTTTAAACTAGTATGAATCAAAAAGTAAGTGCATTCAGGTGTTTATTTGACTGAACCTTGTCTGTTTGCGTCTGTATATTTCTCCTATACAACCATCTTAAAACGGACATTATCTCAACGTCATTTTTTTTCTCCAATACTCTGAAACAAAAATCTCACTTTCTAAAGTGCTTGCATCAGCTCAACTTTCCATAATCATTCTGAGCACTATTCTGAAGGTTATTACAAAATAATTTGTTCATATGTTGTTCATTGTCTGATCTATGAGACATTTTCTTCTTCATAAAAGTATTTCTAAGACCTGTGCATAGAATGTTTTGGTTTATAAAATAAAAAAGGCTGTACTTTGTAAAAAATAAAATGAAGATTTGAATGCATAAGAACTACTTAGATATTGCCACATTTGCATATTGATTCAAACATTTCTAAACATGTTTTAATAGAAGAAAATAAATGTTTTTATTGAAGTAACCATTAGCCAAAGTTTCATGATGATATCTAGAAGTTCAATATGTTTTTACCCTGTTGACCTGTAGTGTCTAGCTTTAAGGCCCTTCTCCATTCCTTTTTCTTTCACTCTGGACCAAACTTCTGTGACATCAGACAACTCTTTGACCAGCTCTGCTTTCTTGCTGTGTGTGTGTGTGTGTGTGTGTGTGTGTATACTGTATGGATTGTAACTATATCATGCATTAACTGATATTATAAAGCCTTAAATATTGACATCCAGATTGTGTTGGTCTAACATGACAGCTTTGGCCGTATCACAGACATTTTATATATTTATACACTTAAGACCAACAGACATCAGCCGCATTGTCAGCTGGTAAAAACTGGTTGAACTGATCCATAAAAGAATCCCCGCTCCTCCTGCCTCTCTGCTTTGCTGGTGAACCTAAACCTAACCCTTATGGATCTAATTAGCTTTAACATGTTGAGGTCTTCACCTTGGAGGGTGTCAGCTGTTTACAGGGCTGTGTTCAGTCAGCCTTGTCCTGGTTAAATATTGATTCAACTGCAATGAATGGAGCGGGAGTAACCAAGCCAGGCTCTCTGTTTACCACGCAGCATCGCAAGAGATCAACGCAAATGATATGGAAATGTTTTTATGCACACAACTGCCCTAAACACACACACGAGGAACAGTTAATTGAGAGAACAGGGGCCTCTGTATACTTAAAACAGCCTGGAAGCTTTTGTCAAAGACGGAATGGGAGAAGGGGCTGTGTTCAACAGTGTTTAAAAACAAGACCTTGTGCAGTCACAGGCCAGGTGTGGAAAGATGGAGGACTTTCAATTCCCATAGGCTCTCTCTTTCCTTCCTTATTCTGCACACAACAACATCAATGATGTTAAGTATGCAACTCCACACATACACAACATGAGGCTGTCCCAAAGTCAACCACTCATTTCCCTTTAGACACATTGTGGCATGGGGCGACACGTGTAGAGCGGGTCGGCCAATTATCAGAGGGTTGGCGGTTCGATTCCCACCCTCATGGTTGTTGTGTCCTTGGGCAAGACACTTCACCACTGCTGGTGTGAATGTGTATGACTGTATGTTAGTGGTGGTCTGAGGGGCCGTAGGCGCTGAATGGCAGCCACGCTTCCGTCAGTCTGCCCCAGGGCAGCTGTGGCTACTAACGTGGCTTACCACCACCGGTCTGACTGTGTGTGAATGAATGATAGCTGGGTACCTGTAAAAATGCTTTGAGTGCGAGAAAAGCGCTATATAAATCCAGTCCATTATTATTATTATAGACTCTTTGGTGACACACTGTACCATCTGCTTGGTTTGAAGCAGACCCAGACCTTAACTGTGGAACTCAATTGAAGACAAGAATGAACTTCATTACCTACATTTTTAAAAGAATGTTTCATTGCTGTGATACGGCCAAGGCTGTCATGTTAGACCAACACAAGCTGGATGTCAATATTTAAGGTTTTATAACATCAGTTATTGCATGATATACTGTAGTTACAATCCATACGGTTCTGGATCTTCACAGCAACCTCTCTTCTGCTCCGTCTAATCATCAGCGTATTGTTGAGCCTATACTGACAGCCCATCTGTGCTCTCCTAGCGCCATGTAGGCTATTTGCTTCTAAAATAACACAATGTGCCAAAAATAACATGGCTTGGTAAATAGACCAGTCACAACACAACGCACACAGGAGCGTTTAGTGATGTCGTTAAGTTAATCTTCTTGCTGCCAAGCAAAGGCTGTATTAAAATAAGCAGCCGGGATTCTACATGAACTATATCCTTTGAAAAACAGATATGAAGATGTATTGAGCAAAGAGACCATATCTCCTCTTTCTCCAACAATCCTTTATATTATTATTATGTTATTATGTTTGAATACAGCCTTTTTCTGAAATCCCAGAAGGCCTTGCTAAACAGACAGACCAAGCGAGCGATGCTACAGATCCGGTTTGAAAAGGCTTCAGTGTTTGTGTATCCTACCTAGGGGTGTGCACGTGTACACGTACATGTGTAACCGTTTAGTACATCATAACCGTTTAGGAAAAATCAATAAACGAAAACCGTTTTTTACTTTTCTACGTTTTTTTTTTTTCAGATTTAACTTTTTTTTTTCAAAGTTTTTAAATATGATCTAGAGACCCGCATTTCTTGATTTTACATCACTAATAAACTAATTGGGGAGGATAAAAGCTAGTCTGCCGAATCTGTCTGTCCCTCGGCGCGTGAGTGTGTGTATCGGCCGTGCTTGAGTCACAGCCACGGGCGAGTGATGAAAGATAACCTAAAGATTAAAGTTACCCGGTTGACGCGAACTACATGCGTAAGTAGCCCGAACTTTTTTTTATTATAACAGGTCTGTAAACGAGCGTAGTTCATGTCAACTGTGTGTTTACAGGCGAACGAACGCGTATGTGTGTGTGCGCGCACGAGGACAATGACGTCAGGGTTAACCGTGTACATGAAAAAAATTCCGTCGTGTACACGGTTAGACATTTTGTAAACGTTCACACCCCTAGTCCTACAGACTGCTGCTACAAAGAGCCTCACAGAGACACACTTCTATCTGCACAGCTACAACTGGAGGGAGATTTGACCAAGAGACTATGTGTGTGTGTGTGTGTGTGTGTGTGTGTGTATGTCTATGTCTGTCTCTGTGTCTGTCTGTGTGTGTGTGTGTGTGTGTGTGTGTGTGTGTCTATGTCTGTCTCTGTGTCTGTCTGTGTGTCTGTGTGTGTCTCTCTCACCAGGGTTGCAGTCAGTGAGCAGGGAGCAGATGGACAGCAGCACCTTGGAGATGGTGAGGGCAGGACTCCAGTTGTCCTTCAGGATGTCCAGACAGATGACTCCCTGGCTGTTGATGTTACAGTGGTAGATCCTGGTACGGAACGTCACCTGCACACACACACACACACACACACACACACACACACACACACACACACACACACACACAGTCAGATCAATATGGGGCTTCTAGAGGACGACCATGTTTTTTAAGTCACTTACAGGCAACATTGAAAAAAATATATATACTGTATATTGAGTCGAATACTGATAGGATCTTCACATAGGAGTTTAGAACAGCCAAAATAAAAAGCCAGAAACAGACAAGACAAAACAGCAGACGCCAATTTCAAGAGCACACTTCAATTGTAGTATGCTGAAAATACATAAATGCCCCACTAATTCCTATAGTATTTTGGAGTATTGGTCTTTATTCTTGACTTTTCTTGACATAATGGAAAAAAAAAGCTTTCTTATCTGATTATTTGTATCTCCTGTGGCCCTAAAACTCTTCTGTACTTTAGTATGTAGTGTAGTAAGTATGTGATTTGGAACACAGGGCCAGTGTCACTTTTTTGTCTTCCATACTTATTTAACAAACTAACTTTTACATTACATCTCAATGATTTGTACGTCCAGAATCTGATTGATAAAAAAACAATCTTTATTTGGCAATACATCCAGACAGTCCAGAACTGGTCAATAATAACTTAGGAGCCACTACTATGTTTAACCCTTTCAATGAGCAGCCTAGAAGGGCTTCTTAGTGTATTTCCAAAGTTGCTTATATCCCTGCAACAGTTCATTTGGTTTGTTGACGGAAAATACATTTATAATAATGAATTGATTATCCGTCAACAAACAAAATCATCACTAAACTTTAAAATGATTGTTGACCAGCTTGGTTTTAGAGGTTTAACCATCAGCTATGAAAATAAAGTCATGCCCATTCCCAGCCTAAAACAGACCTGTAATGGACGTGTTCCAATATTAATGCAATAATAAATATCTGCATACCTGAAGGCTATTTTACAGTACTGCTCAATACACAAGGCTGCATACCCTTCATAAGTTGACCCTGTGGATGTGCTTTAGTCAACAGTGAAGTGAAGACAGCCCTTCAGATCTCAGCAGAGCCTAACCCCAGCCCACCACCATTAAGGAGTGGACCTTTGACCTGTGGGCTGTTGGCCAGGCCAGGCTCCATCTCTCTCTGCTCTGCTAGCTCTCAGGCTGCAGCCCGCCCTGCTTTCATTCCTCCCTCTCTTCTCCTCTCATTAAGAGTCTGTTACTCCCTGGACATCTCCCAGCCCCTCCTTCACTCACTCTCCACACTGGCATCAGCAATAGCTAACCTCAACATGAAGGCCTTACAGGAGATGTGAGGAGTAGTGTGTGTGTGTGTGTGTGTGTGTGTGTGTGTGTGTGTGTGTGTGTGTGTGTGTGTGTGTGTGTGTGTGTGTGTGTGTGTGTGTGTGTGTGTGTGTGTGGGTCCAGGGACAAGGTGACTAACCAGTGATTGGTAGAAGACAGCTCTGGTGTCCGACTGGCTTCTCTTCTGTTCCTAAACCTCGGCTTAGATGGGCTAGCTGGCGTCATGATAATGCTAATGCTACTGCTGGCAGCCATGAATAGAGATGGCTGGCCGGGGCCGTGTGTTCTCATTAACAGCCTGTTGTGGGAAATATTGCATATGACATATCTCTGAACTCATATATTGAAATGCTTACTTAACCATTGTTGTATATAGACTTATAAGTGAAATTGAATATACTGCATAAAACTGTTTGTGACTCTAGAAACTAGAAACAAAGTATCGCAACAGACCACTCGGACAGCCACGCCTATGTTTAAGTTATGCACCATTACCCTGTCTGTCTCCTATTGTCCTATGATCAAACTCCTCCCATGGTTAAGATATGTACAATTAGTCTGTCTGCCTGCCTGAAACAATGTGCTTAAATACCTGTCTCTCCTACGAAACGGGGCTCACTCTTTCATTCACTTTCCCTGTGTCTGCATTAGTGGCCTCTCCGCGGAGATCCTTGCTTTATGATTGAATAAAACCTATTGCTACTATTAACGTATCACTGTTGCTTAATTTTCCCATTACAGAGTTCTGATCTCTGATTTCGCCAAAATCAGTCAGTTGGCGAGCTAGTTGGACGGAGAGACGACCGGAGCAACACGGGGCCGACAACAGTTTTCTTGGTTGATCACCTGATTCTTTGAACTCATCTCGCACAAAACTTCCCTTTTAAAACTCGGGAAAGAGAGGAATTCTGTTGCTCGTCCCGTGAAAACTCTGCCGTCTCCTCCTAAAAGAACCGGTAAGTGAGGGGTTAATTTTTTTTAAAGGCATATACAATTGGGTAAAAGTGAGTTTCCTTCTGAGCGAAATCTCTGCGAGAGCCGTCGCGGGATGCAGCTGGGCCGGAACTCGGTTTTCCTTGCAAAAGTGAGGCAGGCTGCTGTTTAGTTTTGGCTTGGGTGCATTTCGGCGACACTATCGTATTGAATAGTCTTTCCGATGAAGCACGCGCACTAAGTTGACGAATTAGTCTTAAAGTCTAAAGGTTGTAGATAGAGCTTATCCTGAAAGTAGGCGTAAAGGTTTTTCTTGTTTGGTTAATGGTTATGGTTATGGTTATGGTTATGGTTAATGGTTAAATCGAATGGTTATGGTTATGGTTATGGTTATGGTTATGGTTAATGGTTAAATCGAATGGTTATGGTTATGGTTATGGTTATGGTTAATGGTTAAATCGAAATTTGCCAGTGGAGGTAGTCAGAAAAATTATCACTTTTACAGACCAAGATATTGTTGTTTTTGGCGGGGTTTGTTTTGATCATGGAGCAAGGACTTTGAGATCTCATAAGTGTTTTATTTGTTTTGTCTTTGTTTTATTGTATTGTTTGGTTGCAACTGTTTCTTTTTTCCTTCCATTCTGTTGTGCTTTGTGTTAACTAGACAAAACGTGCCGACCCGGGTGGAAAGGTAAGTTGGTAGTTTTGTGTGTGCTTTTCTTTGGTTTTCTTTAACATGGGAAAGGCTTCTAGCAAAAAGCGAGGGAGAATATTCCCATCCCAGATACGCCAATTATTTTGCATATGAAAGCACACTATGGGCTTTCAGCTGTGACTCAAATACATGTATGGGTTCGTTTCGGTTTCCCTGTCGGCGGTAGCTTCAGCGTCACTCAGCTAATCAACCTTAGAACACAATTGCAGGCAGAGGAAACCCGCACGGCGCACATGAAAAGTAAAAATTGTTTTAGCGCCGACTGGCGGGCATTTTACCAATGGTTTGACGAAGCGACAAGACGGAGCAATTGGTGCCAGCCAGTGGGGGACAAAGTAACTCCATTTGTGTCTCAGGGCTTATGCTTACAGGTCGCCCGGAAACCCAGACAACAACGTGCTCCGGAGACAACACACGCTGCCGCAGCCGGCATGCCCACGGCACAAACCACATGCGGGCCTCCGCCCTACGTCCCATTATACCCAGACCTGAGACACCTCAGTGTGGTTGCGTTAAACAAGGTGGCGTCTACCTCTGTTCCCGTTCCAGTTTCTGCCCTCCAAGCTACTGGACCCGTCTTCCTTCTGCCTGACCCATATCCCAGAGTTGTCCTTTTAGAATGGGTACATCTTTTTATGCCTTGACTCTAACATAAATCTTATTTTCAACAGCCACCTTTTTGGATAAAGGGCCTCATTAATTTGTTTTAGACCACTACATTACCTGGTTTCAAGTCGGACTCACTCATTTCCTGCTCTTGTTACCACAGATTAACATGCGCAGTCACCCTTAGAGAGGCTGATTAGTTATCTTTGTTTGCTCCTTTGCTTTTAGCTTCACATCTTCTAGGACCAGAGTGCCTTGCCTTTTTACATCTTAAAAAGAGTAAAGGCCCCCTTGTTTTGTTACTTAAGGTTATGCAGCCACACGCTGGTTAAACATGCTTTATTTCTTTTGTTATTGTTATCATTTGTCCGCTGTGGCCCACTTCCAAGGTGTGAGTATCCTCCCTGTGTTTTGCTTAGTTCAACCATCTCATCATTTGCATCTTCCTTTTGTCTAATCCTCCGTCCTGGCCATGGCCTTTTGTCTTGTGTTCACCATGTGTAAATTGCTGGGATTGACTGTGTTTTCCCTCTGCCTGTTTTCCCCCAATGTTTTATGGGAACTTTTTGCTAAAACTTGTCTGATTTAATGCTGTTTTCTTCCCATGTCTAAAATAATTTGTTCTGTCTGTTTTTCAGTCTCCCTTCAGCACGACAGGGACACTGCCACCTAAGTTGACTCTGTTAACAATTGCTTTTGTCTACACCTCCTGTGTTTACATGTACCCTCTGTAGCAAAAAGGGCTACTCTCATTTTTGCAGTCATGGCTGGACTTGCCTGGCTCCATGCATTTGTCACTTTTGCCTTGTTTCTAGCATTCTGTTTTTAGAAAATACTTGTCCTGGTTCAAACCAAACTCCCTCATTTACATCTCTTTAAACCACAGATAAACATGCACAGCCACTCTTAAAGAAGCTGTATTGTTTTCTTGATTGCTCATTTCTTTTAGATCCACCTTTTGTAGGCCCAGCCAACATGCCCATTTTCCTTCTCAATAGCACAGACACCCATGTTTTTTTTACATTTATGTAAGTATCTCCCCCTTGTTTCACTATAGCCTTGCACACTGTCGCTGTGACAATCACATTTGCTGATAGCCCACTCACCGTTTTGATCGGCCATCAGTGCCTTTAAAACATGCAATGCTAGGCAGTTACTTATTTTCTGTTATAATTGAACTATTTTTGGCTGCTTGCACTAACTTTTCCTCCTGCAGGTATGCTATTCAATTCTTTCTCCTATGAACACTCGTGTTCATGCAACTTGGTCATTTGTTAGGCTCTACATTTAGGTTGGTTTAGCCTGTTGCCAGTGGGCTGTTTTATGTTTGCTACACAGTGTAGGAGCAATCTTGTTTGGTGTTCTGTCCTAGAGCAAGCTAGAGTGAGAGAGGTTGTTGGTGCGTTAGTTGTTTTGTTGTTATGGTTCTTGTTGTTTGTTGTTATCGAGCTGAGGTGTTTTTCTTTTATGTGTCTGTTTTGCAGAGTTCTGATCTCTGATTTCGCCAAAATCAGTCAGTTGGCTTGTTTTTCTCTCCTGTTCTCTCTCTGTTGTTGCCAGCATCTTTGAATGCTTGACTTTTGATTTTGTTTGAATTAACTCTGTGCACTTGGGTGTGCATTTCAGTTGATTTATTGCGCGCAGCGATCGTTTAAGTTTTACTTAAACTTGTTTCTTGTTTTGCTACTAACTTCATTTTTGCTTCCAGACTCTTAGGTGCTGTATATTTCCCTGGAAATATGCTTATCTCATTCTTTTCCCATACCTGGTATCTTTTATGTTTCTTTTTACTGTTTCTCACGTTCTGTGGTTTTCCTAAATCCTAACACAACTCATTTTAACACAACTAACTTTGCAATTTGTTTTGTTTTATTTGCTGCACATTATCAACATTTTGCTGCAAACTTGTTGATGTTTCACCACAGTTTTACATTGTTGGCCTTGCAGGTCCAATCGGTAAGTTTTGGTATGGTTACGTTTTGCTTGATGACTGCATCCAAAAGGTAAGATCACTTTGTTTATTTGACAAGTCAACATTGTTGTTCTTTATGGTTTTGACTTTCTGCTATAAGTGTTATCTTCTTTCCTTTTTAAACTAATTTAGTGGGCCTTTTTCTCAATTTGCCATGTTGATACCTCATGTCGCTGTCTCTTTGATTATATTTGAACAGTATCCTTCTCTCCTCTATGCGTCACAGTGTATGTCGCAGTGTTTCCCCTGTCCTGTCCTGTCTGGAAAAGCCTCCACTGTCCCATCCAGACCTGGAGCTTTAGGGGTTGACTCTGCTTCACGGCATCCGGCCTCAGAGCAAGGCCAAGTTGGCTTCACGGTGATTTCTGCATCCAACACACACATTAGTGACAACCCTTCTAAGCACGCCTGCTGTCAACTGTCAACTGTCACTGTCACTGTCACTCCCCTGTCCTCTCTTTCTGCTCTCCACAGACTGGTGAAAGATGCACTACCACGACCAGCCACCACCCGAGGATCGGTTTTGTGATCAAGGCTCCCAGACGAAGGTTCTGACTAAGCAAGCGATGGACGGGACCCTTTCAACTCCTCCTCTCCTCCATGACGGCCGTGAAGGTTGCAGAACCGGACCACCTGGATCCATGCCAGTCACAGCGAACGGAACGAGAGGCACCTACAGGACTACAGCCCACCAGCATGGACCAGATGACATCAGCTGGACCAGCACCAGCAGCGACGAGGAAGATGACGCAAGGAGAGCCAGACGACCCCCACCTCCCCCAGCAATGGCTGCCTAACCTGCACCACGGATGCCCCCCTCCCCGCTCCACAAACCCCCCCCCCCCCCCCCCCTCCCTACCAACAAACCCAACCCCTCCCACTCCTCCGACTACGCAGCCACCACCCTGATGACTGGTTTTGCCATCAGCTCCCCACATCCTCCACAGCTCCCCATTCCCTACACCCTGGCAGATGACCTTAAGCGAAGGTTTGTCCTTATTTGGATGGCGATGAACTTGATTTTTGCCTCCAGTGGTGGCTTTTGCTGCTTGTCCGTGCCTTTCTGCTACCCTTGGGGCTTTTTGAACTTTACAGGCATTCTAGGACTATTTTGCCTTATCGTCTTTTGGTTTCTGCTTTCTTTGTATCTTTGGCCTAATGGCCTTAAACTTTTGTTTTGTTTCTTTTACACAGAAATTTGGTTTAATGTTTTCCTCAAACAACGCCTATCGAGGTTTTTTCCCATTGATCAAATTTCTCATTTTGTGTGTCCTGGGTTTATATTTTTTCCTTACGAGGTTTTTATTATTCCCTGTTATTCCTTTTGCCTTACCTTTTGACTGTTTTGGGGTTTAAATTTTTTCTCCCCTAGTGTATATTTTGCCTTACTGTGGTTTGCTTTCTTTTATGTTATCATAATATGATAAAAAGAGTGAAGTGTTGTGGGAAATATTGCATATGACATATCTCTGAACTCATATATTGAAATGCTTACTTAACCATTGTTGTATATAGACTTATAAGTGAAATTGAATATACTGCATAAACTGTTTGTGACTCTAGAAACTAGAAACAAAGTATCGCAACAGACCACTCGGACAGCCACGCCTATGTTTAAGTTATGCACCATTACCCTGTCTGTCTCCTATTGTCCTATGATCAAACTCCTCCCATGGTTAAGATATGTACAATTAGTCTGTCTGCCTGCCTGAAACAATGTGCTTAAATACCTGTCTCTCCTACGAAACGGGGCTCACTCTTTCATTCACTTTCCCTGTGTCTGCATTAGTGGCCTCTCCGCGGAGATCCTTGCTTTATGATTGAATAAAACCTATTGCTACTATTAACGTATCACTGTTGCTTAATTTTCCCATTACAGCCTCTAATCCTATCATGGCTGATGCTAATAGATTATGATGCTAGTGCCTCCTGCCTAACACAAAGCTATGGCTCTAATCCTACATCCCTATGCATTATGGATTGAGCTGCCTGTAAACACAACCTCTGTATCCTCACTCGGTGTCCCAGCAGCTCTCATTCTGATGGGCTCATTCATGTGAGTAAACGCAGCTTACACAGACATCACCTTAATACCTCTGTATGAACATATTCGGTAAAATGTTATGGCCCAATCCAGCCATTAGTTTGCAATATATTTCATCTCAAGTAGGACGATATAGTCAAGGGAAGAACTAGAAGAGAACGTCCTAAATGAAAAGCATTCTTTGTTGTGATGTTTTGGCGTCTGCAGTCATGCTAGTTGTTCTAGCTAATGGTTTGAGGCAAACCACTGCCTTGGTACACATCCAGCAAAGGGGTTGGGTAATGGGCTCCACTTTCAGATTCATATCAATGATAGATGATCCAATAAAGCAAGGGGGTGGGAGGAGTTATGTCATTATAGGCTAAATGTCATATCACAATTCAAAGCATTATAGGTATAAACTATACACTGATAAGGAGCACAAAGCAAAGGTTTATTGAGCAGATGAAAAAAGGAGATTGGGTTGTCGGTCATGGATAGAGACATGGCAGGCCAACTGGGTGGTCAATTAAGGCTTGAACTCACTGGTCAAACTACTCGTTAACACTATAAACATCTCTAAATGCATGCAGTGGAGTGCATGCAAATGATAAAGATTTAAAAAAGTAAATCTTATGATAGTAAGTGAGATAAAGGTGCCTTAGTAGGCGATCCTAAGGTCTTGGGGGAAAACATTCATTATCCATCCCTTCAATTGCTGATAAAGGATCTGATCGCCAATCAGAACCAGCCTAATCCAGCAGGCGTGTCTCAACATTGGAGATTCTGGCTAATTAATGAACACAAGTGCAACATTCACTCTCTTTTAGTTCAGTTTGTGGTCCTCTACCAACTGTGAAACCTCCACTATGTTGAGCAGCGAGTGTCTGTCTGCTGATTGGTGCTGGTCAGCTGCTTTATCAGAGCTGTCACCACTGGAGATAACTCGGTGAGAGTGATGTCTGGGCTGTAAACATATCAAATGGGCAGCAGTGGCGCAGTGGGTAGGGAGATCGTCCTTTGGAGTGCAGGGTCGGAGGTTCGATCCCCCGTCTCCCCTCCACATGTCCAAGTGTCCCTGGCCAAGACACTGAACCCCTAGTTGCTCCCGATGGTTCAGAGAGCGCCTTGCATGGCAGCTACTGCCATCGGTGTATTAGTGTGTGTATGAACGGGTGAATGTGGTTAGAATTGTAAAGCGCTTTGGGGCTGAGAAAATTGGCTAAAGAGCGCTATATAAGTCAAGTCCATTTACCATATAAAAATGTGTGTCAGTGAATCAAATGTGTCATTTGAACGGGGCTGCTTGTAATGACCATGTAAACACACAGAAAACAAAATGTCTGTCATTTCACAGTGTCTGTAATCCTGGGGTCATTCAAGCCATTACTAGAGCGTCTTTATGGGTCTGAAGGCTTAGCTGTGATGGAGCGTGTCCCTCTATCATTACCTCATTGCTGTTCATTTCCTAAGCCAACATTTAATAGTCAATTTGGGGGCAAGCGGAATGAGAAAGCAATGGAAAATGATTCAGCGTTTCACGACAGGGCAGTCATCTTTAATGAGACAGGATAAAAAGGGCTTAGCTTAAGGGAAAGCACTGAGTGGCTGGTCATCTGTAGGCTAATTATAATTTTGACTTCACGTCTCTTCACAGCACGTTAAAGGTCCCATATTATGCTAAATGCACTTTTTAAATGTGTTCTAACTAGTGGTGGGCCGTTATCGGCGTTAACGTGCTGCGTTAACGCCAGACTCTTATCGGCGATAAAAAAAAATATCGCCGTTAATCTCTTATTCCACCTCATGTTCGGCTCAGGGGAGATGGTTCCCTCCAGGGCCGATGGCAGACTCGGCACAACACCGGTGAGCACACACACTCAGTTAGAGAGGTAGAGAAGACAACTACACGCAGTAGGTTGGTGTGACAGAAAGTCCAAAAGCCAACGAGTACATTATAAATGGAGTGAAGTCTACCCCGACCGTCTGAAAAGCAGCGAAAATATCCGCGTTTTTTAAATGCATTATGCACCCAACGTGAATCTAGTAGCGAGGATGCTAACGTTAGCTCTGCTGCTAGTAGCCTACTACCAGTTAATGTGCAGTTCAACACAAACATCAGCAACAGTTATCAGAGGAACATCTCTACAGCCTGCATAGATCTCAATAAATGGCCCAGAGGTGTCTGACTTCACATACCATGAGGCAGTGGAAGCTTAAAAGTAAGCTACTGGAAAAGTGTTCAAAACAGCCTGTCCTGAGCCACATTTTGAGATTTTGAATCAAATCACTCATACACACATTAAAATAATAGCCTTTAACTTTAAAACAGATTGTTGTAGGCCTAATTTTTTTTTGCAGAAATAAGTTTTAAAGAATTGCTGTTGTAAAAGGAATAAGGTAAAACAAATAAAAATAAGTGCTGTTAAAGTTCTTTACATGATTTTTGTTTGCATAAAACATGTCTTGTTTGCAGTTATTGTAGGTTTAGAAACAAAAAATTACAAATGTTCCAACTCAAATAATATTTGAATTATAGCCTCCACTTTCAGTATGACCCTTAACTCATCTATACTACTGTCCATGATTTGTTTATACATTGTCAATAAAAAGCAAATATAACAATTATTTGAACACGACTAATATAAAAAAAATTGTATAGGGGCCAGTAAAAATTGACTTCGGGCAAGTAGAATTCAGACCCACTTGCCCGTGAAAAAAAACCTTAGCGTTGAGCCCTGCCTAACAGTTTGTAAACACAAGTACATCTTGTTGAACATTATTTATTTTCATCACCAATTATCATAGTAGAACAGCTTCCTCAAGCAGTTTGTGATGCATGTTGGAAACAGGAGATGAGCCCCTGGTCTGATGCGCCCCCTGGCTTGAGAAACACGTTCTCAAAGACTTACTTTGAGTCATTATTTAGGGAGCACACACATATTATGAATGAATTCAAATGAGCCATTTTAATCTAGATTAATTCCAAAATTGAATGAGATTAATCTAGATTAAAAAAATGTATCTATGCCCACCTCTAGTTCTAACATATCCATGGGTCCACGGTGTGCCTAGAGACTGCCAAAATATTTTAAAAAATAACAATCTCTCCTTATCTCACTCTCCCCCTTTCTGAAACCCCCACCCCTCCCCCCCAATATACTCCAGTCAGAATTCTCCTCGTTTCTGACCTCACAAACTGGAAAGCCAGAAGCTTCCACTGTGCAGCCCACACCCCTATTTCTTATTGGTCCATGGCCCTGACAGACAGAGGGCGAGGCATATCTGGCTTCGCTTCCGGACAGGGGGCGGGGGGAGCTCAAAGATTGTATATTTACGAGGGGAGCTGCAGCTCTTTTTAAAAAATAGGCTATTGTGAGATTAACATCAGCATAGTACAATAAATTGTACTAAGTTTTTTTCAGCAAACAATTAAAGAACAACGTATTAGGGACCACTAAGACCATATAATATGGTGTATAATAGTACCGAAAAGTGTATAATATGGGAGCTTTAAACTAGCCTATTTCACAAGTTACAGAATGAGAATACACAGTAGGATGATAAAGTATGCAAAGGAATTCAGTTCAAAGCCAGGGAGTAAATGAGGGGTTTGATAGAGAGGGATAATGTTAGCTAGAGGAGCCTCATCTCTCAGCCCCGTCATTGGGCTGAACAGGTCGTGGAACAGGGCTAATGTTGGACCAAAATGAACAAATGCTAAAGCGCTGTCCTCTTGCCACCCTCCACCTCTATCTAAGAGTATCAGTGTGAGCTCTAACTGGCTGTCCCCTCCTACCAGTGAGGGGGCCAGTGTGTAGTGAGCAGCAGCTGCAGCTGTCCCATCAGCGGCAGTGAGCCGGTGAGCGGCTGGATGGCACGGCTCACAGCCAGGCTGCCAAAACAAGGCAGCGGGGAGGCCAAGAGTGGAGACTGGAGCCCTGCTTCTCCCTCAGGAAAGGAAGGCCCTTTAAGACGGTCGGGGAAGGAATGAGGAGAACAGTGTTTCTCACAGGGTGTCATGTTTGGCACCAGGGCTTCAGAATAACTGCCAGAGGCAAACAAATAAATCCACAATCATTTTGAATTTGTTGAAAATGTATTGTTTTTTTTTTTGTTCAGCAAGAAATGTCCAATCAAAGAAGACATCAAATCCACAGCAGATGACGTTTTAAGGCACACTCAGACTAGGCAATCCATACCGTACCCAAGCAAGCTTGACACCTGATGTATGGCTGCTTTGACCAGTGGAAGCCCAGTTGGAAGAGGTGAGCTTCAGCACGGTATATGGATCCCCTTGTATGAGCACCAGCATAGTAGACGGCGGTGCTTCGGCATGGTACGGGCTAACTAGGTGGAGGAAGTTAAGCTACTTGGTCTCATTCCAAAGAGTGCTTTTGCAATTACTATTTGTCTGTTCTACTTATCTGGCAAGGCTATTATTTAAAGGTTCGTTTGAGATGCTGGTGCTGGTGTTATCATGAGCACATTTGGCTGCCTTTAGTGGCTGACTGTGTGGAAAGATGAGGTAGAGATGACTCACATGCAACCTCATCATTTGCTCACACTGTCAGTGTGGGTGCAGCATGATACGGTGGTGTGCCAACCTGTTATTGAGAAAGCATCAGGAAATCACTCACTCAGGTTGACAGTTTTTTTTTCTCGTTGTTGTAGTTTTTTTCTTGTGGAATATGTCTGTCTTTTTTATAGACAGCCTGAGTTTACTGGTGTACAGCGGGGTAGCATGCTTCCATCATGTCTGAAAAGAAAAGTGATCAAATCTGGTTTCAATGTATGATCAATAATCTTGTTTATTTATTCTTTGTTTGGGTAGTTCTTTAACATATATATTTTTTAAGACTGAACATTATTAAGGAACATTTCTGGGTTGGCTGCTTTGGTTGGACGACATTTAACATTTTAAAAGTTTGTCATCTTTTGCTAAATAAAAAAACAGGTTGTTAAATGGCCGATTCCTAGATGAGCAATGCACTTTGATGCTCGATGAACAAAGGCGTCACATTAGCAATAGCATGGAAAATGATCAAACAAATACTAAGCCTTGTATTTTCGTTAAACTGGTGCCCATATAGAACCAATGTTGGTAGTACAATAATTCCAGGGTTTTTCCTGCATAGAAATTTTTTCGGCGCCTCCCAAAGGGGATTTATTCAGCGCAAAAGGAAAATCACCAGCGCCAAAAATATAAAGATTGAGAATAAATTTAGCAATTTAAAACCTCTCCAAATGAATCCCAATTTAAGTCATCCTTCTTATAGAGCTGGGCAATAACTTGAATTTCAATTTCAATTTCGAGTACTATTACGGCTTCTCTCAATCATGAAAACAAAATAATCGTAATAAATCTATCATTGTTCTGCACGGCGTGCCATGCAGGCTTTTAAATCCAGCAAACTCTTGTTTCGGCAGTGCGCTCCGCTCTGCCCCTCCCTCACCTGATAGTTTAGCTTACAGCTGGTTCCGAGTAGGAGGGAAGAGGTGCGTTTGCTGGGTGTTTTGAAAACCTTCTGGAAGATGTACAACCAGGGGCCTATTGCATAAAACTAGGATAAGGGATTAACCTAGGATTTTTCGGTTATCCTGGCTTGCGTTAGCCATGATTCGGTTGCATAAAAGCGGAGGGACATAAGTTACCCTGGAGATTCATCCTTTACGTTTAGCCTGGTCCCGACCAGGCTAAACGTAAAGGATAAACTTATTCTGTTGCCTGACTGGCTCAGTCAGCTCTCAGCTGAAGGTGTTTAACAGTTATTCCATGATCTTCTGTGTAATGCTTAAGTTTCAATAACCTGTTTTAAAGTACCATATAAAAGACTGCATTGTCATTTAGTTAAATAGTTCTTATTTTTTATTATTTAACCTGAACCATTTATAATTAACTTAATTATAATTACATTAAGATGAAATTATATAAATTATAATAATTTATGTGATAGTCCGTTCATATTGCGGGCTATATTTATACAATTGATTATCGATGGTAGATGACGTTGCAAATGTGGGTCAAAAAAATTCACTTTGTACTTATAACTATATCGAGGTGCATCTAAAACAAAATTAAATATCTATGAAAGTTTCCTTTTTTCTGTAATTTAATTCAAAAAGTGAAACTTAAATATGTTCTAGATTCATTACACATTAAGTGAAATTAATCTAGAATAAACATACTTTGCAGAAGGTCGACATTTCTGATTGGTTGTATGCAATATTCTAATATTTTGAGATACTGGATTTTTTATTCCATGATCAGTCAATCATCCAGGGCGGCAGTGGCGAAGTGGGTAGGAAGATTGCCTCTGGAGTGCAGGGTCGGAGGTTCGATTCCCCGCCTACCCGCCACATGTCGAAGTGTCCCTGGGCAAGACACTGAACCCCAAATTTCTCCCGATGGTTCAGAGAGCGCCTTGCATGGCAGCTACTGCCATCGGTGTATGAGTGTGTGTATGAATGGGTGAATGTGGTAAGATATGGAAAGCGCTTTGGGGCTGAGAAAATTGGCTAGAAAAGCGCAAGTCAAGTCCATTTACCATTTACCATTCAAAAAGAAGGCCTGACATATTTCACTTTGTGTAATGAAGGTTTCACTTTTTGAATGGACTTTCCATGATATTCTATTTTTTAAATGCACCTGCAGACTGCTCACTGTCAACTATTTTATCATAAAACAATGCAGGGACATCAAGATTAGTTGGCAGAGATGACATCCCCTGTATAAAATGAACTGCCCCCTGACTTACGGTTTAAACTAGCAAGGCATTGTGGGAAAATGGGCCGTCTTTTACATTTTTACATCAGTAAATCTGTGTTCGATCTCTGGGTCTACTTCTGAAAGCTGTGGGCTGGCACTTAACAGAATTACTTACACCTGGCTTGACAAAGCGGCTCCTTTACATCCTGGATTGGCGTTTATGCAACTGACTAATCCGAAGTGCCCAGGCTAGACTTTGTCAAGGCTGGCTTTATCAATCATCCTGGATGTCTTTATTCCACTTTTATGCAATAGGCCCCTGGTGTTGTCTGAAAACACTTCAGACTCACAACAGACTAAAATAATGTGTAAGTCTTTCAAGACCGTGAGAGAGAGAGAGAACGAGAGGAAAAAAAAATATATGCGACCATGTCAGCACATCAAACTTCGCGACCAATTTGTTGACTCACTTAAAGTCGAGTCATAGTGGTCTACTATGACCAAGCAATAAAAGAAAAAAAACACATGAAGTGTAAGGCTCCTTGACTCCTGCAACCACAACAGTCAACACTGCATCTGCCTATTCAACCAGCTCCATGATGAGACATAAATAAATCATGCCCTTAGATTTAATGCTAGCAAAAGACGTGCCCTATCAACACCATTTCAACGGTTTATTTTTATTATAACGTATTCATCTATTCAATTATTACAAATATTTTTCACTAAGATGATGAATTTTTTCCACAATAAAAATATTTGAAATACAATTTTTTTTCACTTATTTATTTGCATTTTCCTTGTTTTCAGTTCAATTAGGATATATTTAAAGTCCAAAGTCATGCTGTTAATAGAAACAACCTTGTTAAAAGTTAAATAAATGCATGATTTTCTTAAATCATTGAATAACGGTCTTAATAATCGTGATTACACAATGTCAATCAAAAAATTTGTGATTATGATTTTTTCATTATCGAGCAGCCCTACCTTCTTGCAATTTCCATGGTTTGGATCAATTATAAACAATTACATTATTAATCAGTTAATATGTACAGGTTGTTTATTGTGATTTCATCAGAGTCAGTGAGCTCCATGTTAACGCAGTGATTGTGTGACATGCTGACTGAAATGCTCTTTAGCTGGACAGAAACTCCCCTCTCCAAACCCCATACCCTTCTTAAAATACACAAACCTTTTGCCTTTATTATTGCATATAAAAGTCTGTCGCATAGTGACCCCCCGAAGGCCCATTCTGAGCCAGGAAAAACCCTGATTCATTTTCTTAATACATCACACATTAAAGACGTTACAACCTTTCACTTCTCAACCATAATCCAAATCAAGCCAAGTGCCTCTCCATACTGAATGCTCCATACTCTAATCAGGGCACAGAGCCTAAAATAGTTTCCTGTGTATGTTTTTCTGTTTATTTTAACAACACGTGTCTGTAAATAGCCAGGTGGAGGTTAGCCAGTGAGTATTTCTAGACTCAAAACCAAAACCCTGACACACATTTGCATCAGCAGAGAAAAACAGCATTTACCCACAAACCCACAGGCGTGCTGGAGGGATGCCAAATGCTGCTGAACGCTAGCTCCGTGTCAGAAGAAGGAACAGTTAAAGGTCTAGTCCAGTCCAATGATATTCTATAGTTGTTCTTCAGTGAGCAGAACCACACCAACGATGAATGGATCCTAAAGCCTGATGTAAATGGTAAATGGACTACTATTACTACTACTTATATACAGTATCTCACAAAAGTGAGTACACCCCTCACATTTCTCCAAATATTTCATTATATCTTTTTATGGGACAACATTGAAGAAATGACACTTTGATATAATGTAAAGTAGTCAGTGTGCAGCTTATATAACAGTGTAAATGTACTGCCCCCTCAAAATAACTTGACGCAGCCATTAATGTCTAAAGTGCTGGCAACAAAAGTGAGTACACCCCTCAGTGAAAATGTCCAAATTGGGCCCAAAGTGTCAATATTATGTGTGGCCACCATTATTATTATTATTATTATTATTTTTTTTTAAGATATTTTTTGGGCATTTTTATGCTTTATTGATAGTGTAGAGACAGAGGTGAAATGGGGCAGAGAGGGGAGTGACATGCAGAGAACGACCGCGGGGGGAATCGAACCCGGGTCTCAAGTGGGCCCGGCCCGGGAGGGGGACGCCTTACCAACTGAGCTAAAGGCGCCCCCCACCACCATTATTTTCTAACACTGCCTTAACCCTCTTGGGCATGGAGTTCACCAGAGCTTCACAGGTTGCCACTGGAATCCTCTTCTACTCATTTATGACAACATAACGGAGCTTGTGGATATTAGAGACCTGTCAGAAAAATAAATATTAAAAGCATGCCCATCAGTTGTCCCAGGGCTTCAGTTCTCTGTCAGCGTGCTGTAGGTGAACAAGCCTTCAACCATCATTGTTATTGGGACAACAGCCTGAAGAGCTGACAGGCTTCTGGGACAATGGTGTCAGTGTTCAAAGCTGTGGTGTGAAGGGGCGTGGGGGGGTTAGCTGTGTGGCTCACCTTGGGAGGTTTGAAGGGGTAGTCTGGTGTGAAGGCGATGTCCAGGAAGAAGACTCCCCCCTCGTACACAGAGCCTGGAGGGCCCAGGATGGTCGACCTCCACTCATAGATGTTGTCTCCTTTGGGACCCGCGCTGCATTGAGGAAAATGAAGAGCAGAAGGGGGAAAACAGGGTTAAAATTCAATCTAGCAGCTGGTGTTAAGAGACTGTAATGGTGTGACTCAATTCTCTTTTGGCAGCAGCGAGTAAATAAAGTGAATGATTATCAGCTGCTAAATCAGCCGCGCAAAAAGCTGCCGTTTGAAGTTCTTATCCATTACAAGATTACGCTACATTGCTACAGTGTATGTAACAAAAGACTGGAGCTGGAAGCCAGGGGAAAATCATGAGTGTGATCAATGTCATGCAGATGACTGATCGGTCTGGGCTCTGCAGGCAAGATTTGAAACACACACACACGCGCACGCGCGTGTGCGCACGCACGCACACACACACCACACACACACACACACACACACACACACACACACACACACACACACACACACACACACACACACACACACACACACACACACACACACACACACACACACACACACACACACACACACACACACACACACACACACACACACACACACACACACACACACAAGGAAGGTGTTGATCAACAGCAGCGGCGGCTCTGTTTCCTCACTGTTCATCAACCATTCACCGGTGGACAGCTGGCTGCTGCCGAGCTCCATTGTTACCTTGATTCTCACGAACACACAGTCCGCACGCACACCACACACACACACACACACACACACACACACACACACACACACACACACACACACACACACACACACACACACACACACACACACACACACACACACACAACACACACACACACACACACACACACACACACACACACACACACACACACACACACACACACACACACACACACACACACACACACACACACACACACACACACCACACACAGCTGTGAGAGAGAGGATCTAATCCAATTCCATTTTCTATTGGAATTAGGCCAGATGCTCCTGTCGGTTTCTTGTATTACTTTTACTTTCATCATTTACACACAGAGAGAAAGCCAGAGAGAAGGGGGGGGGGAGCAGGAGAGTGAGTGAGTGAGAGAGAGCGTGTGTGTGGCATATGAATGTTAGATAGGAGCGGGAGTGGAGTTGTTCATGTGTAACAGCAGCCTGTTGTAGAGCAGCAGGCCTCTGCAGACCTATTTCATGTCAGCGTGTGTTAGGACACAGAGGAATTATGGGAGTGGGGCTGGGGGGAAGGATGCCCAAACGTTTTCCCTGGATGGATAAAAATAGTCCAGGGTAGTAGTGTGGTGTGGTGGGGCCGACAAGGGTACACAAGGGCCAATCATTCACTCTGCGCAGCATGAGGGCTGATTCCATTCATCCAGAAATCTATGTTTGTGTGGAACAGTTTTTTTCTTTAAAGGCTCAGGGCTCTGGAGCAGCACCACAGGTTTTGGTTAGATCGCCATCAAGTGCCGTTATGGGTATTTTATTATTATTACTATAGCAGCTACATTCATCCTGGTACTAAACCTGAATACATTGAAAATGCAGGTTTATGAAAGAAAACAAAACGTCAACTTTACAGCATCTCAGTAAACTGCCTTTTGTGTCGAAAAAAGTGATTCTTAAGCAGCTCCCTGAAGTTTTGAAATCAAGCAATGCATTTAACCGAAACAGTAAAATGGTTTGTCATGTAACCACTCCACCTGTATGTTTTCTGTCGCAATTGGAACCCTTTACTCATATGTTCACCTAGTTGTCTTGTGGTGTGCCCCAGGGTTCCATATTTGGTCCTATTAGGGATGGCCATTTAGAATTTTTTCTTTAACCGGTTAACCACCAGAATTAACGGTTATTAACCGGTTAACCATTAAGATTTAATGTAGCCTATTTATAGTGAAATACATGAAGCATTATAGCCGGGCTCCCGACCTTTTTTTGTTCCAAGGACCGGCATATTAATTTAAAAACAATTCAGGGAACAGTAGCCAATTTAAATGCCTACATTTTGACATTCACACGGCACCTTTGTCTGTTGTGAGAAGAGGTCTAGTATGCGAATGTAGAAGCAGAAAGTGCAATAAGTGACTGAAAAGGGACATTTACACACACACACACAGGCTTAGGGAATGGGTAGCCTACCGAAACCCGGTGCTAAGTAGTGCAGAGCACGGGGCAATATTTTGACAGACAGAATATTGATAAGCTCCGATGTTATCAGTACTGCATAACGATACTTAGTTAACGCTTTTGTTTATGACGGACTTTCGCTATTGATCCTGGCACACAATCATGGCAGACCTGTGTCTGTGCAGGGGCACTCACTGCCTGGCTGTCTGTCACTCCCTCACACACTCACTGAGACGGTGCAGGACAGCATCCACCTCAAGAAGGCTAATGCTAGCGCTATGTTAAGCTAGCGGGAGCCCACGCTGTTAATTCAATTATACAAACATATGACACGGGAGTGTTGTGACCATAAGTTGTGACTGGGATCGTACCATGGACTTATTATAAAGCTGAGCGTAGCCTACACTACTCGTTTCATTCTTTACTGACAGTTGGCATTCTTACATCCGGTTTAGCAATATCAAAATAAGAGTCCGGATTTCAGAGAAATTAATATTATTTAATTTTTTTTTAACCGTTTAACCTTTAGTATTAACCGGTTAAAGATCTTCTTAACGGTTAATGGTTAACCAGTTAACCATGGACATCCCTAGGTCCTATACTGTTGTTTATTAATTACCCTTGAGTCATCCTAAGCTGGTACATTTCCAACCATTTTATGTAGACAATACCCAGATGTACCTTCACCAGTTTGCAAATGTACCTTTTCCAATTTCTAATTGAGGCTATGAGCATTTTACAAATCCATTTCACTAAGCCATTATGGCTTAGTGAAATTTAAGTATGGATGAACTTAACACAAATAGAAGGATTGCGGCCCTATCACGGCCCCCTTAGGAACCAATTATAATATCACGTTACAATGGTTGATTCTGGAATTATTGCCAAACCTACTTCTACAGTTTTGTCATAAACTAGATTTATATTGCCACATCAGATTTATTTATTTATTTATTATTCTTTCGGACAATTCCACACAATACACAATTTTCTCTTGCAAATATTCATACATCATACTTTGTGTTGTCCGAAGGGAGACGGAAGAAGCCAAAGGCTTATCAGGTCCCGCCCCCATTTTCATCAAATTCGGATTCAGATACACAGTTACTGTTACAGAAAATAAAAATAAAACAAACAAAAAACATTTTTTTATATATATATATATATATATATATATATATATATATATATATATAGCTATATATATATATATATACATATACATTTTTTTTTCAAGAATCTGCAGTCCCTTACACAGTCAATTTTAATCTAATTGCTTCAGCTTTTAAGATCAGTTCAGCACAGTTCAGTTTTTCTGTGACAATGCCAAGTGTATAAAGTGTGAAGTGGCCTTGTATTTGGCCTGTTCCATTTCTTGACTGGTAGTCTAAACACTTCTGCAAAAGTATTCAAAAACAAGTCTGTCTGCTGGCCTGTATTATTCGTTACAATATTGTTATGAAAGTGACATTGTACTCAGGTTATTAGTCTGTAATTTTCAATAATTTTTTAAACATAATCTGCTTTGAAATTGCGCAAACTGCAACTCCCTGTGACAACTTCATCAAGTCCATTCCACAGCAATTTCACATGTATCCTGTTTTGTTTCTATGTCAGCTCTTTCAATGCATGTTCTACACAGACTGAGGGGAAACACACAGCTTTTATTAAAATGATTATTGCTTTTATAATTTCCTTTGCTGAATGTACCGTATACAACAACCCACCCAGTCACAGTTGTCAAACTAAGGCTGTTTCACTTTAATGAATATCAGCACATGAGAGCAACCGTTGGTAAACTCAATCTACAAACCACCAGTGTGGGCCTTGAAACCGCCTCTATTGTATCAAATCCTATTGGGAGGTAGAGGTTTAAAACGCCTTCTAGGCCACTTAGGGTCGGCCAACCACCACTGATTTTTCTCTCCGTTATGTTCCCACAGTTCAGTATGCAGCATCTGGAAATGTTTAGAAGTCTGGCAGCACCACCTATTTTTTTCTGTTGGTGCAGCCTGGTACAACCCGCTCTGATGATGACAGATCTGGGATCCAGTGTAGAAGGATCTGTATGTTTACCTCCTGGCTATAGGCCTGTCAGAATGATAGATGATAAAGACCTCTAAGATTCACATCATTGTATGCTCTCTTATCTATCCCGAAACAACTTGACTATCTTTATGTTCAATAGATTGGGGGTGATCCATCAGAATTGGGTATTGCCTTCAAATATACTCGACCAGGAGACAAAAGAGTGCTGTTCATAATGACGATGATTGACCCTGCTATTTCCCACTGTGTCAATTTCTTCTCTGTCAGCAATTAATAATGATCCTGGAGCACTAAGAGCACCCCATAAGAGGAGAACTAGCAATATGACGCAGCTTGATACAGCCTGGATTGGCCCAATGAAAGTCAAATAATGAAGCCAAAAATTATTTTTTCATCAATGAAAAAAGGTAGATCCCCCCTTATGTAGTGATTTGTTTATTTTAAAACCCCACTGAGACATCTGTGAACATTTCCTAAATAGACGGTAGTGAAACACTAAGAACTATTCAGATGCATCTTTGATTTAGAACGGTTTGCTAGCATTTAAAATGCTCATTACTTCCATGAAAACTCAACTCAACTCATCTTTGATTTAGTTTGTCCAACAGCGAGCAGTTTATTCTCCTTCTGTAAAACATCCCAGTGCATGTATGGGTCAGAATCAAATAAATGTAAGGGTTCCAATCAAATATTTATGTTTAAAACAAAAGTGTCTCTGTTTTTAAGTTGTGGCTGAGACATTATAGCCATAATCCTAATGTGAGACAACACAGAAAACAGCACAACACAAAGTCACTTAGGGTTGTGTATAATATGCCAGATGACCTATTGAGACCTTTATGTATCATGACTAGGGTTGCAAAGGGGTGGAAAGTTTCCGGTAAATTACCGGAAAGTTTCCGGAAACTTTCCACGGGAACTTTCGCTCGGGAATTTTGGGAATATTCAAAATTGGAAATTATAGGAATTAACTAAATGGCGGTAATTTAAATGATTTTTTTTTCACATCCAAACATAAATCTAAACATTTAAACACTATGTTTGGTCACAGGCAGACTTCCATGCAAAATAATACAATTAAAAAACATTACATTTGAACAGATTTATTTTTAAGAAGAACTTTATCAAGTTTTGAGTTTTGATTATTTTATGAACAATCAATAATTTCACTGAACAACAAAAAGATGAATGTTGAGTTAAATATTAGTCATCTGTCTGAACCCAACCATTCAATAAATAAAGTCAAATGCCCCCCCACCATGTGATGGAGGAATGCACAGAGCATGTAGGGGGCATGGCCTCACCCTGCAGTAGAATGTGTGCTAAGTGCAAGTTGCCAAGTGTACTTGCATACAATCTGGTTGTTTTAGTCAAGATTATGCTAAAATACATTGTCCCCAACTATATGTAAAATCACAGTTTAAGCCTCTGTAAACCTGGTCTAGTAAAAATCAATATATGATATCAAGTTGGGTGTCTCAATAAACTAAAAAAAAAATCTGATTTGAAATTAAATATTCATAAATATATTAAAACTTAGTTGAAAAAACTGCTTTTTACAGTCTAGAACGTTTGTCTGGACTGAAATAACATAGTTAGGAGAATTGAGCCACCCAAATTGCTTTAAATTTAGTAAATTCCCGTTTATTCCCGTTAATTCCCAAAATTCCCGTTAATTCCCATAAATTCCCGTTAATTCCCATGGAAAGTTTCCAACTTTGAAAATTCCCGGAATTTTGCAACCCTAATCATGACAAAGTCTGGTGATCTTAAATAACAACTCCCTGCTGCACATTCACACAGACACAACCACAGCCTTGTACCCTGCAGCAGCCGAGGGCTCAGGGTCCCACTCAAGGGCCCCCCTCGCAGTATGTGTTATGGGAGCAGAGAGCGTACATTCACACACACACCTTTTCAGCCAGTTTGGAGATTTGAGGATATGCTTGGACATTAGGGCTGTAACAATGTGTGTATCAAACCGAGAAACGAGATACACAGAACCACGATCCCGCATCGCGGTGTGAGAAGGCAGAATCGCTATTTCTTTTTTAGGCTTAAGTTTTGGATCAAAGGTTTGGTGAAGGAAGCTGTTAGCTGGAGTGTTTATTTGTTTTCTAACTTGATTTTTGGTTTACAGCACAGTTTGGTTTACAGCACACACATTTTTTTATTTTTCAACAGTTTTATTTTGTTACAGAGAAGAGAGAAATGTTATATCTTTGGTCATTTATTTATTCATGTTGCTTATATTGTTCATTGTGTTCAAATCTGTTCAGGTTATTTGTTATTAAATGTTACATTAAGTTAAATGTTATTCTAAATGTTATTTAAATAAAATGCTTTTCACATTTTAAAAATCATTGTACGTATCGAATCGTGGGTCAAAAATCGTGATACAAATCGAATCGTGAGTTTTTGTACCGTTACAGCCCTATTGGACATCTTAAGTCTTATCCTTCTCTGTCCTCATGGCTACTGCTGATTCCAGATGATTGACTTTGTGATTACAACAGCTCACATGCATCCTTAAGGGATGAAATGTACTTTCTAGAAAATTGCAAATAAAGATAGAACTTTGTATTTCTTTGGATGACAGGCCAGTGGGCTAATAGCATGCAGACATTGGCTTTTGTTTCATTCCTTGACGTCGGGAAACAAAGTGAGAAAATGAAACACTAACATCACTGATAGAGAGTCACTTTTTTTTAAATTAATTGCATGTTCTGCTACAATTAAAGTAAGGAATTCATATACTAGAGTATACTTTACTCTATTGTACACAGTGCAATACATTTCTCATACTGACTGACTATCTACGTATATTTTGCGGGCACCAAACCCTCAACTCAGCTTCCACCGGCTACACTTATCAACTGTCTGCAAGAACTGAAAACCTGGATGACCTCTAACCTACTCAAATTGATCAGCAATACAACTGAGCTCATGGTCGTGGCCCCCAAGCCACTGCTCAGGAAGGTTGGGGATCTTCTTCTGGAAGTGGATGGCTGCTCTATCACCCCATCCTCCGTAGTACGCAACCTGGGTGTCATCCTTGACCCCACCCTGTCATTTCAGTCCCATATCAACAATGTCACAAAATCTGCATTCTACCACCTGAGAAACATCGCAAGACTCCGACCCTCACTCTCAGACTCAGTCACTGAAACCCTCATCCACTGGTTCATCTCCACCCGTCTGGACTACTGTAATGCCATCCTCACAGGTCTCCCCTCCAAAACCTTGGACCGACTGCAATATGTTCAGAACTCAGCTGCCAGGGTTTTAACTAGCACTAAGCCCTGGCAGCACATCACCCCCACCCTGATGCAGCTCCACTGGTTACCAGTTAAGTCCCGGATCAAGTTCAAAATCCTCCTACTCACCTACAAGTCCCTGCATGCTCTGGCCCCCCGTTACCTCTCTGACCTCCTCCATCCTTACACCCCCCTGCGGTCCCTCAGGTCCTCTTCTAAGGACCAGCTGGCAACCCGCCGCACCAGACTCAAGACCTTTGGGGACAGGGCCTTTTGTGCGTCTGCCCCCACTCTGTGGAATCTGCTCCCCCTCCATATCCGCTGTGCCACTTCAGTGGAGTCCTTCAAGAAGCTCCTGAAGGCACACCTCTTCTCAGAGGCCTATGACCTCTAACCCGCCCACACCCCTATGTACACAAACACTGTACTTCCCCCCCTTTTTTGTGAAGCGACCTTGGGTACCTTGAAAGGCGCTATATAAATTCAAATTATTATTATTATTATTATTATTATTTCAAAAAGATGAACCTTTGT
Organism: Ammodytes dubius; assembly: GCA_026122265.1. Taxonomy (NCBI): domain Eukaryota; kingdom Metazoa; phylum Chordata; class Actinopteri; order Uranoscopiformes; family Ammodytidae; genus Ammodytes; species Ammodytes dubius. Next base: position 3,983,157 of record CM047520.1, read on the forward strand.
TCAACCCTTGCATTTCACTACACATTAAATGTTTAAATGTAAACGACATTGCCAGTTGAATACAACCACTCGTTACTACACCAAAACAAAGTAGGATAAAAAATGAGGTAGAAAAATGAAAGGTCTGCCAGGCCTATAGTGCTTTGGGACAGACCTCTGTGAAACCTTAATAATGAACACTCTTTTATATTCCCTGTGCCATGTCGAGACCAGTGGAGCCGCATTCCATCGCCACACACACACACACACACACTTACAGTGAGGAAGGGGGGGCACAAACTAAACCGTTAGCAGTTTAAACAGAGCGCTCCCAACACACAGGAGCTAAAGGACAAAGTGATGAGTGAGTGTACAGTAACACAACTACACCAAAAACAGCAGAGGTAAGCAAGACAAAACAAATCAAAACACAAGGCAGACATGGTAAACCTGCTCTTGGGGTACATTACAGTACGGTAATATAGTCATGGTATTTTATAATCAGCAGATCTCACAGGCCTAGTCCAGACGTTTGACAGAACAGCTGTGGTTTCAGCAGTTCCACTTGATTCCAGCTTAGAGCAGCAGTCTCTTGAATACGCAGCTCTGTGACCTCTGCGCTCAAAGTGGCATCATTTATCATTATCCCCTATGGGGGGGGGGGGGGGGGGGGGGGGGGGGGGGCTTCAATGGTTGCGTAAGCAAATCTATTCAGCTTGTGAGTGTGAGTGACAGAGAGGAGCCCCGACTGTCCATCTCTGGCAAGTCACACACACTGATAGTTTAAAAGCTGAACAAAGACAAACACGTAATAATATGATAAGGACCACCTCCCTCCAGTTACTAATTGTTTTCATTTGGATAGTCACCAGAGAAATCTTGACTAATAAAAGGCATGATGCATTGACATCCAGCATGCTTACTGAGCATTAAGCAGCTGAGCATACATACTGTATATTTCTCTTTGCACTTTGTAAATAACCAGAAACAGAGCCAAAGGTGAGTGAATATTGGAGTTATATTAATCATGTTACACAGTTCAGAATGAATGCCTATGTTGCTCCATGCCTGCTGCATATGTTTAAGATGATATAATGTCTGTGTTATGGTAACAGCCTGTTGAGCTGCCCCCCAAAAAATCCATTAAAGCAGGTTTATGGTTATGCATAATATAATATGATATAAGTTATTAATAAAAATAATAAGACTGAGGTTCTCGATCGAGTAAAAGTTCAAGAGCCACCTTAGGGCCCTTACCATTTCACTTTCCAACGGTGCTTCAGGTCAAGTCAAATAAGTGTGATTTAGGGAGCCTAAAATCACAAATACACCTGAAAGGGCTTAAATGGACGAATGAATAAATCTTTATTGTCATTATACAGGGTGTGCATCGACAAAATGAGTTCCTTTAACCCTCTTGACTCTCATCTATGTAGAATAAAGAAGAAAAGCACACTCACAAAAAAGCACGTCTTCTAGTCAATACTTCAAGAAAAAAGCACAATATTTCTTTATTGAAACAGATAAAATCTCTATGTTTCTTCAATGTGTTCCTTTGTCAAGTGTCTACAGCAGAACTTTGGAAAGTCTAACAGAGCACTCATGAGTGTGTGATCCCCTTGACACCTCGACATCCAGCCCACCAACAGTTATTATTAAAGCAGCACCTCGGCTGTGTGTCTATGCTGTGGGGCACTGCACACATGTCAGTGACTCACTGGGTTGACTACAGACAGGCCACAACACATCTATTACAAAACAAGTAAATAAAGAAATATGGCTGGGAGTCAAACCCCCCAGTCAGTAGGAGTAAATCAGGAGTTTGTGACAGGAGGCAGAGAATGTCCACATATAGACACTGTTCATACGAGTCTGGAGTTTGTCTGTTTGACTTGCACAACACCGTGGTTAAAAGTTTGATTAGGCTACACAAACTGGGTTAGGGTTAGGAAAAGAGTATGCTTTAGATAAAAAGGTGGAGTCAGTGATTCTGGAGAATGCTCGTTGACAAAAGCGCACGCACGCACACACACAGACAGACAGACAGACAGACAGACAGACAGACAGACAGACAGACAGACAGACAGACAGACAGACAGACAGACAGAGTTGTTGGTCAAAATTACCTTGAGGGGTGCTTAAGTTGTCACGGTTACAATAAGAACTAATTGGTTAAGGTTAGGACATGGTCATGGTTGAAAGAGGACTATGGAGAATTTCGAATGTTGTTTGGAAACAGATTTTCTTTTTGCTTTCCCTTTAAGGCCCGGACACACCGGCCCGATAATCGCCGTCGTAGAGTCGGGACGGGGCGGGGACACGAATCTGTTTGGTGTGTGCCGTGAAATCGGTCGTCGTAGATGTCGTCGGGCTTCTTCAATCGGCGGCGGACAGTCTTTCAGTTGTAGCAATTTGATTTGTGGAGGGCAAGCGAATCAGTGAAGCCCAGAAGTGAGGCGGGTAGCACAAACAGCTAACAACAGTTAGCCATCGTTTTAATGTGTTTGTTTGTTTCGTTCAGCGAGTACTCACATGCATCAACCCTTGTTGACTGCTCGACACCATGCTCGACACTCTCTGCTAAAAATGGTGCTCTTTATGGTCCATAAATATAAATACGTATTTCTATCTATGTTTATGGTCTAGAGAGCCGTCCCATCATTTCCGGCTTCCATATTTTTTCGGGCCACAATACAGATTAGCGCCGCCTGCTGTTATGGAGACATTACGTCCTGCGCAAGCGCAGAGCGTACGGAAAGTCAGCAGTCGGTTTGGTGTGTTCTTTGCACTTTTTTGGCCGCGACGGGAAGACTGGAGCTCCCTGAATCGGCAGTCTCCATTTTCGGGTAGTTGGACTGGTGTGTCCTGGCCTTTAGAGATAGTAGGGGAAGGTGGGGTGATTTGTGCAACTTTTTACTCAAAGTGATTTTAAAGTGAGGCCTTGACAGTTATGTCTCCAACTCAAATATGTACATATATTTCAGGATGTTGTGCATCCCTGGCAATAAAAACTTTGGATCTGGAATAAACTGTTTAAGAAATATAGCTTTCGGAAAAAAAGTTGTCCACTACGTGGGGTGATTTGTGCGTCATTGTGTCACAATGACAAAGTCACCATCATCATCTTTCTGGCCATCTGAACTCTCATCAGTGGTGTCGTTAAGTGGAATTGAGATGTCACTCTCTTCTGAGCTACTGTAGACAATCACTTTCTTTTGGTGACCAGCGTATACAGCCATGCCACTGGCACAACTCTCAGAAATGTACTTTGCACTAGTTGCTCCGTGCTTGTGGAACCAACTGCCACCTGACAAATGTGATTCCCCCTACATTTCTGCCTTTAAATCAAGGCTCAAAACCCATATGTACACCCTGGTGTTTCCTCCCCATTAACTATCTTACCTCTGCACTACTATCTGTGTTTATGTGGATGTATGGGCTTTACGTCTTTTATTTTGGTTATTGTTATTGTACCTTCATTGTTTACCTACTGAATGCACTATGTACAGCACTTTGGACAGTGCAAACTGTCATAAATGTGCTTTTATAAATACATTTTACTTACTTACTTACTTATAACTCACCCAGGCCCTTGCGCACAAATCACCCCATCCCCAGAATTTTGGATAATAGGCATGATGCAGCAATTTAGGGTTGACATTGTGCTAACTATATAGACTCAAAGTGTAGCATACCAAAGCACTAAAACATGTGTCAAATGTTTTCAAACGTGTCTATAATTGTTCAGACACAATAATCAAAAAACCTTGATCATGGAAATTTTACTTTGAAAGGCAAAACACAGTTTTTTGAGCTTAAATGTGCTTATATCTTATTCCTTGTCTCTCCCTTCTTTACAGGATGAGTCAAATGGATGGCTCTTCTTAAATGGGTGATTCTCATGAAGCCTAAGTGAACATGTCCAAGTCTTATTTCACAAAAGCAGCTTTTTATTATTAATACTTAAGATATTTTCTATAAAGATATTGAATGGCACTATAGGGTGAAATGTTTTTTAAAATAATTTTACCATTATTTTCATAATTTTTAGCAAAATATCCTGGTGAATTCTCATTACCGAAATGCGTCCGGATACATTATTCTATTGTTCTTTTCAATTCCCTAAAAATTCCTCTTCATATAAATAAAACAAAAGTATGCAGTATTATGTAAAACATTTCAATATTAATGGTGAATAGGGATATTTATGATATTTAACCCCAAAAAATATTTATTTAATGGAAAATGACTGTGTCCGGACAAAATGTTTCTCATCACCGCAACGCACTTCACCTGCCTATAAAAACTACCCTGTCACTTTAAATATACAAGCACTCCCATGATGCATTACTTGAAGCAGAAGATTCAAAATGGACACAAGGTCATTTGCACTCTCTTTACTCACATTATGAAATGTTTGTAAATGTCACTCAATCTTCCTGCTGGTTCACTATCGATTATCATTACCGATATGAGGTGATAATCTATACTTCGAAAACTTATATTACATAATTTTCTGTGATGGTTAAGACAATATAAGACTTCAACATGTAGCAAAGGTGGAAGGTGTGTAGCATGCTCGAATTTCAAGTTATTTGATAATTTAGCTATTTACTTCTCATTACCGTTACTCATTTTTCTCATTACCGCGTACTTTAAAGGCTCATATCGGTAATGAGAAGCTGTAGTACGGTAATGAGATCTTAATATAACATCCTTCAAATCAAAAATAAACCGTTGTTTTATATAACATCTTATCAATTTCTATCAATTATTATTATTTAATTTACTTTGAACAGTTATTAAAAATATAATTACTCAATATTAACTATGTTAACTACTTCGGTAGTTAACAATAAGGGAGAATTATATCTGGCACATTTAATCTGAGAACAAAGGTATGAGGCCATATTTAAATGATAATTTTGAATGTTTTTGTGACTGCTGCAAAGACTAACAGACAATCAGCGCAAGAAGGCGGCAGCCAAAGCAAAAACTGCGGGAGAAACTATGGGTCGGATCCACTTAGAATGGATTGTGTGCACTAATAGCTCCAGGATTTACTGCGAATAGCGCCCACAATAAGCTCTGTTATAGCACAGTATCCACAAAGGAACTGCCGGCGCCAATCTTAGTAACACTAGGTGAATATGATTCTAATTCCACCCTAGTGGTATTCCCACATTTGCATTTCATTAATGAATCACTGGCTCACTTATCTTCATCCGCTTATGCAGGCTCTAGTTGCGGGTGCAACGGATCCCTCATGGACCACAAATTTCCCTTTCCTAGGCACCATTAACCAGCTCTGACTGGGAGATCTCGAGGCGTTCACAGTATAGTACGGATAATATCTCCACTTAGCCTTGGGTCTTGGTAGTGCCTGGAACACCTCCCTAGGAAGGCGCCCAGGAGGCATCCTCACCAGATGCCCGAACCACCTCAACTGGCTCCTTTCTACGCGAGCAGCTCTGCTCCAAGTCTCTCAGGATGACTGATCTAGTTCATTCGGTCATTAGCCAGCCTTCATGACCATAGGTGAGAGTAGGGACACAGATCGACCAGTAGATGGAGAGCTAGGCCTTCCGACTCAGCTCTCTTCAAAGAGGACCTATGATACTTTTCGACTTTTATGACCTATAAACGTTGTTATAATGATTTATAGTCATGTTTAACCATACTAGAGTATCAAATAATTACGTATGCATTTCGACGTATTCCCTGCTGACCGTCTGGGGTGGCTATGCAGAGCACTAAACACTATGGCAGCCGGTCGAGAGTTCACTTGTTCAAATTTCCGGGTAGTTTCTGTCACGCTCGTGTAGTTTCTGTCATGTTTCCATATATGGTAATGCTGCTCAGGCAAGCTCCGGCTGCATGCCCCCACCTTCCTGAAAATCTCCCGCTGCTGGAAGGAAGGTAACCAATCACAACGGAGTGGGGTTTGCAGCAGGGGGGGGAAGGGCGGAGAAGCTCAAAGCAGTGTGTAGAGAGAGACTGCTGTGCTCGCTAGGGTAAGAGGAAGAGTGTCCCGAAAATCTACATAGTTTTTTGTGATGTGATTCGTGTCATGTTGCTCTATAGCAGTTTTTAACAAGAAATTAAGACCAGAAAAGTAGTATAATAGGATCTCTTTAACGGTTCGGTAAAGCAAGTGCAATAAGGCCCTTGCTGATCCGATTCTCTGTCCAATCTCACACTCCATTTTTCCCTCAATCGCAAACAATACCCTGACAAACTGAACTCCTTTACTTGGGGTAAGGACTCATTCCCTATCCGGAGGAGGCAGTCCATCGGTTTCCTGCTAAATACCATGGACAAATCTCTAACCGTTATACTGCCCGAACATAATCAGCAATACTATATTTATTACATACTAGTAGTATGGTGTGGATTGAAGCTATTTAGTTTCTAGTATACGGGGTAAAACTGGGCTGGCCTGTTTTTATTTCTTTAAACCAATCACAATCGTCTTTGGTGACGCTAACCCAGGAAGCCGTAAAGCGTGTGCAAATTGATGCCAGTTAATCACACATGCGTGCCGTGTGTGCAGCAACAATATGAGCTGGATACTTTCAAGCCGTATCAAACACTTCGCAGTCTCTGTTGTCTACCGTTCTGAGCAAAGCATAAACGGTAGACTACAGCGGGAAAGAGGAAGGGGAGGAGTTTGACAACGCTCCCGGCTCCATTAGAGATCCGTGTAGATGCAGGAGTGGAAATAGAATCCGTATGAAGACATATTCCGCCACTGTAACTAACATGGGGGATAAAGTGTAGTACTTCCAAGACGATAAGGAAGTCATCCCAGAGCCAATCCCGGCAACTTCTTCTGGTCGACATGTTTTAGTCTTGCCTAAAATTTTGGCAAAGTACTAAACAAAAGACTGAATTAGATTCAATGGAACTTCAATCAATTGCTTGTAATTTAAATCTTGTAACTTTCAAATGTCCATCAGTTATGTCATGTCCTAAGGACCTTTTCAATTAGGTGAAATAAAATCATTCTCATTACCGCAACATAAAATCTCATCCTCCGTAATGGACTTCTCATTACCGTTATGCATGAAATGAAACAGATATTTTAATATTATTATGTTCCAGATAAATGAATGTGTTCATTTATGATTTTATGTTCCTGAAGTATGCCCCACATGTGTTTTCCGTAAACAATTTCTTGTTTACAAAGAGATTATTTGAAAAATTGGGATCTAAAATTACTTCTGTGTATCGGTAATGAGACTTTTTTCAATTTAAATATGATAAAAATATATATAAAACACTGCTTTTGATGAACTCTGCTGTTCATTACATGTGCTCATTTGTGTAAATGTGAAAAATTAAGCAAAATGGATTTTTTTTAAATGGTCTGCTATCTTCATTCACTATATCGGTAATGAGAGTTAATCTGGATTATGCGATTATGAAATTGGAATAAAATTGAAATTATTTTTTCCCTTTAGTAACTTTTATCAAAAACTAGAAGTCTACATTCTATTTCAGTCACTAGAGCTAAAAAATCCTTCAAAAAGAGTGATTTTATTTTGATGTCACTTTGACACACTTCGTGAGAATCACCCAAATATGTGGTCACATTTCCAATTTCTTCCACGGTTTTCTATGTGTGGGCTAATAAAAGAGGGAGAGAGCTAAATAGGTGAGCGCAGAAAGCAAAGTAAAAAGGTTTTCGTGTTTACTCACGTTCGTCAGATGATTTTTTTCTTTTTCCTCCCGTCAGCTGTCATAATACTGCCTTTACGCATGGCGGTGGAGACGAACCCAAAACACACAGCGGGACTCCACGGCCCGGTGATAAGGAAACAGTAGCCTACACTAAGGTTTAACATGAAACTTTATAAAGAAACTTAAAAAAAACGATCTCTGCCCATACAAAAAGTTCTGACTTGGATTACTTGATAGAGCGATCGATGTGTATAAAACCATCCGGTGCGTATGGTCTGATGACGGGCCGTTATATTAATAATAAACAGCGTGCTGCAGAAATATGAGACTGTCCACCGCGACCTATTACGTCAAGGCTACATTTAAAAAAAAACTATAGCTTAAGGATTCTCGTTGCTCTAATGTGGAAGTGGAATATTTGATGCAAATTTGGCCGAATGAAAATATTCACAAACAGTCGTATAGCCTACAAGTAGACTACGCTCCAAATCCTAAACGCGCACGGTGACGTAGGCAAGGTGCAATCGTGCCCAGGCCACGAGCAGTGTGACCACGGGCCAGCGGGGGAAGTGGGGAGGGGGGAATTGTGCTGAATCTTCCTGCAGCACGGAACAGGCAAACGGCCCTAGTGTGAGTGTGCCCTTAATGAAGGTTAAGCTCAAGTTCTCTGGGAATTATCCATTGTAAAACATCTCCAGAAAGAGGTGTAATGCTACATCTCTCTTGGCATATAAAAAGCTCTTTTGATGGCTTTGTTGCTTTAGCTCAAAGGAACAAGAAGTGTTGGCTTGTGTGGGCCTTTGTCCCTCTTGGCTTGGGTCAAGTGAACTGGGAGGTGACAGAGAGCAGGCCACAGAAGGGCTGGTTGGAGGAAGGTCCACCCGGCTCTCACTCCAACACTCTTTCAATCAGCACTAAACCCATTGCACTTCCCCATTGTCTTGGACATGTTGCCTAGCAACATTACATCCCTGCATTGACTGTGTGTGTGTGTGTGTGTGTGTGTGTGTGGTGTGTGTGTGTGTGTGTGTGTGTGTGTGTGTGTATGTGTGAATTTGGTTCTGCAAGAGGTATTTTCTTTGAAAACATCAACAGCAGCATAAGCAGACACAACAGACCTGTGTAACTCACATGAAAACTGTTTTGCCAAAGATAAAACAAAGGCTCATATAAAAATGTATTGTCTGGCATGTTCATGTTTTGCTCACGGCTCATAATCTCCAAATGGGTCCTGGGGCGAAAAATCAACAGCTATTTAATGAACCGACAACAACATATGAAGGGAATCAGCATATTGCTTCCTAAGTGTTTGTGACATGCTCAAGGCCAGTCATCAGATCTAATACAGTCGCCGTGTGCTTGTTCTAATAATGCCTCAAAAAAAGAAGGGAGATTTATAACCAATGTAGAACTGCTAGATATGAATAAGGCCATACAGGCTTTATGCGTGATTTGCTTTGACAGCGAGCACTGACGGTGCTGTCATGTGAAAAGCTCATCATCTCCAACTCAGTTACCTCAGGTCTTATCTTTATGAAACACACTGACATCCTGGTGTGTCTTTCACACAGGATGTAGCGTGGTCAGTGCTTACTTACTTGCTACAGTGTGACACTTGACTAGAAGTGTATGGAGGAGAAAGTAAAGAATTAGATACCAAAGGAAAGGATTATTATCTTGTTTTGATCCAATATCAGGATATCCAAAGAAATGGTAAATGGTACTTGACTTATATGCGCTTTTTTTAGCCGACTTTCTCAGCCCCAAAGCGCTTTACATTTCTTACCACATTCACGCATTCATACACACACTCATAGACACATGGCAGTAGCTGCCATGCAAGGCGCTCTCTGAACCACCGGGAGCAATTTGGGGTTCAGTGTCTTGCCCAGGGACACTTGGACATGTGGCGGGTAGGCGGGGGATCAAACCTCCAACCCTGCACTCCAGAGGACGATCTCTCTGCCCACTGCGCCACTGCCGAAATAGTTCTGAAGTTATGCTATATGGTTTGCTTTGTTAAACTCATAAAACAATATGGGACATGTCAGGCTATGTTGCCAGTTCAATCTCACTTAAATTAAAGTAAGGTTGCCAGAATGTAGATATTGCGTCATACGTATCGCAAACACTAGGGGAGAACGGGGTAAGTAGGCACACTTTTTACTCTAGTGAGAATTGCTCATCACCAAAACATCTGTCAATAGCCATTCCTACATTAAATTGAAGCTTAAGGTGTTGGCTTGAAATGTGTGTCTCTCTTTTTTTCCAACTTATTGTAATGAAGAAGTAATTTACCATCAAAGACACTCTGACACATTGTGACAACCAACCCCATCAAGGGGTCGGTTGTCACACACTATGGGGTTGTTTGTCACAATGTTATCTTAATGGGAAAAATCTTAAAAAGAAGGCAATGAGGCAGAACCAAATTTGAAAGTTTAATTGCATTGTCAAGTTGACAAATAGGCCTACATAACTTACTGTAGCCTTGGCAGCTGGTCTAGTTTGGGATGCACTGGGTTGTTTTGATTTTGTTGCCCTTTTTTCTTTTGCTTGCTAGCTGCCTTTTCCTGCTCTATTCTTTCCTTCTCTGGGGTGTCAGTGAGGATACAGCTTGACAATTTATTTCGTTATTGGGTTCCTTTTCTGGCTGCAGCCTTGAGATAACATGTGACAACCAACCCCCCAAAAAATTTGACGACCAACCCCAACCTGAATTTCTTGCTAGCATCAAGGCCAACAACCATCTAACAACTAATTAGCTTGCTAACAACAATCTAAACTATAGCTTACCCTTCACACTTTCTGAGGGTAACAAGTGTTTTGTTATAAACCCATTGTGTAAAAGCCTAGAAGAAAAATACTGAGAAGCAAAATATTTTGAATTTGACATGAAAAACACAAAACATCCTCTCACCTGAAATGCAGCTGTCTTCCTCCAAGGAAGTCTATGTATGTGACCTCTGATCCCAATTCTGGACCTTTTTTATATCAACATTTCAGAGCTAGCGCGCTCTGGTGGCGAGATATAACGAATGTGACATCCAACCCATGTGACAAATTACCCCGTTCTCCCCTACTTGAACTGTGATAGATGTGTATAAAAAAAGTTCCTCAATGCAAAAGGGGTCAAAAGTGCAGAAAATAACTTAAAATAATAAAAATCCTTACAACAGCGTTGGTGTTGACAAACGATCTCCAGCTGAGGAGTTTGCATTTGAGGTTTACATCAGTATCGCTCAAATGCTATAAAACAGCATATACAAGTATATGTCGCCTTTTCTTTACATAGATGAAGAAAAAGTGGTCTGACTCAAAAATCGCCACTAAAAAAGCGTGTTGCTGCTCTGAAATGCAACCAACTGGAGGTGCAGGCATAATATAAGTGGTAGAGGAAAAAAGACGCACCCACTGTCCGATAATGGTCCCCATGAAATAAATACATGTCTGCAGAGATTTGAATGTATTTGAATGTATTGGCCCTTTTAGATGGCACTACTCAAAAGGGTTTTAAAAACTAAAAATAAGGAGTGGTCAGCCCGGCCGTCAGCTGCACAAGCCGACCCGGCAACGATCAGCTGTGAGAGTGCCCACCGTCCTGCTCCACCAGCAGATCGGGAAAAACAAGCCGAAACGTGCCGGTTAATGGTGGAAATAAATCGCTCGCTTTAGCGATCAATTGATTGATTTGATTCGACCATTTCATATATAAAAACAAGAACAGCACTCTGTTACATTAAAATACATAAAAAGCCAGGGATAAAAACACAAAAAAGCCGGAAGGCTTATTTCCATTGTGGTCCCTATACACAAAACATACACAAAAAGTACACATACATAAAAAACACACACACAACAATGACCACCACTAAGACAAGCCTAATTACGTCTCAGCCATTTTTTTAGGGCCTTTTTAAAATTGCCCAAACTCCCGACCAACTTGAGTGCTCCAGGTAACCTGTTCCAAAGTGCAGCACCAGTATAAAAAAGGAATCCCATGTTAGTCTTCAAGACTTGACCACTTCATAGAAAAGCACAACTTACTGAGTGACCACCAATATGGCTTCAGATCAAACCGATCCACCTCAATGGCAGTCATGGAATTAGTAGAGGAAATATCAACAGCAATCGAAAATAAGAAATTCACAGTAGGAGTATTCATAGACCTTAAAAAGGCATTTGACACAATAGATCATACAATACTAATGAGAAAACTTGAAAGATATGGCATTAGAGGAATAGCACACACATGGCTTGGTAATTATCTCTACAATAGAGAGCAGTATGTACACATACAGAATGTCAAATCAGATTTAATGAAAGTAACATGTGGGGTTTCACAGGGTTCAGTACTCGGACCCAAACTATTTTTACTGTACATTAATGAAATCTGTAATGTGTCTAAATTGTTTAAATATGTGTTGTTTGCTGATGATACAAATGTATTTTGTTCTGGAGGGGATCTGAGGCAGCTTTTGGATACAGTGGAGAAAGAACTGAAAATTCTAAAACGATGGTTTGATATTAATAAGTTGTCTCTAAACTTAAAGAAAACTAAGATCATTATATTTGGATACAAAAAAATCAAACATGAAATAAAAATCATGATAGACCATGTTGAAATAGAAAGAGTCTATGAAAAACAAATTCTTAGGAGTGATCATAGACCACAAATTATGCTGGAAACCACATATAAAACAAGTAAAAAGAAAAGTATCCATGTCCACCGCAATACTATATAAAACAAAAGATGTACTCAATTCAAAATCATTACACATGTTATACTGTTCCTTAATATTACCATACATTACATACTGTGTGGAAATATGGGGAAACACGTACAAAACTGTTACCAACCCTATTTTTATTTTACAAAAGAGGGCAATCAGAATCATTAATAGAGCAGAATATCTTGAACCAACCAATACATTATTTATAAACTCAAACGCACTAAAATTTAGAGACTTAGTGGAGTTCAAAACATTGCAAATAATGTATAAAGTCAAAAACAAGATAGTTCCAGACTGTATCCAGAAGTTGTTTCAGATTAGACAGAGCAAGTATGAACTAAGGGGAATGTGCATGTTTACCAAGATAAATATAAGAACAAATGTAAAACAAAGGTGTATATCGGTACAAGGAGTAAACATGTGGAATGTCTTGGATGAAGAAATTAAAACGTGTGACACGGTACAAAGATTTAAAAAAATATTGAAAAAGAAGATGCTTAACAAATATAAAAGTGAGGCATGAATGGCACTGTGAATATGTATTTTGGATGTATTTTGTCTTGTGTCATAACTTTACATATAATATGTTTAACATATACAGGAATTAATTATAGCAATAATATTTACAATAACTATCAAACAATTTATTATAAACAAATATATATATATATATATATATATATATATATATATATATATATATATATATATAATAATTAAATAAGATCCTGAGGGACTAATGAAAAATTAATAAATAAACATAATGTAAAAAGGGTAGGCGCAATAAGCTAAGGCTTCAGCCTACACCTTTTCGATCAATACTATTTATAAGAAATTAAGATATGAACTGTTATTTTGTGTTTTTTATTTTTTTATTTTTTTATTTTTTTAACTTATGCAAGTAATGTTGTGAATGTTTTGATCGAAATAAACTGAACTGAACTGAACTGAACTGGGTGGTACAAAATCAAGCCCCAACCTCAGCGATTTTTACCAGCATCCAATAAGGAAGTGACCACAACTGTAGTAACCCGGAAGTGCCACTGGGAGCTGTATGCAGAAGAGAGCCATCTCTAATTGACTCCAATGTTAAACATGCCGTTTTCACAGCATTATTAAACCTATTTCAGGCCTGGATTGAAAAACCATTCTAGTCTGTATGTTTAGTTCATATCTCCATGACAACTCTGAGGGGGGTGAATTTCTTTCTAGCAGGCTAGTTTTTATTCTATTGGAGGTTAAAATATATGAATTTTAGGGGCGCGGCCTCTTGATTGACAGCTAGCCTCTGTCCCTCACTCAACCTCGAAGGCTAGTTGTAAGGGTTAGCATGCTAACTCAGTAGACAGCAGTGCGTTCATGCCTCCATTCGTGTGCTGCTTGGGGCCAAGCCGTCTTGTTCTTTGGTAAACTGTACCAACGATGGATTAAGGACTGTGGTTGCCAGTTTTTTCGGTGAGTAACACTGTATTTACAATTATTATTGTTATGTTACAACCGTACACTGTAGCCTATAGAACAAATTAAAATATGTTAGTTTCGCGAGTGTCACAGTGACAGTGTTAGCTCTGTTATGCCAGCTAAATAAATAGCCAGTAGCCACTACCATGACTTGAGCACCGGGAGGGTTCGGGCGGTGTTTGGACCGTGAGGGTCGCTGTTTTACAGTTTATGGGCATGGTACTGTGTTGAATACGTGTGGAATATCGGTTTAAATCATATCATAAATCATGTTGGCTGCATGCTTGTGGAGCCGGTGTGTCTCTGCCCGAGGTTTGTTGAAGGCTCCATGCTGCTAACGACAGTCTATGGTCAGACCTGGGCACGTAGTGGTATCGGTTCAGAAACAAAAGTTGGGCTGATCGGTCCAGTTAAACCTTTTACTATCTATGTGTTAAACCTATGGCGTAGGAACACTTTTGTGACAAAATATATGCTCACAAGTTTGCGCTCAATAATGTATAGATGAAGGGGCTATGTGCATTCGTAAAACCGGCTCCGTTCCGCGGATAAAACGATGGTTATTTTTTTTATAACAGTCGTATAAACTCAAATTAAATATACAATTGTGCCTGTGTTTCCGCAGCTGTGTTATCTGTGGATATTATGACGGTTATCATACTGTGTGAGTTAATGCAGATGTAAATATATATGCATATTTACATCTGCATTAACTCAAAAATAAATATACAATTTTTGCTGTTTCTTCCTTTATTCCAAACGTTATTTTTGGAAAAATTATTGATTGCCTAGTGCATTACTTTTATCTGACTCTTTCTGTATTGTTTGACTCAGTGGTTGTCTCTCTGTCCTCTTCCAGGTTAACATGGAGGGATGAATGTGTGCCTCTGTTCTCCCTGATCTCCACGGTGAAAGAGCAACGGTGTGGCCCTTCATCTGGCAGCAAGCTGCTGAAGTCAACCTACATTCTGACTATCCTCATCTTATCTGCTTGTGATAATTGTCATTGATTGTGATATTTTGTGATATATCTTGTTCTGCACTGTCCGTCCTTGTAGAAGTATTCCTGCTCTGTAGAAAATCTTTAAAGTTTTTTTTTTTGTGGGATTTGTTCCTAACTTAAGTAAAGTGTTTTACAACATTACATAGCCCTGATTATATAAAAAAAACATAATATTATTAATTGATAACTTAACAGACCCAAATGTATTATCTTTTGACTATTTTAGTGTAATTTTTAATGAAAATATGCCAAGAATGTTTCATATAGCTTCTCCTGTTAAAATTTCAATGCAAAACTTTTACTTGTAACAGAGTAATTTAACAGTTTGGTTTTTGTACTTTTACTTCAGTAAAGGATGTGAATATTTCCTTCTTCACTGTTTAATCTTTACCTGGGTCATCTTTGAGTCTTCCTTATACAAGCAAAATCATTTTCATAAGTACTTTTAATATAACATAATGTTCTACTTTTACTCAAGTGATATTTTAATTGGTGACTTGTAAAAGAGTCAATTCTCTGATATGATGATGATACTTTTAATGACCACACAGCCAGTGGAATTTGTTTTCAGTACAGCTCCTTGGTACAGGTTCCAACTTAACATTGAACATTAGACATAGATACAGACAGGCACATTACATAATACAAAAGGGCCGTGATTAATTCTCAGCGTTCAGATTTTAGAATGTTAATTGCAGTGGGAATAAGACTGTTTTTGAACCGGGTTTTGGAGGCAATTGTCCTGTAACACCTCACAGAAGTAGCTGGAAGGCATAGTGTGCAGGGTGAGTGGGATCAGAGATGATCTTGGGCTCTGTGTAGTGTCAGTTTGCGGGATAGTAATTCAAGGGAGGGGGGTGCCAATAATTTTGGATGCTCTGTTGCACTGTAATTTCTTCCGGGAGAGTGAGTCAAGGCTGCCAAATCAGACTGATGGATGAGGTGAGGATGCTTTCAACAGTGGCTGTATAGAAGCGATAGAAAGTGTATTTAATCATTTAATTCAACTGTTGCACCTTAACATAAAAACCTGCTCTAAATATTTTATATAGGCTAATATATATTCAAAATCATAGGCTATTAAATTAGTGCTCTCATCTATTTATAGATTGAATGTGTCCTCCCTTGTCATGTATTAGGCCTACTGTTAATAACATTTTCAGTCTGAAGACCAAAATAAAATCAATATTATTACAAATACATTGAGATCAGCTTGTTCAGTCCTTAGTCAACACTAGAAGACATTTGTTTCAGCTATGAGCTTTTTAATGTGCTCGGAGGTGATATTGAGAATATGTTCAGCTCTGTTGGAGTTGTTGGACCAAACTGTAGGCAGGGAATTACGTGACTGAGGCTGAGCTCGTCTACCGGTAGGCTAACTAGTAGAGCGAGTGCTGTTAGCTTAGCTCCTGGCTCGTGCTAATGTTGCTAACTCGGTGTACGTCACGGTAGTTCAGCTACATGGGAGGATCTCCCTCCCCCCAACGTCACTACATGCCCTTTTTTGGTACGAGGAAGTGAGGCGGAGTCAAACTTAGGCAAAATGGCGGCGCGCACACGCCAAGAGAGAAGGGATACTCCTCGGGTGAACTGAGGTCGGCCATGCTGCTCTATCCATTTATTATACTATCTATGTACAAAATCAGTGGTGCTACCCCTAGTGGCATGCGTGTGAACTTCACTTACTTGATTAAAATAGTTTCTAAAATATTTGGGAACATCCCCATTTAAAATTATATGTACCATACACAGTTGTATCTGAGATGCACGAGCATCTACTTTCAACCAACCCAACCTCTCAAAGTGGGAAGACTCAAGATGAGTTCTCATGGGGAGGTCAAAAATAAGCCTAACCAACTTATTTTGCGAGGTCTGAAGCCTGTGTTTCAAATGCACCGTGACGCCACTGTACCATGAGCCACACACATAATCATAATAAGGCTGAATTAAAGCTCCTGCTAAAATTAACATTGTTCTTTGATCCAGAAACTTTGAAATTCTGGCCAAAAAAAAGGATTCTATGATTTATTTTGGTGATTGCCTTTTGAGCCTGACCTACACCAGATAAGTTACAATCTAAAACACATCCAAGGTAACTGACTGATTCCTTGGATGTAATTTCAGAATCTCCAGCTAAAACCTTAAAATCTGAGGCTTTTTTCAGTTTAATTTTTGATCCAAACAATATGGACTCAGTTTTCCCCATGTGAAGTGATAACTTGTTGTCAGACATCCACCTGCTAACAGTTACAAGTTCTGTAAAAGAGGAACTAAAATCTCAAAAGTGCGTCAAATAAATAAAATGTTAAGCTGAATGTTGTGCCGTGTATTCTTTATCATAAAGAGCAGTGTAGGCCTCCTACATATTTAATACTGTGGCTAACATTTTGAATGAATGCAGACCCGTGCCTCAGTGTCCCCCCAGCTGCTCCAGACGGAGACAACTGCCCTTACGCAGTCCCATGCAGCGCTCCTAAGTGGCCGGGGTGTGTGCACTATTGAATCAGCTCTCCTACTCAGGTGCACACCATAAGCTGCACATTTTTAAGTGATTAATATCTTTATTTCGGTCTGAGAAAACACTGCATTTGTATTATCTTCTAATAATTGTCCAACAAAGTCATCGGCTACCCGGCACAGCCTGCACTGCGAGTCCATGCTGTTTACAAACTTGCGTACACGAGCTGAGAGCTGGCGTGGGATTTGAGCGTATCCTACGCTCACGTCCATATATTGATGAATGCCGAGGTTTGCGTTGAAATGTGCGTACACCCACTTTTCTGGTCTACGCACGGTTGATAAACGAGGGCCAATATGTGGTTAAAAGCTTTAGGAAAACACAGTTTTTCATTCAAAACACTTTCAATTAACAGAAAAAGGTGAAACATCTCAGATATTTCATATTTTCTTAACTACAGCAGCAGTACAAGGATTTTTTCCTGCATAAAAAAAAGTCTAAATATTGTCTGGATTTTTATTTCAATCAAGAACTAACGGTCTCAAAGGGTAAACAAGATAATGCATCCGACCAGACCTTCAAAGCCACCTATCAGGACTTGGTCCTGGGGCTACACTTCAATTAGTAGTGAAAAGAAAAAAAGAAAAAGAAAGGAAGCTTGTTCATGTAAAAAACATAAACCTCTTGCTTTGTAAAATAACATTACTGTGTTGACTTCATGAATGGCTGTCTGCTGTTTTTTAATAACTAGTTGGCATACTTGTGTCTCTCCCATGTAGCTTATTATGCTGCACCCACGGATATCATTTCAGCAAATAATAAGGTTGGATGTGAGTCATGTCTCTGTCTCATCATCTCCCACATCCAGCCACTATAGGCAGGCAAATGTGTTTATGATAACCTCTACTGTTTGCTGTAGTCATTAACGGCCCCCATTACAGTGCAGAAAACGGTCATTCATTAACCCTCCTCGGCTGGCTGCGAGGAACGACAGCGAATGAAAAAAGGAGAGAGAGAGACAGACAGAGTGGAGAGAGAGACTTGAAAATACAGAGGAAGTGGGGGAAAACAACAAATAGAATAGAGTTAGGTTTGGTGATGTTTTGCTTGGTGAAAACATAAAGCTCACGGGGATGAATAAACTCCAAAGAAAAACAACTAGAACAGGAATAAGTGCATGGATAAGGGCACTCGTGTAACTCATGTGCTAAATCACACATCAACAACATACTTTATATACTGTATATTGAGCATTTTTTCCATTCATGAAATGGTCCAAGATTTATTCATATTTATGACGTTCTAATAATTCATGACCTAAAAAAGTGAACCCTGGAGCGGTACAACCTTTTCTTCTCAAAGAGCAAATGTTTTAGGATCTCATAGGACTGCGATCTGGAATAATAGCCTTTGGTTCAGAGGGAATGTGTGTCAGTTAACTCTAAATGCTGAAACAGATCATTAAGACTCTCTCTTTCTCTCTTTCTAACCTTAACCCTTTCACACTCAGTAGTGCAGAGTTCAGCCCTGTATGTGTTCCAGTGCATTTGAAAGTTGTTGTTATTTGTTTTAATGAGACATGGTCCTAATTTTCAATATTGGCGAAGAGATCGTGTTGCTTACCGATCACCGTTTGCGTTGCCATGTCGGAACATCCCTATTTCCGAGTACAATAGAGCGCAGCATTATAGGCATGCCCAGGCAGAGCTTGTCACTGCCCCGATGACAGTGCTGTCATGCCACAGACTCTGGCTGCATCTGACCAGTGCAGGTGCATTTCATTACTTCTGAGTCAAAATAGGTTCAATATGATGCGACCGCTAGTGATGACATCATACAGTCCACACTGTTTGGTTTCAAAGAAAACTCTGGGAGACGAGGTCTGATGGGCACCTCACCAGCACTTATATTTACCACCAAAGCTGCCCCTAGAATCAACATCACTCAAATGCAACGGATTACAACTTTAATGGTTACTTTCTTACTGTAAAGCAATGAACTCCAGTTACTGTCGATTAACTAGCTGACGGTTATTCTCTGCACTCTCTCCCTTTTTCCTTTCTATCACTTTTTCCCAAACAAACATGTCTTTGCTCAGGAGAATAAATAGATAGAGAAAGATCACATCTGAGCCGGGCTTTTTTCATTTTTGGGAGTGGACATGTTAATCTAAAAACAGGACTGCGTCCTTCAATTGGAGTCTCAGTTTTCTTAATTGCCTTCCCAGACAGCATACTGGTGGGGTGTGAAGAGGGACATTTGGTCTGTCCAGAGATCTATACACTTCTGTCAAATGGATTTCCAATGTACGTTGGTCCTTAGAGGGGGTTGAGGGCTACGACCATGAGCCAAAGAGTCCCTGGTTTGAGGACTTTTATGGACACCATTCCCCCTCTGTCTCTCCCCTCATTTTCTGTCGTCACTCTATT
Source organism: Ammodytes dubius (assembly GCA_026122265.1). Taxonomy (NCBI): domain Eukaryota; kingdom Metazoa; phylum Chordata; class Actinopteri; order Uranoscopiformes; family Ammodytidae; genus Ammodytes; species Ammodytes dubius. Next base: position 4,002,903 of record CM047520.1, read on the forward strand.
GTCAACGCATAATCAAAATAACACAACGTTTAAGCGACCACCACAACAGCTCAGCAAAGTTAGGGATGTAGAGTGTTAGAGAACTGGACACATTCTCATTTTTAATGGACCAGCACAGTTTTGATTTGTTAAAAGGCACGGCATAGCTACTGACTTCTGAACTCCGATAAGATACCGTAGTACTATTTGCAAACAATTAACTGAATCTGGTTCTGATGAAATTCTTCAAAGTAACAAGTTGTGAAAGTCAGTCCTGAGAGCATTTCAGGTCACTCCTCATGACCTCAGTTGTGGTTCTTAAAACATCTGATCAGTGTTCCTTCCACCAAAAAAACACTCTTTTATCTAAATCTAAAGAGCCTCTTTCTTCTCTTATAAAATGGGTCAAGTTACAGTTCTGTCATCCTTTTATTTAAAAAAAAACTGAGAGCATACAATTACACACTGGTAAGGGGGTAGCGTGGCAATGTGTATGTGTGTGTTGTGTGTGTGTGGTGTGTGTGTGTGTGTGTGTGTGTGTGTGTGTGTGTGTGTGTGTGGTGTGTGTGTGTGTGTGTGTGTGTGTGGGCAATCAGTACTGTCTCATTTTCCTGAAATGCAACAAAATCTAGAAGTCCAGTCAAAACTGCAAGAAAAATGGTTTCACTGAAAATCTTGAGAAAGGGCTTGGGTGCTAAGACTTTAAATAACTCTGGAGAAGTGGAGGGGTGACAGGAAACCCACTGAACACAAAGGCAGCTTGTTCCTTACCCGCAAACCAATCGGTGCCTGAACCTCAAAAAGACCTTTTGTGCTGTAGGACGACCCGGTACATTAAGTCACTGCCACGGACACTTGTGTCTACTGTGTGACCCCATCCAAACCGTGGCTGTAGGCTTGATCACCCAGATGGGTCCAATAAAAAGATTATTTTCTCACCATATCATGAAGAATTATGTTCTGTTTCATGCCATGCCATTAACTATATCTTTGCCCCATAAACTACAACCTCTACTAGTATCTGCTGTGTTAAAGGAGTAGTCCCATGATCGAGTATTGCACTTCTATAAAGTTGGAGAACAGGACATTTTGGTGGTTTCAAGCTCCACTACCACTTGATAACGTAGAGTCAGGGTTCGACATAATGCATGGCCCGTAGGCCCGGGGCCAGTAAAATCATATGCAGGGAATACTGTTACAGTATAGATATTCCCTTTAGATTTGGTTATTTTTCTTTATTTTTCTAATACAGGTATTATAATTATTGACACTAAATTATGAAGGAAAGAAAAGTGTGTGCAGGGCCAGTGAAAATATACAAGGGGCCAGTAAAACTCAGATCCACTGGCCCGACGGGCCAGTAGGAAAAAAAAGTTATGTTGAACCCTGAGAGTACCTTACATGTCCAGATGTTCTAATCTAGACACAGGGGCATAGCAAACAAACAGTGTGACCAATTATAATCAAGAACAGGGTGGGCTTTGTAATGGCTCCACATGAGGCTGATGGTATATTAACCTCTTGAACCTGGAATTCCCGGGTTAGTTATGCTCACGTTAGAAAATCCACAATGCTGCAAAGCTGTCTCCTTCTGCTTATTCTTAGACTTGAACTTACCATGATGGTAATTGACGAATATATGCAAAACATACAGTATAAGCTTCACGGTTAATTCTTGAACCAAGTTTTAATTTTTTTCTTTATGTAAGTAAAAGTTGTCTTGTACTATTTTTTATTATTTCCTTTTTCTTTTTTATATGACACATTTTGGAAAGTGTGATCTTGACAAGAATTTCCTACAAAGTTCTGTATGTTTGGCTGCATGACATGCAATTATGATAATGGCTTACAACGTCAATATAAACTTGGCAGCTTATGTTGGTCTGGCAAGGTTGAGGAAAATGCCGCTGACACATGAAACAGCATGCTGGTGACACAATCTACCAGTGACAACGTTTCAAAGTGACTGACAACCGGGCGTGTGCAGCATCGACATCCAGCCAGGGAGGTGACATGTTCACACTGGGACTGCTTCCACATCTAACCAGGTGTGGATACTAATCAACTCTGCTGCTTTTTCCAGTTTGACTTGATTCGCCAAGGGATGGTGTGAAAACTGACAATCAAACGGTGATTGCTAAGCAAACAACAACTGTAAGGTGTGATAATAGATATGTAATTTTAGCATGAACGACATTAGAAGTGGATTAGACAATGGATCCACGTGCTGAACACAGTAGGAAGTGTAAATGAAATGTCTTCCTAAGCAATCTGGACAGGTGTTGAAAACTAGCATTTATGCTAACACACTTAAAACAATGCATCTGGTTTTTCCAATGATATTGTCATGTCCATGTCAAATAAAATCTACAATCTATAAAAGTGATACAGTTTTTCAGTGAAAATATTTCAAAACAAGGGCTTGTTAAGCTTTTGTGTTTGTTTTGCAATAGAAAGGAGTTGAAGCGTTGGTTGACAATAATGCAGGTGAAAGTAGTGTCAGTGGGAGTGAGGCTATAAAAGCTCTTAACATTCTCATTTGGGTTATCACAGGTGGAGGTAGTGCTAAGATATGTTGGTAATGAGGGCGTTGGGGAGATACATCTGACTAGAGTTTTTAAAAACAGGTCTTCATTAAGGTGGAGGTGGAGAAAAAGAGAGTGTTGTTTTTTCTCATACTTTGGAAGTCACAAGACACACTGGAGAGGCATTTTGAATAATAGGTGACCTTTACAATGAAGACGACCACACAAAACATACACACACCTAGACAGTATGCAACAGTAAGTTGTACCACTTACAATTGTGTGAGAGAGGACAACTTGCAACTTGATGCACCTTGATTAATACTTGGTGTGTGATCTCATGTCATTATCCACCACACACTTGCTCATGCTGTGATATGCTTTGGAGCCGCCCTTGTAAGCACCACTTCAAGATAATATTATCTATACAAGTCAAGAGGAAGTCTGGGGGATGAAGTCAAATAAAGTTTCAACAATATATTAATAATATATTCAATAATATATCAGTCTCTTCCTCTGGCCCCCTCTACAAGAAAGGCCTGTGCCATTACATACTCCTTGAGAGGCACACACACATGCACGCACGCACACACCAAGGTCACTGAGACCTGCCGACTCAGCTGGCTATATTGTGAGTGAATGTCTTGTTAGCGGTTTCTCTCAATATGGTATGCAGAGCTGACGGCAGAGCCGCTCTCACAGAAAATGAACACATACTTGCCGGGGACAAAATTAAATGACCGGGGAAAATTGCCAAGTTACTGTGACGAAAAAAGCATGTGGATCAGTGAGGGTGAGCAAACAAGGCGCTGTCAAAAATTGCGGCACAATCACATCAGTATGATAAAAGACACAGGGACGCTGTATTGTGAACAGAGACGGTGTGTGTATGGCGGTTAACACACAGGGTGACCTCCCAGGCTAACCAAATAAAAGCATCTCTCAGTGCCCTCCACACACTCATCATAGCAACATTGATTAGGTTGCACTCTGAACATTGATTTTACATCACTCCTCTATTGAGATGGGGGCTTCCTATAGACTGCAATCACTCACAGCCAGAAACATTCAGCCTATCTATAATTCACTGTGTCCTTGGTCTTCCTGGTTCTCTCTCACCACTCTCTGAGCATCAGAAACAACACGTCTTTGTCAGGCTTCTCCGCCATGTTCCACTATTTCCAACATACTGTAGGTCATAAAATAAACGAGTATAAAGCCATTTTCTCACAAGCAATTTGTCGCCTTGCTGGCCTGATCTAACATAATCTATGAGAGTAATAACTATTGGCCTCGCAAACACAGTTGTCCCTTAAGAAAATGTTCTCTATAATGGCTTATTGGCTCTATTATGCAGGAACCTTTATTTATGACCATAGTGAATAAGGGGGAACAGTGTTCCAAATCATATACAGACAGAGCCCAAGCAGAGTGACAAGATGTGAGGTTGTAACTCTTTTCATCTGTGTTTGCTCATGTTGACTGGAGACAGTGTTCTTGTTTTACACACTGGGATTATAGGCCCAATGGTGGTATTTAAAGAGTTTAAAAAACCATACATCGATCAACATTCCATTGTCGCGAAGAAAACAGTTTTGATAATGATCCGTTAGTTACATTTGTTTAGTTATATATTTCTGAATGGAAGGTTTTGCCATTAGAAGCATATATTCAGGCCTGGTTATGGGACAGTACGTCATGATTATTGGTTTCTTATTCCTAATATTTGGTGGTTTTGGAATGATAATGACTGAAAGCACATTTTTATTTACTGACCTGGTGGGAGAAGATTGTCCTCATTCACACTAGTCTGTGCTTTATTGTCTAGTAGAAGTGAGTGATTTATTTTCCTCTGTGGATATTTGAATTAATGTTAGCCGATGTGTAAGCCTACTGTTGCCTACAAATGTGAGGACTTCAACCCAGACTTGAGACTGTGGTGTCCCCTGCTGTGGATTAGTCACCTGATTGAAATCAAAGTCCTGGCAGTGGAAGGAAGCTCAGTGTGTGTGGTGGCTGTTTCTCCGTCCCTGGCTGTCTGGGCAAAGTTCCCTGCCAAAACGGTAATGGAATCTCACCGTAGCTTTGCTCTGCATTGGAACTATTTGTCCTGGTGCCAAGATTTCACTGTTTACCCACACATGAGCCCTCTGGCAGGGAGCTAACCCTCCCCCTCTCCCCTCGCGGGAGGAGGGCTGCTTGTCCTGCCCGCACAGCGGAGACTCAGGAAAAGGAAGGACGGATCCGGCAGGAGATGATTTACGCAGATCCATTAGGTAACCTAAAACAGCATAACGCGTTATCTCCCAAGAAATTGCCAATGAATAGAGGGGGACAACCCTTAAATGACCAGGCTGAAAGGTGCAAGTGATGAACGAGGACAAAAAAGATGGTGACATAGAGGACAAACAAGAGCGCTGAGCCAAAAATTAGCTGGAAACCAACTAGCATGACAAAGACACATGAACCACGAGTATTGACTGCATTGACCAGTGATCAAGCAGTGTAGGGGTAACAATGGTGCCTCCCAGCTATTCAAGTGAAAACACTGCAAGCCCATTTTGCCGATTTTGTCTATTTTGCTTACATTGTGTTCTCATTCTAGTAATGTTAGTGTTTAACCTTAATAAACTTGGGTCTTCCTATTACAGAGGATGTTCAGCAAACTAATGGTCCTGATTTACGATACATTGTTTCTTAAAACTGTCCAAAAAGCTTTTTCAAACTCTACATAAATTACAAATGTTTGATAGACTTATCCGCATGTTCATATTTCCAAAATTGGCATGTAAATAAAGTTGACTATTAATATGTTTAAAAATAAAAAGATTTTCACCTTGCTTATCAACATCAGACTATGTAAAAAATTAAACAGAGTAAAAATGACCATGTTACCGCAATTAAATTGTATTTAAATGTTATTTCTTCATTACTTTAAGATGTTTTATTTTATGACATAGTATTTAAGACTGTTTCTTATTCATAATCTTGCCACCCGAAGAGCATCAAGAATGTGGTTGTTCTGAATTGTGCTATATAAATAACTTGCCTTGACTTCTTTTGCATCCGGATTAGCCATGGGCTTAATTTAAAGAGTTTAAAACAACATCGCAGATTGACTGCATCAGAAGTTGGATAGAAGATCCACAGCTCTAGTATTATTCTGAGGGTTTGCCATAGGACCATATTAGGCTGTTTGCGCAGTACAATATTACTTTAACTCCAAATTGGTTTTTGCACGTAACTGAATAAAATCTTTTAAGTGCTAGACATCTAGGCAGTTGCTCCCCATCCACTATGGCTTTCTGGCCATAAATTAGTGTTTCATTTTCTCAGTTGGGTTTGAAGCGCATTTCCAGATTACCTACTGTGCAACAATGCCGACCAATCAACCGAACTTGAGAGGGTGTGGCAGTCCGAATTATCTTAAACTTAAATCAAACCCGCCAAGTGAAGTGAACGTTTGCCAATTCAGCTTTCCAACCTTCCTTAGCAATCATGGAAAGTATCCGCAAAACTGGTTGGAAGGCTGGCAGACCGACTACATCTGCGTTCGAAATTATAATCTGTCCAAGTTAATTTTCCGATTTTCCTAATACGATAGCAAATCACAGTCGTATAATTCCTCCACATCAACCCTCGAGAGCATATTTCAAATTTTATGCAAACCTCCCGAAAACGTATTTTTTTTTAAAAGAAGAGATCCCAGATGCAGTTGCAAATTTATGCACATACAAGTTCCTAAAAACATTTAAAGGTTATTCCAAGAATTAAACATGGTAATTAGTTGAATTTGCACCATTAGGAGGTCATTTAAGTGAAATACAAAAGCGTATTCACAAGTCAAAAAATTAACAGCCAAGTACATGTTAACACTATGAACCTTCTTTGATACATCACAATGCAATACATGGAATTATGATTACCTGATTGAGAAGGTTCTGCGTTGAAATCTTTGCACGGATTCCAGAAGTAGCATCCCATAGCTGCATGTAATTTGGATTGCCTCCCAACTCATGTCTTTGCTTCGATTCTCCAAATGTTCTAAGGGTTTAAGCTTCGGGGAAAATGTGTCTCTCCTCTATGCCATGGGATGTATGAACTGAGGTTCTATTTAGATACATTAGTTCTTGTAAAAAAATGCCAATAAAGATGATTTTATAGACTGTAACATTTATTTTATTTGTACCACGGAAAAAGTGGTCCAAATCATGAACTGTAAACATATTATCAAGTAATTTTACAAAAACTAATAGTTTTAACCTAAGGGCTTACAAACTCTGACATCCTTATGATTACAGAGAAAAAATGATCACCTTACCTCACTTTGCATCTCAAATTTCTTTTCGTATCATTGTTGTGCAAATTCATCTCAACCATCATTCCTTCATCTACTATCATTTTAATCTGGCCCCGAAGCACTTTGTAACAAGACTTGTTTGTAGATAAATCTTGCCATTGCCTGAGTGTGGGCTTAATGGCAGCTGGTTGCCAGTGCAGTGACTGCTATCAGAATGGGTAGAAGTCCCACAGGCTCCATCATGCTGCGTCGGGCGTGCAGGTGACCTACAGTCGTCTTGCCGCAGTACAACTATTACCTTGAAACTCCCAACTTTTCTTTGCACTGAGCGCTTAATTAATTTATCAAGGGCAGACACTAGCCTGGCTCCGCCCGCCCGCCTACTTCCGGCCAAATTTTATTTTCCCTTCAGTAGTCAGTCTGGGTGTACAGCGCATTTCTCAGATTCTCCGGAGAATCTACAGCCGTCCAATCAGCGAACAGAGGGAGTGGGCAGATCCAATCATTTTAAAACTTCAACAGACACCCGCCTCCAAGTGAGTGAACGTTTGCCAATTACAGCACTTCCAGACCTTCTGTACAAATGAAATGAAGTACGATGGTCTGGTTGGACCAGGCTAGGCAGACACTACACTGCGTTCCAAATTATAATGCAAATTAGATTTTCCCAGATTTTCCTAAATAGTCGATGCAAATCACAGTCAGTATAATTTTCAAGACATCAACCGTTAGAGCATATTTCAAATTTTATTGAACAAACCTCCCGATAAACGTATTTTTTTTTTAAAATAAAAAACTCCAGATGCACTGTTCCAAATTATTATGCACAACAGAGTTTCAAAACATTTTAAAGGTTGTATACAACTAAAAATGGTCATTTGTTGAATTTGCAGCATTAGGAGGTCATATTTAGTGAAATCAAAAGCTATTTCAATCAAAAACATCTTAACAGGCCAAGTTACATGTTAACATAGGACCGCTTCTTTGATATCAGCTTCACAATTCTTGCATACATGGAACTTGTGAGTTCTTGGAGAGTTTTCTGCTTGAATATCTTTGCAGGATGTCAGAATAGCCTCCCATAGCTGCTGTTTTGATGTGAACTGCCTCCCAACCTCATAGATCTTTTGCTTGAGGATGCTCCAAAGGTTCTCAATAGGGTTAAGGTCAGGGGAAGATGTGGTTCTCTCCTTTTATGCCCATAGCAGCCAATGACACAGAGGTATTCTTTGCAGCATGAGATGGTGCATTGTCATGCATGAAGATGATTTTATTACGGAAGGCACTGTCCTTCTTTTTGTACCACGGAAGAAAGTGGTCAGTCAGAAACTCAACATACTTTGCCAAGGTCATTTTCACACCGTCAGGGACCCTAAAGGGGCCTACCAGCTCTCTCCCCATGATTCCGGCCTAAAACATGACTCCACCACCTCCTGTCTGCCATCGCAGCCTTGTTGGGACATTGTGGCCATTCACCAACCATCCACTACTCCATCCATCCGACCATCCAGGGTTGCACGGCACTCATCAGTAAACAAGACTGTTTGAAGATGAGTCTTCATGTATTCCTGAGCATGCAATGTTTAACTGGATCATTGTTGGGTGCCAATACAGTTTGACTGCATCAGAATGGGTAGAAGTCCCACAGGCTCCATCATGCTGCGTCGGGCGTGCAGGTGACCTACAGTCGTCTTGCCGCAGTACAAACTATTACCTTGAAACTCCCAACTTTTCTTTGCACTGAGCGCTTAATTAATCTTATCAAGGGCAGACACTAGCCTGGCTCCGCCCGCCCGCCTACTTCCGGCCAAATTTTATTTTCCCTTCAGTAGTCAGTCTGGGTGTACAGCGCATTTCTCAGATTCTCCGGAGAATCTACAGCCGTCCAATCAGCGAACAGAGGGAGTGGGCAGATCCAATCATTTTAAAACTTCAACAGACACCCGCCTCCAAGTGAGTGAACGTTTGCCAATTACAGCACTTCCAGACCTTCTGTACAAATGAAATGAAGTACGATGGTCTGGTTGGACCAGGCTAGGCAGACACTAACACTGCGTTCCAAATTATAATGCAAATTAGATTTTCCCAGATTTTCCTAAATAGTCGATGCAAATCACAGTCAGTATAATTTTCAAGACATCAACCGTTAGAGCATATTTCAAATTTTATTGAACAAACCTCCCGATAAACGTATTTTTTTTAAAATAAAAAACTCCAGATGCACTGTTCCAAATTATTATGCACAACAGAGTTTCAAAACATTTTAAAGGTTGTATACAACTAAAAATGGTCATTTGTTGAATTTGCAGCATTAGGAGGTCATATTTAGTGAAATCAAAAGCTATTTCAATCAAAAACATCTTAACAGGCCAAGTTACATGTTAACATAGGACCGCTTCTTTGATATCAGCTTCACAATTCTTGCATACATGGAACTTGTGAGTTCTTGGAGAGTTTCTGCTTGAATATCTTTGCAGGATGTCAGAATAGCCTCCCATAGCTGCTGTTTTGATGTGAACTGCCTCCCAACCTCATAGATCTTTTGCTTGAGGATGCTCCAAAGGTTCTCAATAGGGTTAAGGTCAGGGGAAGATGTGGTTCTCTCCTTTTATGCCCATAGCAGCCAATGACACAGAGGTATTCTTTGCAGCATGAGATGGTGCATTGTCATGCATGAAGATGATTTTATTACGGAAGGCACTGTCCTTCTTTTTGTACCACGGAAGAAAGTGGTCAGTCAGAAACTCAACATACTTTGCCAAGGTCATTTTCACACCGTCAGGGACCCTAAAGGGGCCTACCAGCTCTCTCCCCATGATTCCGGCCTAAAACATGACTCCACCACCTCCTGTCTGCCATCGCAGCCTTGTTGGGACATTGTGGCCATTCACCAACCATCCACTACTCCATCCATCCGACCATCCAGGGTTGCACGGCACTCATCAGTAAACAAGACTGTTTGAAGATGAGTCTTCATGTATTCCTGAGTGTGGGCTTAATGGCAGCTGGTTGCCAGTGCAGTGACTGCTATCAGAATGGGTAGAAGTCCCACAGGCTCCATCATGCTGCGTCGGGCGTGCAGGTGACCTACAGTCGTCTTGCCGCAGTACAACTATTACCTTGAAACTCCCAACTTTTCTTTGCACTGAGCGCTTAATTAATCTTATCAAGGGCAGACACTAGCCTGGCTCCGCCCGCCCGCCTACTTCCGGCCAAATTTTATTTTCCCTTCAGTAGTCAGTCTGGGTGTACAGCGCATTTCTCAGATTCTCCGGAGAATCTACAGCCGTCCAATCAGCGAACAGAGGGAGTGGGCAGATCCAATCATTTTAAAACTTCAACAGACACCCGCCTCCAAGTGAGTGAACGTTTGCCAATTACAGCACTTCCAGACCTTCTGTACAAATGAAATGAAGTACGATGGTCTGGTTGGACCAGGCTAGGCAGACACTACACTGCGTTCCAAATTATAATGCAAATTAGATTTTCCCAGATTTTCCTAAATAGTCGATGCAAATCACAGTCAGTATAATTTTCAAGACATCAACCGTTAGAGCATATTTCAAATTTTATTGAACAAACCTCCCGATAAACGTATTTTTTTTTAAAATAAAAAACTCCAGATGCACTGTTCCAAATTATTATGCACAACAGAGTTTCAAAACATTTTAAAGGTTGTATACAACTAAAAATGGTCATTTGTTGAATTTGCAGCATTAGGAGGTCATATTTAGTGAAATCAAAAGCTATTTCAATCAAAAACATCTTAACAGGCCAAGTTACATGTTAACATAGGACCGCTTCTTTGATATCAGCTTCACAATTCTTGCATACATGGAACTTGTGAGTTCTTGGAGAGTTTCTGCTTGAATATCTTTGCAGGATGTCAGAATAGCCTCCCATAGCTGCTGTTTTGATGTGAACTGCCTCCCAACCTCATAGATCTTTTGCTTGAGGATGCTCCAAAGGTTCTCAATAGGGTTAAGGTCAGGGGAAGATGTGGTTCTCTCCTTTTATGCCCATAGCAGCCAATGACACAGAGGTATTCTTTGCAGCATGAGATGGTGCATTGTCATGCATGAAGATGATTTTATTACGGAAGGCACTGTCCTTCTTTTTGTACCACGGAAGAAAGTGGTCAGTCAGAAACTCAACATACTTTGCCAAGGTCATTTTCACACCGTCAGGGACCCTAAAGGGGCCTACCAGCTCTCTCCCCATGATTCCGGCCTAAAACATGACTCCACCACCTCCTGTCTGCCATCGCAGCCTTGTTGGGACATTGTGGCCATTCACCAACCATCCACTACTCCATCCATCCGACCATCCAGGGTTGCACGGCACTCATCAGTAAACAAGACTGTTTGAAGATGAGTCTTCATGTATTCCTGAGCCCACTGCAACTGTTTCAACTTGTGATCATTGTTTAGGGGTGGCCAAATAATAGGTTTATGCACAACTGCAAACTTCTGGATCCTACACCTTGATGTTTGCGTGACTCCAGAGGCACCTGTCTGCTGCTTTGTGATGGCATTTTAGCAGCTGCTCTCCTATTCTGATGAATTTATCCAAACAAACCCGTCTGTGCTCTGAATCAGCCACAAATCTCTTCACAGTACGATGATCACACTTAAGTATTCGTGAAATATCTATTGTTTTCATACCTTGTCCAAGGTATTGCACTATTTGACGCTTTTAGGCAGCAGAGAGATCCTTTTTCTTTCCCATATTGCTTGAAACCTGTGTCCTGCTTAATAATGTGGAACGTCCTTGTTAAGTAGATTTCCTTTGATTGGGCTCACATGGCAAACTGATTATCACAGGTGTCTGAGACACAATACCATCCATGAGTTTAAATTAAATACAAAAAAGTATATGTTTATGACACTACATTCCAATTTGTATTAATTTGGAACACAGTGTAGTGCAGCGAGCAGGACAGCAGAGACCACTGAGAGAATGTGAATGAAAAGTCTTTGGGGTGGATGATGATAAGCGCTGTAGATAGCTTTCAGATAGGAGGGATCACAGCTGCCTGAGAGAGCCAATGAGAACGGATGCTTTGGAACACAATCCCCAAGAGAGAAAAAGCTACATCATCCCCACGCTTGCTATACTGACTGAAAGACATTATGGGCTGTTTTTAAGGCGGGTTTGAAGTGTATATGCTACAGTGGAGCCTGTAGGTGTGTTAGACTGGGTCTCGCTGCGCTATTGATTCAGCAGCACTGCAGCTTAGACAAGCATTGACTCAGGTATAAGACATGGAAAATAAACAGAGAGGACCAAATGGGAGCAGATGATCAACAGTCTCAGTTAAAGAATTACTTAATGTTGTAGTCCAAAAACAACCCAGTGCTTGAAGATTTTAGAAAAAACATTTACCCTGCGTTCCAAATCACATACTTTTTCTTTTTACTACACTACATACTAAAGTACAGAAGAGTTTTAGGGCCACAGGAGAGAAAAAAACAAATCAGGAAGATTTATTTTCATTATGTTGAGAAATGTCAAGAAGATGAATACTCCAAATTGCAATTGGAGTTAATGGGGCATTTATGTATTTTCAGCATACTACAATTGACATGCATGTAATTGGACATCCTATATATTTTTCTGGCATACTAAATAGTAGGGAAGTATGGGGATTGGAACGCAGGGTTAGTCTACTCTCAATCTAAAACAAATCTAAAATCTGACTCTTCCACTTATCACTGCAGATCAGTACAGAACACTCAATCCACTCGTGGTAAAGCAGAGAACAGGGCATCCACATTTTTACCGTCAGAGACTACTTATGTCTGAAATATTTGTTTGAGATTGTTTATGGGTTGTTAAGAGCTTTATTGATTTGACATGCCAGAGGTAATTTACTGCTGTTCGTGTAAAGTGCTATTCAGCCTATGAAAACAGTTATTAGTGTAATAGTTTTCTGTGGCACTGCAAGGAGAAAAATAATCAGACAAGTCATTTTGGCTTGGATTAGAACAGGTGTTGTTGATGGTATGGAGGAGGTTAGTGCCAATGGCATGGGTAACTTGTCACATCTATGAAGGCACCATGCTGCCATCCAGACAATGTCTATTTCTGGGACGTCCATTCTTATTGAAGCAAGACAATACCTAGCCACATAGCACGTCTTATTAATACAGTTTGGCGTCATAGGAACAAAGTGCAGGTACTAGACTGGCCTGTCTGCAGTCCACCTGTCTGCCATTGAAATAATGTGGTGCATTATGAAGCACCAAATATCACAATGGAGACCCTGGGATGTTGAGCATCTGAAGATCATTTAGCTTTCAAAATGTCAACAATTAATGTCCTCAGTTCCCAAACGCTTACTCAGTGTTGTTATAAGAAAGGGTGATGTAACAGAGTGGTAAACATGCCCCTGTACCAACTTTTTGTAAACATGTTGCAGGCACAACATTAAAAATGTGTCTATATTTATAAAAACAATAAAGTTGACCAGTTTAAACGAATACATATGATGTGTTAGTACTGTTTTTGAATACACGTATAAAAGGATTAGGAAATCAACACATTCTGTTTTATTCACATTTTACATAACGTCTCAACTTTGGGGTTGTACTAACTGAAGTATCTTGTTAAACAATTTGATAAAAATACAACTAATACAACCCCCACTAACTCCAATTGCATTTTGGAGTATTCGACTTTATTCTTGACATTTCTCGACATAATGAAAAATAAATCTTCCTTATCTGATTTTTTTTCCTCTCCCGTGGCCCTTAAACTCTTCTGTACTTTAGTATGTAGTGTAGTAAAAAGAAAGAGTATTCGATTTGGAACGCAGGGTCTGTTCAGTCAACAACGCCGTCTATCTAGGGCTTTTTCCTCAGGCCACACATATTTGTGCAAAGTGGCGACTGGTGTCAACCCTCTCTCTCACAACTGGTCTGGTCGCTAGAGTTAAGCAGGGACGCCCAGCTGCCTGCCCAGCTGCCTGCCCCTTATCTATATGATGACAGCGGACCCTGGCTACTAACCAGCTACACACACACACACACACACACACACACACACACACACACACACACACACACACACACACAACGTTCCATTGCAGCACCCTGCTCAGGCCGGATGGTACGAGTGCATAGGAGGTTCAATAAAAGTGCGATACAGCAATCATTTTTAAGGTGAGACCCTGCAGGTGAGGGTTAGGTTAAATTTTTAAACCTACAGATATCATCATGAATCTTTTTCCACTTGATTACTTACAATAAAACAATTGTTTTTCCCATCTCTTTAAAGAAACTAAAATCTTCAAAAGATTGAAATACAGAGTGACAATGTGGAGAGAGACTCAAGCTGTGGGCAGGGGGCACAGTGCGGGCGGCAGGGCTGGAGTCACCAGACAGGAGGGGTTCCCGTAGTAGTTACAGATTTATTTCACACACGCGATCACACAAGATAATAATTGCATGTATGTTGTGCTATTAAACAATGTAGGTTATGAACACTGCTACACCGCCTCATAACGTTTGATGCCGTATACCTGTGTGGTGTTCCACTCTGTAAACTCAGCCGGTGGTTGATGCCCAGCGCAGGCTGACAGCTGGGGGCAGAGGAGTTTCCGTGGTGACTATGCGCGCCGCGATCCAGGGTTCCTACACATTTTCCATTTCAAAATTCCATACTTTTCCAGACTCAAATTTTCAGGATTCTCGGTAGATTTTGCAGTCTATATTTGAAATCCGAATACAAATAGTTAGATTATTTTATTATATAAATAAATGGTTCTGAAGCCCTCTGAGAAATTACATCGACACATGAAAATCTCTTTGCCCAAACTTAAAAGCAAGTAAAAACTAAAGGTTCATTTATTGAAGATTGCTCGCCACTTCTGATGAGTGTTGCTCAAAAGACTTGCCAGATGTTGTTTATTAATGCAAAATGGCAAACTGTTTCAGTCGCATGGATGCAAACACATTTATAGTGAAAAACTAGGAGACATCCAAAGTAGGAAAAAAAACAGTTAAATAGCCTACAACCACCTGACGTAGGCCTGCGTTGTAATGCTGGAATTTACATGATAATTTTCTCTTTCAAATTATAGTCTAATAATTATATTGGCCTATGAGGCATTCTGTTTCCTCTGGGGATCGCCGATCACACATATATTTTGTGGTATAAACAAGGTTCTAAACACTGTTATCCTCGGTGTGGCACCCGCTTAACTTTAGAAGACGTATTCCTGAGCTCTGCTGTGCCGTTGGCTGCGCTGTACATGGCGCTGAGCGAAGCACATGGTTCCTATGTGAAGGCAGCTTAATGAGGAGATTTATCTAAATATTTGTATTAACAGTAATATTAATAGGCTAACCTTTATACCACAATAAGTATTGTATAGGTGATGATATATTGGGAGAAACCAAGCAATTCCATGTACAATCAGATATTCAGCACCCCCACATAGAATAGAATGACCCTGGTTTCATAAACGCATTCTGCGACTGTGAGATTGGCAGTGGAATCAGGCTCCTCCCATCGAATCGTCCAATAGTTGACTATGCAGGGTCAGCCCCAGACAATAGTACGTACAGGTCTTAAAAATGCATTGTCATCGCAATGTTTTTAAGAACAAAATGTATCATAAATCAGGCAATTAATAAAGTATGAACAAATCCTTATGTAATACATTTCAGAATACTGCTAAGAATGATTGTGGAACGTTTAGTTGAGATAATGGCCATTAAAGATGGTTGCTATAGAGACGAACAAACAGAAAAGGTTTGGTCAAATAAACACCTGAACATGTTGGACCTTTGATTTATACTAGCATGAAATAAGACATGTTGTTGGAGCAAAGAAGTCTCTAAATTGACCAATGCTTGAAAAAGCAATGTTTTTGTCTGCAGTCTTAAACATGGTTATAACTAGGAGAGATCCAAATACAACAAGCATCTTAGTTCTTTGTGATTCAAGTAGCAGCTATATCCAGTTGATCTGCAATGGGATTGTTTTGAGTGCATGATTTTTCTCTCCATAATTGTCCTTCAATTCTTGCTGCCCCCAAGCAATGCTTTCCCCCCATCTGACGTATTTTTCTCTGTACATCCATCACCACGAAATGAATACACATACTGTAGTTTCTCCTGCTGCCCCAAATACTCACTGGAGCACCAAATGTGATTTAATCTGCTGCTGAAAATAGTCCCCCAAAACATTCACTATATTTCCTCCCGTCTGGGTAACATTTGATAAACGCTACAGCTGAGCTACTGTTTTAGGAAATTACTGAGCCTTTGACATGTTTTTTTTAAATTATGCATCTGTGGGCTGTTTCTGAATATGTACTTATTGGGTAGGAACCACTTGGCTTGAGATGCGGGGTAGTCAAATCAGACAGTATCAAGAGACAGGCTCACACACATTGTTGGCTTTGTTCTTTTCAACTAGAGAGAGCCACCATGCCCCAAAATGGAAGAATGTTCACAACTAGGGCTGGGTATTGTCCCCAAGACTTACTGATGCATACTGTGTAACCCGTGTTGTAACCTAATGTATTTTTCAGCGCCAAAAAAAAATATTGATTCGATACCCAGCACTATGAGACACCATGATTAGCTTGAAAAAGTCCTTCACAGTTCTTATGCATAAGGCCTGGGACACACATCCTGTGTCTACCGCTGGAGTGCGTCTGCGTCTGTTACTGCTGCATCTCCCTCGCTGTTTTCGACCACACATCTAAAGCTACGAACACACTGCAATCTGCGCGAATGGGCGGCCGGCGGCAGGCATTGAGTGGTTCACGCGGCGCTGCAGGAGTTGAAAATATTGATCTTTTTGCACTGCACAGCAGACTGGTCCCCTCAGCAAAGGCTACTCTGGTCGGGCGGCAATTGAAAAAAGGTTGTGTGGTCTAATGAGACAAGGTTGACCCTGTTCCAGAGCAGGATCCAGAGCAGTTCCATGGGTGCGCCCATCATGTCTAGTGCCTACTGTACAAGCCTGTGTGGGCAGTATACAGGATCTGGGGTTGCTTCAGTTATATTAGTCAGATAGTCAGCAAAAAATGATGTGCCAAAAAAGCTTTTCAAACGAGTGTGTGACTTTTTTTTTTTGGTCAGGCAGTGTTACATAGAAATCTCAAATAAAGGCCAAATCACCTGTTTTCCTGGTGAAAAGCCAGTTAGAGAATTGAGAAAGGGTTTGACAGTGAGCCAGTTGGCGAGCAGGGCTGGATAGAGATGCAGCCAATAATTAGTATTACCATAGTGCTGTGTGCCTGCAGGGGCTGCTGAAAGCTGTATGGGCCTCCTCTTGTTTCCTCTCTCAAGCAGATGGGTACATCTCTTTCTGACACTCTCATTCTATCCTTCGCTCTTCTACCGATAACAATCTTTGAGCTTTTTCAAAGACTTTTCTAAAATTCCACTCATGTAGCGGGCATCACTGGGCACATTTTCAAACTTCAAATGTTTTTACAGGAGCACACTGGCTCCTAGTCAATGATCCATTAGACATGTAAATGGTAAATGGTCTCGACTTATATAGCGCTTTATAGCCGATTTTCTAAGCCCCAAAGCGCTTTACATTTCTTTCCACATTCACCCATTCATACACACACTCCTACACCGATGGCAGTAGCTGCCATGCAAGGCGCCCTCTGAACCGTCGGAGCCATTTGGGGATCAGTGTCTTGCCCAGGGACGCTTCAACATGTAGGCGGGGGATCGAACCTCCGACCCTGCACTCCAGAGGAGACCTCCCTAACCACGTCACCACTGCCCCCCTGATGCAGTCAGAATAAATTGTCCACTTGGTTGTGCTTATGTCCTGATTCTCCTCTCTGCATCTGCATCCAACCACCTCACTTTACCTTCAGCCCTGCTCAGGTTTTTATCCTGTGTGCACAAATCCCACATTTCAGGGACTTTGGGGGATGCTTTATTGAATGAGCTAACGAGACGCACACAGCACCAGTGGATCATTGTACAATGTTCTTTGTTGGGAGAAAACTGAACTAAAACCAGCCAACTGTGACTTGTTAAATCCAGGCTTTGACGGTTAGACATGGCTGCATGGTAGACTGTTTTTTTACTGGGATTATAACACAGAATTGGGCAGTATTGATTTACACTGAGCACAAATATCCAAATCCAATAGTATATATATCTGGTACAAATGAAGAATTCCTTCAAGGGAGATGAAAACATATTTCAGTCAGAATCAGGTTTATAATAAATTGTCCCCTCTTCACTGCGTTTGATTGTCAATATCCGATATGACGGGGAACCCCAACGGCGGGTGTTGCTTTGCATGGCTGGCACTCTGACTCTAAGGGCACTTTCACACCTGCCTTGTTTGTTTCAAGCGGTTTCGGTATGCTTTGAAACCAATTCTGGTGCGGTCCGTTTGTGGTGAGAACATGATCAGAGCGAGTCCGAACCAACTGCCAGAAAAACGTAGTATTATTGAACTAAACAAGCTACCGCCACCAGCTACGCTGTGCATTATGGGATGAAGAAGAAGATCTACCTCTTGTAGTTTTTTTCTGTAGTTTTTCCTGCATGGAAATTCTGACCAAGTTACTCCTGCCCCCAAAATACATCTGACCAATGAGTGACATGAACATTCTCACGTGGCTTATGCCGCTGCATTTTGGTTCACATCCGACCAGAGGAAACGATAGGTGTGAAAGAGAACCGAACCTAGCTCAAATCCAAACAATGTATCATTATCGCAGCTAGAGTCAAGCAGGGAAGCAGACTATCAGGTGTGAACCCACCCTTAGGCCAGTGGGTATCTTGTCATCATAATCTACTTCATCAAAGTACAGAGTGGCCTGCGCTGAATAACATCACATTCTCCATTTTTTGTACAACACATTGGTCAATGGTCGATTTATTTTTCTTTGACGACAACTTACAAGTGACACAAACATGAGCTGTGTGGTCTCAAAGTAAACAGCACTCATAGCACGACTGTTTTTCTAATATTGGGTAAGATGGATCTTAAGATAGTTGAGTGTCCTTGCCAGTAACAGTGTCCTGTTGTCTTACTGTTGTGATGTTGTTGTTGTTTTGGTGTCTAAATGTTGTGATTTTAATGTCGTATTGTGTTATGTTTTACTGTTGTGAAATTGTGTGTTATTGTTTTTATACTTAGGTTTCCCTTTTTGACAGAGATGTATTACTCTGTTTCCTGTCCAGGGACTACAGATGAAAATTAGCTTATAGCTAACTCTGGCACTGCTTATGTGCTGTGCATTGTCCCTGTTAAATAAACAAATAAATAAATAAGTGAAGATGTCTCGGAGCTGTAACCTTGAGCTGAAATGAGGAAGGTACCTGTAATGTTGTAAGACAGCGATGTTGTGGAAATAAAACCGCTATATTTTAAGCCTGACACGTGCATTATTAACAAAGGTTGGTGGCAACAAAGTCGAACAATGTAGCGACCTTGCTTCATAATTGCAGTCTAACATTGTTGTCACAAAACAATATAGTGTTATCATAACCCACCCTCATATCCAGTGGACCTACACGGTGACTACACATGTGGTATTTCTCAGTATAAAACCACAGCCTTAGCACTGTTCCCTATCAATTAAAAACACTGAACTGCTCATCACCACATGCTGGTTTCATACAGCCTTTAGTTAAAGGTGAAGTAAGCGATTTATTTATGTTAATATAAGTGTTAAATCGCTCTTTATTCATACAGTGATCACTTACATAGTGTGCGCGTTTCATAAAGCCGATCTTTCAGTCACCCACTCTGCATGGCAAAATAAACTTTTCGGGGATCCCAAAACTGATATCCAATCACAAGAGAGAACGCTACAAACCGGCACCGGTTTAACTGCTGGTGCACGCGCAGAGCGACAGATGGGTGAATGTTTATGTGCCTACAATGGCGGAGCAGGTAAAAATCTTTCCCAATGTCTGTTTTGATGGTTTTTATCATGTTTTATCACACTTACTTATCTGAGATGATGCTAGATAACTCGCTGTTTGAAAACCGCAGTGCATTAATGTGGTGACGTGGGGACGAGGGAGGGGACTGCTAACTGCAGTAACTGACAGGAAGTTAGCTACTGACCCTTAACTGACCCTTCCGCTTACTGAACCTTTAAAGGCTCTGGCAACCCACAGACATAAATATATGACATTAATGTTGGGTTTCTCTATAAGATATTTACAGTCATCCAATTAAAAAATAATTTTCAGAAATATTATAAAATGTAGTCTAAAAAACAGCTTTTTTGCTGTCTAGAACATTTTGCAGGGTGGTGTGGGCGTGGCCAATAACGTTCTGTAAGGGAACGTTCTCTCAGTCACGGTGCTGAGCAGGTTAAGCCCAGTTCAGACCAAAGATTCACCACACAACGAGACGCAAACTAGAAAATGCTGCACATGCTCACAACGAGCCTGACTGGCAGTTCACACTGCTGCACCGGCTGCACGGTAGCTGGTTTCCCTAGCAACGGTGAATGCTTTGGCACAGCTGAGAGCGCAGCTCAGAATCACTTGCGGAAAGTAACTTATTAGGCCTATAGGTTTGCAATTAGTTGTAGGATATTTTTCCCCACCACAACCGCAACCTATTTAATTGAAACAGGTGTCAGTGTCACAATGAAAATATATAAAAATATCTCTGTCTCATAGGCTATTTATTGTTAGGCTATCTCTTATTAGTTTATTACCATTGAACTTGCAAAACAATCTGCTATCTATTTTAGGCATATGCATTTTTAAATGTTTTTGAGGATAGGAGTGGGAATAGAGAGAGAGAGAGAGAGAGAGAGAGAGAGGAGAGAGAGAGAGAGAGAGAGAGAGAGAGAGAGAGAGAGAGAGAGAGAGAGAGAGAGAGAGAGAAAACAGAGTCTGATTAACGTGAGCTGATGCGATATGCGGTTTGAATTAAGAGCACAAGGAGTAAACTCGTCAAATATAAAAAAGACAATGAAATGAGTTCAAACCAGCCGGCCAGTTGGATCCTAAGCATGCAGGCTAACGTTGTCCAGACGATCAACAGTGTGGAGACCCGCTGTTGAAGTAGCCTACGCTACAGGCAGCCGCAGAAACATATTCTCAGAAGAGAGTGCTGACAAAAAAAAGCTCTTCCTGCACTTAAATAATAACTCGCTACATTGATAAAAAAAAATGCATCACCAATGCAATATTGTTACATGCAGCGGTGACACATGCCGTATTGGTCTGATTATAAGACAGGGTTTCCCCCTGAGAATAGGTCGTAAAAAGTCGGGTCGTTTTATATTCGGGGTCTAATATTCAGCGTCCAGTTATGGACTGACCGTTACCAGAGCGATCATCAGCTGGGCCTATGTCCAACTTGTGTTTATTTATTTATTTTCGGGTGGAGCACGAGCTGCGCACTCAGATGCGGCCGGGACAGAGGTGTGTGCGCTTGGCTAGAGAACGAAGTGACGAGAGGAAAAAGAGGCACGGGAAATGGCCAAAGAGCTCCACATCCCCCAGCACTGAATTCAAAGCCTTGACTTAGGCTATTATGTTGCGAGTCGACGTATCAGAGGCATGCATCGGCGCAGCGATCAACAGCGATTCTGCTGTGGCAGGCGTAGTGAGGAGAGCTTGCCAACTGTGTCGTCCTTTTACGCCCCACCTCTGCCATAATGTTCAGATTTAATCATTTGCATCAAAGCCCTTATAATAAGAATGAGAGGCTTTATTCAAAAGTTGTCAATGCGCAGGTGGACTGAAACTAACGGAGCGAGGCGGTTGTTTCACTTTGCAGTTAGTCGCGCAGTCAGTTTGGAGACATGTCCCTGTGTATCAGGGCTCGGGACATGCAATCGGCTCGTGAAAGCATGTCCCCTCTACAACGTTAACGTGCAGGAATCTCCGGTGATCATTTCGTATTAAACCACATAGTTTTTCTGCACGGCGGCTCGGCGAGGGCTCACTGTGAACGTCACCATCACAGTGTTTCACCGGGGTGCGCGCTGCTTCGCTCAGACGGGGCTTTGAGTGTAGGCTCAGGCGCAAAGAGACAGTCTGTAGGCCTATCACTTGCGCGGCACCAGAGAGATGGCATAGAATTGTTTTTATAGTCTTTAAGAATCGCGTGACGTGTGAAAACAAAACTCCAAGCCAAAATTCGAATTTGAAATTTTCTAACGAGAAGTCCAATGTATGTTGGAGTGGAGATGCGTGTGAAAACGGCTTGTCATGCGACATTCGAATCAGGATTTTTCAAATGCTCGACCAACTGACATGACAGTAGCTTAGCGGGGGGTTGGCAGCTATTCCTAAAACCTTTCATATACATATTAACATTCAGTTTACTCCCCAAATAACATAGTTACAAGGATTTAGTGGATTTGGGTTGCCAGGGCCTTTAATAAAGGCTTATAATAGTATTCATATTTAGAATACATTGAGACCTCATCATCCATCCTCTCAGTGACTGCTTGTTTTGAACAAATGCAGCTTTTAGTGTGAGCAGTGAGTTGCTGTGTGAACAGCTGCGTGCCCACTAGCCGGCTGTTCCATGCGGCTGTTCGATAACAAAACCCCTATTTTTATAGCCTGACACTGCTTAGAACAACGGTTGGTGGCTAACAAGACTTCGAAACAACTTCCACCGTTGCATTCATTAATGCTAGTTTTCTAACATTTTGTCACAAAACAATATAGTGTTATCATAACCCACCCTCATATCCAGTGGACCTACACGGTGACTACACATGTGGTATTTCTCAGTATAAAACCACAGCCTTAGCACTGTTCCCTATCAATTAAAAACACTGAACTGCTCATCACCACATGCTGGTTTCATACAGCCTTTAGTTAAAGGTGAAGTAAGCGATTTATTCATGTTAATATAAGTGTTAAATCGCTCTTTATTCATACAGTGATCACTTACATAGTGTGCGCGTTTCATAAAGCCGATCTTTCAGTCACCCACTCTGCATGGCAAAATAAACTTTTCGGGGATCCCAAAACTGATATCCAATCACAAGAGAGAACGCTACAAACCGGCACCGGTTTAACTGCTGGTGCACGCGCAGAGCGACAGATGGGTGAATGTTTATGTGCCTACAATGGCGGAGCAGGTAAAAATCCTTCCCAATGTCTGTTTTGATGGTTTTTATCATGTTTTATCACACTTACTTATCTGAGATGATGCTAGATAACTCGCTGTTTGAAAACCGCAGTGCATTAATGTGGTGACGTGGGGACGAGGGAGGGGACTGCTAACTGCAGTAACTGACAGGACGTTAGCTACTGACCCTTAACTGACCCTTCCGCTTACTGAACCTTTAATAAAGGCTTATAATTGTATTCATATTTAGAATACATTGAGACCTCATCATCCATCCTCTCAGTGACTGCTTGTTTTGAACAAATGCAGCTTTTAGTGTGAGCAGTGAGTTGCTGTGTGAACAGCTGGCGTGCCCACTAGCCGGCTGTTCCACTGCGGGCTGTTCCTGATAACAAACTGGACCTCCTCCCATTTATCTGACTAGAGTCCATGGCTACTGCTTCAGGAGGAGGATGCTGCAGACCTGGACTAACAGGCCAGACCACTTCGCACAACCCACACTTCCACCGTTGCCCCAACATTAATCATTTAAAAGGTGGTTAGTGGCTAGTTGTCAAACTCACTTTTTGTCAAAATCAGTAAATATTTCTTCATAATCAAGCTACCCGTCCCAAAGGTGTGAGCAACATGCCTGTTTACAGAGCTGAGGCTGTGAATCAAGACTGTATTTATTTCTAGTAAGGGCAAGTAGGATTGTGAGATATTCTTCACAGATTTTCAAAAAGAGGGATTTTTTTGACCACAAGCTTTCTCCAGAATCGCTGACTCCTTTAATCATCAAATAAAATGGAAGGAATAAATAAAACTCAAGGTTCTTTCAGAGCTTTGTCACAGTTCTCCCGGCTTGCATGGCTTTGCCCACACTGTTGCCCTTAGCACTCGTCATCTCTGTGGTGACTTGTAGACATTAGTCTTTACATTAGTCTACAAGTTATATTTATTACGATCATATACAGTCAAAACCGAAACACAAAGTAAAAGTGGTCAAGAAATGGTAATACATTAACGTTGTACAGTGGCCCAGCCAGATAATCTGTGAAGGGAGCTAAAGATCAGGGTGACGGCAGTCAGACCCTCCAAACTGAAAGAGTTGGAGCTCATTGCTAAAGATGAATGGGCAAAAATACCAGTGGAGACATACAGAAAGCTGGCCAGCAATTAGGATGCTTTTTATTGCTGTTATAGCAAATAAATGCTTTTTCTTTTAATTATTGAGAAGGGTATGAATAATTTTGGACATGCCAATTTTTGTTCAAATGTAAATAAAAGCTGAAACATATTTTTCTTCTACAATGATGCCTCTTGTACATCGTCTTATTATCTTCTGGGTGAAGCCTGTGTCATTTCCAATCAAGAAAAAGCTTGCTGGTTTCATAAAAGTAACTTTTAAGTCAACATTTGCCAGGGGTATGAATAATATCGGTATTGACTGTATATAAATTTAGGAACAGCTATACTTCAAAACGTCACTTTGCATCGACAGTAACAAAGTCAGAAATAATTCACACAAATTTGGATGGCAATCACCAAAGTAAAGCTGAGTTGAGTGTCTGTGTGATCCTCCTTTGAGAAAGTGAACCAGCAGTGCAGCCACGACAGACAATGAAAGACAAGTTATGTTTGAGTCAATTGTATCTGCAAACTGATAGTCAAGGATGAATTTACATTTCCCTTCATTGAGCCCATTCTGCAGCCACACTTTGGTCTGCCTTATTGCTTTTATTTCCCCAGATCTTTGCCTGATATCCAGTGGGAAGTTGTTCCTCTTGAACACACAAGTCTCGCTGGGACTAAGAAGATACAGAAAGAGAGAGAGAGAGAGAGAGAGAGAGAGAGAGACAGAGACAGAGACAGAGACAGAGACAGAGACAGAGACAGAGACAGAGAGAGCTTGAATGATAGTGAGAGAGAGAGAGCGTGGCCAATCCCCTGCTTGGAATCCACAAATTGTTTCCCCTGGGCTGATGGGGGATTCTTATCATAACGCTGCCAAGGATTATCATGAAAGGATATGGTAATTATGGAACACACACACACACACACACACACACACAAAACAAGCGGCACATATAATGTGTGTTGTGTGTGTGTGTGTGTGTGTGTGTGTGTGTGTGTGTGTGTGTGTGTGTGTAGGGGGGGGGGGCTATTTACATACGCTTCCAGAGTGCTTGTCACATTCAATTAACTACTCGCTGGCAGGATGACAAAAGATGATTAAAAAGAATGATGAAAAATATTTCCTTATATAGCCATCCAAAAGACCTGTTAAGTCCTCTTAAAATGGAGCCAGAGGATCTCTTAAAAAAGACCCGCTGTCTTTGTTAAAGTTAAAAGGTGTTTTTTTTCCCCCAAGAGGGAGCATACAGTAGCATTCCTTCTATGCAGGGGAATGCAGAACATGAGCCAGAGAGGATGTGTGTAGGAGCGGAGCTGTGATCATGAGCGCTGCTTTTATTCTAAACTGAAGCCTGTGGGGCTAAATGAGCTGCATCACAGCGTCCGTTCATGACCCAACACAGCCTGTTTAACACTGTCACATCAATTAACAGGTGTAGAAAGGGCTGTGGAGACGACCAGCCCTTTGTTCAAACACACACTGTTATGCTAGGAGGTACAGTTCGCTTTAAGGGGATTCATCTGGGCGCAAGGTTCTTTTGTGCGATTGTCGTAACAAAAGAACAGGCAGAATGGGGATTGTTGTGGTGAAACATGTCGGGTGAATCAAACGCTGAGGATGTGACAGCCTTGTGGAGCTGTTAAAGTTGGGTAAATACCCTAAAGGGAGGTTATGAATACAAGAATCTACATTTCAAGTAGCGCTGTCTGTGCCTCCGCTGGCTTGTATGTCTGAAATACTCTAGAGGAGCCTGGGCCTCATTTTTCACTTATGGCTGAGGACATACGACATGCAGCCGAGCTCAATCCATTGGTCACGAGGGCTCATTTCAGTGTGGACGTTCTTCACTAAAGCCTCCCTCTACACAGAATTGTCATTTACAATACAAGCGCCTGGCCCGTTAAACCTCTTTCCCCCCCTCTGCTCTTTGGCCCTTTGGCAGGAAACATAATGGCTTGCTCCAGCCAGATCAGTCTTGTCTTTGAGATGGGACAGCCGTAGAGGAGTGACAGATATAGTACCTTTATGTACACACAGGTGACTCTCTGTCATTCCTTACTGGCTGAAAGACACCACGGCTGTGAAATGACACTGCAAGCAGGAGGGTTGAGGAGAAGTTCTTATTGTGACAGGCGGAGAAATTCAGCCGGTAAACTGTTGCCTTCATCACCTGTTCCATTCCACATAGGCCTGTCACACAATATGACATTTTTTGAACGACATGTTTTTCCCAGAAACTATAACGATAAACGATATTATTGTCAGCATTGCTTCACTGTATGCCACTGAAATTATGATACAGCATAATAATTCAAAAATAATTTTTAAATCACCCATATTGCGATATATCAACATATTCCATAGTTCACTGAAAATGTAAAAAAAAAAAAAAAAAAAAAAAAAGAGCTGAAATACAAGTTGCTATGTATGATCATCTGGGCGGTCTTAATACATCACATCACATTGATAATTCATCGGATGTTATTAGATCCGATCCTCTCTCACACCCCACGCTGCTGAAAGACTCCTCCATGCATTCATCTCCTCCCGCTTCGACTATTGCAACTCACTCCTCGCCGGCATCACCACCACCTCCATCAACAGACTCCAGCTGGTCCAGAATGCAGCAGCCCGTCTCCTCACTCAAATTGTGGCACCACATCACCCCAGTCCTCAAAAAACTCCACTGGCCACAAACTCCTGGTCCTCACCTACAAAGCCCTCTACCATCTGCTCCCCTCCCCACCATATCTCACTGACCTCCTCTCCCCCTATCAACCCCCTCGGGCCTCAGATCCTCCTCAGCCAGTCTCCTCTCCACCCACACATCAAACCTCTGAGCCTTGGCGACAGAGCTTTCTCCAGGGCAGCTCCCAGGCTCTGGAACAGCCTCCCCCAACATATCCTTGATTCTGAGTCCCTCACCATCTTCCAGTCCAAACTCAAGACCCATCTCTTCTCCTCTGCCTACCCCTAGATCACCCACCAACCCAATCACCTCTAAATTTTCCTTTTGTTTGTTTACTGTTGTGCACCTATGTAAAGTGCTTTGAGTGCGAGAAAAGCGCTATATAATATTAAATATATTATTATTAATCAATAGATTATTCATCGGACAAATTGAGTCAAAACTATGTAATTCAAATCTTTAATTCAAATTCAAAACCCACAATTCAAGGCAACTAGTTGTACTGTTACATCTAGCAGAAGTTGTAGGTAACAACCCATTTAAAAGGGTTCAAAAAATATATACAGTATTCAGCCCCCTCCAAAAGTATTGATGGCAGCAGCAAAATGAACTCAGAAGTCTACAGAAACATTTTGTCTGCCAATGTAAAGAAAGATGCAACCAAACTGATTGGAAGATCCTCCATCATGCAGGAAGATAATGACCCCAAACAAAATGCAAAACAACAAAGGAGTTAATCGGGGGCAAGAAGTGGAAGGTTTTAGACTGGCCAAGTCAATCACCATGCATTTTACCTTCTAAAGAGGAGACTGAAGGGAGTAACCCCCCAAAACAAACAGCAACTGAATGAGGCTGCGGTGAAAGCCTGGAAAAGCATCACAAAAGAAAAATGCAAAAGTTTTGTGATGTCAAGGGGTCACAGGCTTGATGCAGTTATTGCAAGCAAAGGATTTGGCCTTTCTGTTCCAATACTTTTGGAGGAGACTGTATATATTGATTTTTGGAACTGACAATACGAAAATAAAAATCAGAACATATTGCTGTATTGATTTTTTTGAGCACATCCCTATTTAGAAACAGTTCATTTTAGAGATTATCTTTAGACTGTGCTGAATGTACACCTTAACTCAGGGTATCCCAGTACACAAGGTATGACCCAGTGGGGTTTTTATTTAAGATCTAAATGTTTTTAGCAATATACCTCATTGTATGGAATCCATTGGGATCCTTTTTATGTGAGTTAACATGAGAGCACAGATGGCTGTGGCACTGAAAGACCAGCAGCCTGGCTAACTGTCAGGAAGAGTTATCTTCAAACAGGCTCCATTTTCCCCCTGCATACCACGGCACTCCATAGTGGAAACAGAAAGTCCACAGATAATAGTGGTCTTGATTGATCATCACAGAGTGCAGAGTGACAGACATGTAAATGCTAAAAAAATAAACACACACACACACGCACACACACACACACACACACACACCGCACACACAACACACACACACACCCCAATGTGTGTGTGTGTGTGTAATGTGTGTGCGTGTGTGTAATACCACACACAATGTAATACTAACCGTATTACATTTTTTTTTTTGATCGCTTACCCACAGTGGGCACAACTGTAGCTCAATGTGCAAAACTCTAACTACAGTCTGCACTACCAACAGTCACTGGAGCTGAACAGTTCACTTCACCTGCAAAATAGGTTCAGTGCAGCAAACACTATGAACCAGCTTCATTGAGATAACACACACTGTCACTCAGAACCTGCTCAGAGCACAAACACTAGCATCAAACCCCATGCACAAATTTCAAACTTTTAATCTTGACAGTTTGAATAATCTGAGTTACTTCACACAAATAACATAATATTTTCTTTGAGGAAAGAGTGAATTTCTTTCACATGAAATAGTTTATTTTATAACATACCAGTTTTTTTCCAGGTAAACAAAAATAAATTAAAATCAGAAGTTTGCTTCAATAGATACACATTTTGTATATTTTATTGATAACATTTCCAATGTAGTATTTATCTGTGTAAATATTCCATCATTCTAATACAGAAATCAATTCCTGTAATGTTGTCATTTACTGTAACGGCCTCCACACACATCCTACCTCTACTGCGCGTCTACCTCGCGTCTGCGTCTGACTTTTTGTCACTGACCGTGTAATCAACCTAGAGCGGGCACACATCCAACCTCAGACACACTGCTGATGCACGTCGGAGGCACGTTGGAGCACGTCTGCAGCGACGCTCCCCTTTACCTCAGGAGGCTCGCCTATTTTTTTCTGAGAGCCGCGCGTCTCTCTCGGGTCTCTCTGCTTTAACTGATAGAGAAATACTCTGCTGCGAGTCATATTGACTTCATACCGGCAGCTTTCGCTGTAGTTTCACCATTTCCCTTTCAAAATAAGACTTCCAACAAGCGAAAATTGAAAAAAAAAAGAAAAAAAAAGGCAATGGGGCGCACGGATTACTGTCCAGACTCAATATTAGACTCAATATAAATCATATGCATCATAAATGACAGGAAAGAACTTCATTTTTAATGGGAATTATCTATGAAAACTCTATGTAGAAAGATAGGGCTTTTAGAAGCAGCGCTGCAGCAGCTGCTGCTGAGACGTTAGGTAAGGCGACGCGCTCCAGAGGTAGACGCAGGATGTGTGTGGGGGCCGTAAGGATGCAACTCTAAGCTGTTTGTTTGCTGGAAAATTCATATTACAGTGCAACTTTAGATCTTTACAGATTGGGTTGCACACTCAACCCTGCCTCTGTCAATGAGAGACCATGATTCACAAAAGGGTCAGTCAGTGTAGCCCTTACTGTATTTCATCAGAAATTACAGCTCTATGTCTTCTAGGTCTTCCTCCACACATCCACGCTCTCACTGCCACTCTTCTCCCTCCAACAACCTGTCTATCTTGGTCCATTTCCAAAAAAATATAATTTTGAGCTTTCCCTATGCTAAAATGTTCACTAAAACAAGACACCTTCTTAGTATTTCAGTTGAAATTACAATCCGCAGTGTTTGAAATGCACTAGGCTGAAATCCATTCTGGTTTGAATGTGTGGTTTACAGTTGTGGCAGCAGTGTGTTAGCATTTGAACAAAGTGCTGGAAATCCACAGTGGTGTGCTGGTTATCGTTAAATATCTCGTATTATACTACTTTTATGGTCTTAATTTCTCATTAATGACTCCTATAGAGCAACCTGACACAAATCACAGCACAAAAAACTATGTAGATTTTAGGGAAACTCTTCCTCTCATCTGGCGATTTCAGCATTCCCTGTCAACACTGGGCTTCGTCCTTCTCCGCCCCCTCGCCCCCCTCCTGCAAACCCCACTCCGTTGTGATTGGTTACCTTCCGGAACACTTTCAGTGGCGCGCGGGCAGATTTCAGCAGGCAGGTGGGGGCATGGCCGGAGCGTGCCTGAGCACGTTGCAGCATTACCATACATGGAAAATCCAGATTGATCTACGTAGATAAATCCCGGAAATTTTAACAAGTGAATCGCGACCGGCTGCCCTAGTGTTTAGCGCTCTGCACAGCCACCCCAGACGGTCAGCAGGGAATACGTCTAAATGCATGTAAGTCATCATTTGACACTTCAGTGTGGTTAAACATGACTATAAATCATTATAACAACGTTTATAGGTCATAATAGTTGAAAAAGCATAATAGGTGCTCCTTAAGCCAGGAGATAAGTGTGTAGAGTTTTGAAAATTGTGTTCAATGATGAGAAACGAACTAGAGTTTGGTCCACATGAACTGCTGCTGTGCATAGTGTTGTTAGAGTTTTGCGTTATGTGGCTCCGGTTGTGCCCACTGTGGGTTAGCAATTGAAAATAAACTGTAAGTGGATGGGGTAGGTAGGTAGAAATGATGATCCAAATATATTTCTGTTTAACTATGTTCCCTTGCAGCAGTAAACCCTTTCACAACATAAGCATTTGGACGTGAAGGCAGTGGGAGGCTTTTAAATAAGAAGATTTAACAACACCATTCCAAGTTAGCTTCAATTACCCAAGGATTGACATTATATATAGTTTTTTCTATTATAGCTAATTCTGTACTCTTGGTTGGAAAGTTCTTTTTAAAAAATGCGAGTGTTGGCTGGAACAAAATAAGGATGACATTTTAGCAACAGGAGTAAGTCAATCCTAAATATAACTAATCCACAATCCAGGTGCAATCCCTACTTTTTTTGGAGGGGGTTAAATGATGTGCAGTGAATAAACACAGCTGTGGCCGACATTACTCTAGCCTAAGGAGCCGGAGAGCGTCCGTGCATCACTGAGCTTTTCCCCTACAGGAAATGCCTGGCCTTCAGCGACTTTGCTGCCAGCGCTGCTCGCAGTTAAGACAGCTGCACGCTCAGTCACACCTCCACCTTCTTACTCAGATCTTGATTGGCAGGAGTGTTACGTCTCTCAGCACTCCCACTCGGCAAGAAAATAAACCATGCAAACCAGTCGAGCCGCGGCAGCACAGAAGCTCAGGGAGCGTCAGCAAACACAACACTGTTGTTGCTACAGTGATCCTAAAGTTAACCACACTGCCAATCAGGTCAATCACACACACACACACACACACACACACACACACCACACACACACACACACACACCCACACGTTTATTTATTTCATTTTTCTTTTCATCCCCCTGAGTCTGATTCATGTATTCAGACTGCGTACAAGGTCCATTCAGTTCAGCCTCAAACCCCGAGCAAACAGCGGCGCAAAATACGGCACAATACCCTACCTATGCTATTCATGTGACTTACTGAGCCAGGCACAATCCATTCACACGGCTCACACACAATCGCACACACACACACAAAAGTGCCTCAGGTGTCAGAGCGAATGGCCTTTTAAAAAATTCAAAAGTTAACAGGCTCCTACCTGCAATTTGGCGGTGGGTCCAGGGTTATCTCCGCTAGCTCTTTCTGGATTCTGAAACGAGAGAAAGATCTGTGTTATAATCAGACTCACAATCGAAACAGACATAGACACACACAAACACACACAACATACTGTATATATAAATACTGCCTGTGAAATCAATCTGGAAGTGTACACACACTTAATACCTCATTGATTTTCTAATGAGCTCCGGAGCAGAATATCTCCCGTCACACAAGATCAACACATGAATGCACGGGTGAATATTTGCTCTTTTCTTTAACCCATTGATGACTAATGTCAATCTAGGATGCATGTCCTTAATGCCTGAGGGTTTTCTGAAAAAATACAACGAATTGTCGACGTCTACCAAAACCTTAATATACACATAGCACATAGAAACATGAAATAAAATACATTTAAAAAGGTAAGGTTCACAGGTTGTATTTAAACATGCTCACTTAGCGCTTACAAACCAACACATTTTTCTAAAAATCGTCAAAATTACATGGGGGGGGGGGGGGGGGAAAGAATAAATAATATAAAATATTTAAAAATAATGTGCTAAATGAGGTTATAATCCTGCTTCTTTTTAGCATGTATAGTAGTGACTAAGTGTGCAGTGGAGGGATAATGATAGACTAAGTGTGCAGTGGAGGGATAATGATAGACGGATAGAGGAAGGAAGAGATAGCTTTATTTTATAATTTAGTTCAGTTATCACTGGCACCATAAGTCCGACTTCCTAGTACAACTGGAACGCAAACTGACTCCGGCTGTCGGGAGCCGATCAGCTGGTCCAAACGGCTGTATACCACGGAGATGAAAACAAAACTAAAACTTAACTATCGACTGGCTGTGCTGAATTTGAGTTGGAGCAGCAAAATATTAGCCTGGCTCCGCCCGCCCGCCTACTTCCGGCCAAATTTAATTTTCCCTTCAGTAGTCAGTCTGGGTGTACAGCGCATCTCCCAGATTCTCCGGAGAATCTACGATCGTCCAATCAGCAAACAGAGAGCGAGTGGCTGAGAACGCTCCAGTTTCAGTTGAATGCTGCGTTCATTTATACTCGGAAGAAGGAGATTTCCGACTTGGTAGTTACGAGTTCCGACCTGTCTGTGTTCCAGTGCATCTGCTCGCGAAAGTATGGACGCCTAAAACCTTTCTCGTCCAAATAACTAAACGTTAGGCTCTAACAAGTTACCGTTGCCAGGTACCGGTAGATTCATAGACTACAATATGTAGTGAAGTCGGAAATTTCCGAGTTCCCTGTCCAACTGGAATGCACCATCAAAAGCCGGTTCATGACACACGTGATGACCAAACGTGATGCGATTGGTTGGCTAATCCAGAGTGGCACTGGGCAGATCCAATAGTTTTAAACTTCGACAGACACCCGCCTCCAAGTGAGTGAACGTTTGCCAATTACAGCACTTCCAGACCTTCTGTACAAATGAAATGAAGTACGATGGTCTGGTTGGACCAGGCTAGCAAAATATAGCCTAAATTCACAAATATTGTTAATAAATAGATGCAATGTGCAAGCATAACTGTTATGTAATACACTATCGCTGACACAGCCGCTTATTTTTATTTTTTGATTGACCTGATTTTTGGCAAACTACACAACATTTGGGTGGTCACATGCTCTTAAAAAATCAACAAAACCCACCTCATGTGTATTTGAACCAAAGACGGTGCATTCTATGCTGGGTGCGCCATGAAAATTAGATAAAGCAACAATGCTGCGCTACGCAGCAGACGGCAGGAGACACAATGTTGCGTCGCGCAGCAGCCGGCATCAATGGGTTAACCACTTGAGCATGAATTGATATCGATGTGTCAAAAGGGGCATGTTAGATAAAGGCATCATGTGATATATCTGGGCTAATTGGTTTTGCTGCTTTGCTGCTGGTCATGGTTGTGTCACAGCCCCTCACATAAAAAAAGGTTTAGTGAATAAAGCCTGGAGAGGTTCCATTTTATCCCTGGTTATGTGTTCATTCAACGCCTGCAGCTTGTCCAAATTGCGGCTGCTCCATGGCTTCTTGTTCACTACAGGATTGATTTTAAATTTTTACTTTTGGCTTTTAAATCATTAAATGGCTCAACACCTAATAATTGAAGTGAACTTCTCCATGTTCACCCTCTATCCAGAGCACTAAGGTCCTCCAAACAGCTGCTCCTGGACGTGCCCAAAACAAGGCTCAAAACAAGGGGCGATCGAGTCTTCTCTGTTGCAGCTCCAACACTGTGGAACAGATTGCCATTTGAAATAAGATCTGCTGCCACAACTGATCAGTTTATATCCTTGTTAAAAACCCACTTCTTCTTTTATTTTTTATTTTTCATATTGATTGTTTATTTTTGTTTTTGTAGCGTGTATTTCATTTATGTAATGTTTTAACATTGTGTATTGTTTTTCTTTTTTCTTTGTGTGCTGATTTTTTTTTTTGATGCAGGATTGTTTGTGGTTGGGTGTGGGGGTGGGATATGGGCGGGGTGTGTTCGGGGGAAGAAAAAAGGGGAAAAACTTAATCATTGTACTGTATTTGCTTCGCAAATCTTTTGATGAATAAAAAAACCTTTGAAAGAAAAACCCACTTCTTTTCCTCTGCTTTTATCTCTAGTTGAGAGCGTTCTATCCCAGCAGTGTCTACTAGAAGTTTTTACTATTGTTTTGTGGTTTTAATTTCATTTTAATTCTTGCTTTTATGTGTCTTTATGATGTGTTGGATGTAATGTATTTTACTTATTTTACTGTATAGCACTTATAAATGTGTTATACAAAGTTGACTTGACAACATAACACAACTATGCCAGTGATTAGCCAAAAAGGATCCAGAGTCAGCTAGAAATACTGCTGGTTTTGTCTCTCATGCAGAGTGCCATCTCAATGACAGACTTTTTGCATTGTATGCTAATGAGGGAGAAACTCAAAATGTTTCAAACCAGCTTTTTTTTCTAAGTCTATCAATAATTCTATGATGATTTTTCGACAATGTCCCATGGGGCTGTATGTGTAAACTTCTCAATGACATGAAATATGAATTTTTTCTTTGGCTTTTTCTAGAAGGTTGATATTCTCATTGTGCTGTAGTTTGGTTGAAAAACTAAAAGCAGCATTCATGGAGTATGTGAAACGTCCTCTATTCCCCTGAATTTCCCTCTTGGGAATATTGTAAAATCAAAATGCCATGATGTTCCGGCAATACTTCATGTAGAGGAATCTGGCAGCTGGTGTATGTCAAAGTGGACGGTCTGCTAGCTAATGCAGTACCAAGCTAGTTAAAAGATCAGTGGGGTAATGGTTGGCTCCCTATAGGCACATTGCTCCGTCTTAAACTATCATTTGTTTGCATGCCGCTCGGAAGGCAATCAGACCAAGAACAAGTAAAGTATATATTTCATTGAGCAGAGGTGTGTGGCACTTGGTGATTCATTTTTTTAACATGTAAAGGTTTTTACATGGTCTCCTGGACAATTTCTTGGCAAAAATCACTTAATCACTTAGTAATAATACCTTCTGAAATCCTACAAAGTTCTAACATGAGGTGTCACCACAGTAAAGGCATCAGAATGTCTTAAGGTCTCTCTACATTTTTCTGTTCTAGTGGAATTTTGAAGTTTCGCCAACAAAACTTCAGAGATCAGATGGCTTGTTATTTTTTGTGTGGACAACTATTTCAGCATACACTTTGCATAGAACAGCAGTGATGTGTAGAACATGAGTCCAACCCTAAATGCAAACAGGTTGAGAAAAGAATTGAACCCCAAGGTCCGCTTAGCGTAGCGGCTCAGCTTTTGAACATATGGAGTTTGTTCAGTTCTCATGGGATCATAGATGTTCAATTTGACTCAAGGCACTTTGTTCTATTTCATTCTTACTGACCGCCAGAGGCAGTGCTTAACACTGGATGTTATCCTTCGCGCATGCGCAGGTCGAGTATATAATATAAACAAAGTCACGTGTGACCGGGGATGACGTCGGGACGCCCGTCTATATAAGTCCACGTCACTTCCCAAAATGTCCCTTGTATCTTCTCGTTGTATCGAATACAGGTTTAGAGTAAGAAATAAGCTTGAATAAGAGCAATATTAGCCGGTGACTCCTTGCTGGTAGCCCTGCAACCTCATGGTTGGAGCCACGAATTCGTCCTCCAAGGGCTGCAATTAGTCACACACGGCTATGTTCTGATCGCGGGCGTACCGGTGTTTTTTCCGCTGGTGAGTTCGGCTCGCAGAGAACGCTCGGCTGACACAGCGCCTTCCCCAGCTGAAGCTGCGGAAAAGGTAAGTATCTCTAGGTGTTAGCTGTTAAGTAAGTTAAGGGGATCCGGTTTTCGGCCTTCCGCTTAATCTTACGTCTTGTTTTTTGTTTGCCCTCGCAGGGATCTGCAAGGCTGCATCAGAGATTGCCAGTACCGGCGTTTGCTGCCTTGTGTGGCAACTTTTTGTTTCAGTTAATTAAAGGCTCCCTGATGGGTGTGTTCGCTCGTTAAAGCATGTACTCCCTTGGTTGGAATTAAGAGCAGAAGCTCCCCAGTATGGTTAAGACTATTGGGTAAAAGATTAGAAAAAAGAGATAAAAAGATAAATTAAATAAATTATGATTTAATTTTGAAGTAAACTTGAAAAGAAAGAAGAAAACTACCTTTAAAAGAAAAAGGGGATTTTCTAGTTTCAGTTGGCTTACTATGGAGCAGTTTGCTGCTCTTTTGTTGCATTATTATTACTAATGGGTGGTTTCGCTCTGTAGTAACTGATTCACTCTGGAGAGAGACTATTTTGGGATAGCAGTGAGAATAATTGCATTAATCCTCAATATCACACAGCCTATCCACGGGTTGAGCGGTGTGGTAGTATTCTACCCCCCACACCTCCCACCACCATGTTAGGCTCACATGGTTGCCGCACTTGCATGGCTCCACTGCAAACTACAGATGGACATGATGAATGCCCCGCATGCCTCGGTGTGGTCCACCTGCGGGAGGGGCTGTCTGACAATCAGTGCATGAACTGCAGTTTCATGCCACATGGGGTAAAGGTGGCGAGACTAGCAGAGGTGGAAGGACCTCAGGTTGAAGGTGAGCTTCCCCTGCCTGGGAAAGAACCAGAGGTACGAGTACGCTCCCCACCCAGGGCGGCCCCGCCTAGGAAGAGGACTAAGAAGACTGACCGTTATGCTGCCAAAGTGGACAAGCTAGTGTCAGAGTTTGCTGAGATTAAGGGTTTGCTCTTTAACCTTCAGCCAGTCAGGTTGGCGTCACCCCAAGGGTCTATCCCTCAGGCGGAGGCTCCAACCACACCAGAAGGGGATGAAGATGCCCTGTCTACGAGGGCCTCCTGTAGCCAGTTCTACGAAGACAGGCCGGGACAGGATGAAGTAGAGGCTTCTACCCAGGCTTCTGAAGACGACTCCCAGATTGCAGGAAGTGGGTCTAGGGCAGGCTCAGAGGCTCCCCCGGCCACGGTTAAGCCAGTGATCCGAATGGCACTGGCACGGTTAGGGTTGGATGAGGCTCCAGCAGCAAGCGCTCCAGCTAGTGCATTCTTTAGGCGGGTCCCGCCACAAGAGAATTTTTCTGTGCCTCCCTCCCGGCCATATATTGAGGAGCTTCACAGATGCTGGCCAGACCCCAGATCTCTATCTCATCACACCAGTGACGGCAGGGCTTTGGCTTCGATGCAGAATGCCGGCAAGCATGGACTTGACCGAATGCCAGCCGTAGAGCCGACCATTGCCTCCCTCATTGTAGCACCGGAGGAGGTGTTGAGGCCGAATGCTCGCTGTCCCAGGCCACAGTGTCGCATTACGGATGACCTGCTAACAAAGTGCTATGACACAGCGGCACGTATGGGCCGCATTGGGAACTCGTTTTCACATTTGATACTGGCCTTGTCGCAGTCCTTGCAAGCGTCCAGTGCAGAGGCTTCAGTGCAGAGTCTAAGTGATACGTCGTTGCAGGCTTTTGCCTTCATGACCAGAGAACTGGGTAGGCTGATGTCGACGCTTACGTTGGCGCGCCGCCAGGTATGGCTGGCCCAGGCCCCATTATCAGAGCCATGCCGAAGAATCCTCCGCACTCTCCCCGTAGTTCCGGGGGAGCTGTTTGGCCCGGCAGCACAACAGGCCTTGAATCGTGGCATTCAGGCTAACCAGACACGGCAGCAGTTCGCTAGCCTTCGGGGACCTACACCCCAACCAAGGCAGCAGTCTCCACAAGGTAATGGCACCAATCGTCCTCTGCCGCCAGCGCGTCCTGGTGGTTATCCCAGGACCTCACCTGCTCCTGAGCGATCCTATCAACCCCGCCGTGCTCCCACACGGCCAGCACCCCAGGCACAGAGGGGGCGGGGGTCAGGGTTTCGTCCCCCCAGGGTCCCAAGAGGACGTGGGGGCAGACCCTGAGGGCTCAGGGCCGGCCGTCGGACGCTTCTCTCCAGCAGCACCTCAACTGCTGGGAAAGTTGCACTACAGACCCTTGGGTGGTGGCCACGCTAACCCAAGGGTACAATCTCCAATTCCGACGCCGGCCCCCAGTTTTCAGGGGGATCAGACTGACTTCAGTCAGCGATCCCACAAGGCGACAAGCCCTCAGCCAAGAAGTATCCACCCTCCTGGAGAAGAAGGCCATCGAGATCGTAGATCCTCGGACACAGCAAGGTGGGTTTTACTCAGTGTATTTTTTAATTCCAAAAAAAGAGGGCGGGTTTCGCCCTATACTGGACTTACGAGGGCTGAACAGTTTTCTGAAAGTATTGCCTTTTCACATGTTAAAGACAGCAGAAGTGCTCCAGGCCGTGACACGGCAAAGCTGGTTCACGTCAATAGATTTAAAGGACGCGTATTTTCACGTCCCAATTGCACCACATCACAGGCCATACCTGCGCTTCGCATTCGAAGGGCGGGCCTACCAGTTCAGGGTCCTCCCATTTGGGTTATCGCTAGCCCCAAGGATCTTCACCAGGTGCATGCGTGCGGTACTCGCACCAATGCAAGCCACCGGAATGCAAATCTTCCCTTATCTGGACGATTGGCTTATTTGCGCTCCGACCCGGGAACGGGCGGAGCAGGACACCACGGCCCTCCTAGGCCATGTGGGAAGGTTGGGTCTTACAGTCAATTATGGCAAAAGCTGTCTGATACCCAGCCAAGAGGTACTGTTCCTTGGCATTACCCTGGACTCCGTCCAGATGCTTGCTTGCCCGTCTCCGCGGCGGGTAGAAGCAATGCTACAGCTCCTCCTGCGTTTTCGGGAGGACAGGAGGGTAAGGTACAGCCTTTGTCTCAGGCTGTTGGGGATGTTGACGTCAGTAACGGCAATAGTACCCCTGGGCCTCCTCCACTTGCGGCCGTTCCAAGTATGGACCAATGGCCTCCTCTTAGACCCGAGGTTGCACGGATCCAGGAAAGTCATGCTGTCCAGTCAATGCCTCCTGGCATTGCGACCCTGGAGACGCAGGGCATATCTTGCCAAAGGGGTCACACTGGGTTCGATCCCCTCACGCCGCGAGGTGGTGGTGACCGATGCTTCGCCCTCTGGCTGGGGGGCAGTATGGCAGCACAGGGCGGTGAGAGGGCTCTGGAGTGCGCAGCACATGACACAGCACATCAATGTGCTCGAGCTCCGTGCTGTGTATTTAGCGCTCCGCAGATTCCTGCCTTTTTTGAGAGGCAGACATGTTCTGGTACGAAGCGACAACAAGTCAGCTGTCTACAATGTGAACCATCAAGGGGGCACGAGGTCGGCTCAGTCGTTACAGGTTGCACAGCAACTCCTGGTATGGGCTCTCCCTTACTTTTCCAGCCTCAGGGCTATGTACCTTCCAGGGCCACAGAACACGGTGGCAGACTTTCTTTCACGCCAGAAACCTCCGTCGGGGGAGTGGAGACTCCACCCAGAGGTGGTAGAGGCAATATGGAGCAAATATGGCACAGCAGAGGTGGACCTGTTTGCGTCAGAGTCCACAACACACTGCCCTCTCTGGTTCTCTCTGGCAGAGAAGAGTCCGATGGGACAGGATGCCTTGGCACATCCATGGCCACGTCAGCTCCTTTATGCCTTCCCACCATTTCCACTGATAGGGTTGACCCTACACAGAGTTCAGAAGGGGAACTACAGACTTCTGCTGGTTGCCCCAAACTGGCCAGGGAGACCCTGGTTTCCAGTAATGTACAGGCTGCTGGATGGAGATCCATGGTGCCTGCCAAGGAGACAGGACCTGCTCTCTCAGCTGGGGGGCCGCATCTGGCACCCCAAACCAGAATGCCTGCAGCTATGGGTTTGGCCCTTGAGGGGCCCGAGCCACTTCTGATGGCATGCGACCAGGAGGTAGTTCAGACCATCATAGACTCAAGAGCTCCCTCCACCAGGGCACTTTATGCTAACAGGTGGAAGATATTTGCGGAGTGGTGTAAGGCTCAGAGAGAGGTACCGGAGAGTTCCTCAGTGCCAATGATACTGCGGTTTTTGCAGTCCTTACTGGAGAGGAAGCTATCTGCTTCCACGTTAAGGGTCTATGTGGCTGCTATTTCATCCAGGCACATTAAGGTTGATAACCAGACGGTGGGATCTCATTCTTTGGTGACCCGATTTCTTAAAGGAGCCCAGCGGAGGAACCCCCCACTGGTTGTCAAGGTTCCCTCATGGGACCTGCCTCTGGTGCTGGGAGCCCTCTGTCTCCCCCCATTTGAGCCCCTGGATCAGGCGCCACTGAAATGGCTGTCAGCGAAGGCTGCCTTTCTTCTAGCGATTGCATCAGCCAAGCGTGTTGGTGAGCTTCATGCATTGTCAGTGAGTGAACAGTGCATACGCTGGAACTCAGATGGCACAGGGGTGGCACTGTGGCCTAACCCGTCATTCTTCCCAAAGAGGCTGCCTTCGGCCTTCTATAATCAGGTCATACAGCTAGCAGCTTATGGCCCCTCACACCCATCGGATGAGGAAGCTAGTTCAGCAGAACTACTCTGCCCGGTGAGAGCCTTGAGATGTTACATACAGGAAACTGCTGGTTTTCGCCAGTCTGATGGCCTGTTTGTCTGCTACGGGGGCCCGAGAAAGGGGCAAGCACTGTCCAGACAGAGGCTTTCCAAGTGGGTGGTGGAGGTAATTGAGGAGGCATACAAGTCAAGAGGACTGCCTTTGCCTCCTAACGTCAGAGGCCATTCCACCAGGAGTGTCTCCACTTCCTGGGCAGCACTAAGAGGAGTGCCTCTAAGTGACATTTGTGCAGCGGCCTCCTGGGCTTCAGCGTGCACATTTGCCCGATTTTACAGGGTCAATGTAGCTGCTCGCCACGCAGTGGCTGCAGCTGTTTTCCAGGAACCCTCAGGCCCTTCCTAATAGGTGGGTACAGGATTCCTCGTGACTACGTTGGTAATAGTCATCCAGTGTTAAGCACTGCCTCTGGCGGTCAGTAAGAATGAAATAGAACGAGAGTTACGTATGTAACTACGGTTCTATGAATTCTGGATGACCGCCAGAGTTCTCTGTCACTCGGAATCTTACGAGAAGATTCTGAAGGGACATTTTGGGAAGTGACGTGGACTTATATAGACGGGCGTCCCGACGTCATCCCCGGTCACACGTGACTTTGTTTATATTATATACTCGACCTGCGCATGCGCGAAGGATAACATCCAGTGTTAAGCACTGCCTCTGGCGGTCATCCAGAATTCATAGAACCGTAGTTACATACGTAACTCTCGTTTCCATGTTAGTGGAAGATTTTAACTTGATTATTGAATATATTTCCTGTCATTATTTATGTTGTCGTCAGGTGGTGCAACTAAATAATCAGGTGGTGCAACCGGGTAAATATTGTTTAAACCAAAAAATAACAAGTTAAAGTGAAAATATAGTGGGAAACTATAAAGGTACAAAGCTAATGTATTTAATAGATTTATTTTGATATTTGTACAACATTTTTCTGTCTTTACATTAAAAATTGGATAATAGAAATATTGAGTTCCTGGGCATTCGAATGCAATAATCTTAGATTATTAATAATCCAAAACTCAACCACAAAATAATAATGTGTCAGGCACTGTAGATACACCAAGGTATACCTGCCTAAACTCTCAATTACAATACATAGAATAAATAAATAGATATTTATCCAAATATGTGGTTGCGCCACCTGACATTTTTCGGGTGGTGAGATTGAAAAAAAAGTCAAAAAATGACTAGAAAAAACTTTAAAATTATATTTGACTAAAAAGACTTGTTGAAACGCATTGTTCCAACTTCAAAAATATGATTTCTAATAAAATAATATGAACTTTATTAAAATACCCTTTTGAAAGCCTTATTTGTCATTGACCCGGTGGGGGAGGCGACCATTCTCCTTATGAAGTTTTCTCTGTAGGGAAATGACTGCACACGACTCGCTCCGGGAAGGAAGAGAAAACACAACACAGCCTGTAACACAATCTCCATGGTTATGGAGGCCTGCTCAGCTTGAGTGCGTGCTGTGTAATTTTATCTTCACTTTTTTTTTCCTGAGGTGGCACATTTGGACGGCTGAAGCTGTGGGCCTAGTTAGAGAGAGAGTGGTGCAATGAGTGAGACCGGGGGGAATCCAAAGGTGAAAAGGACTGATTCTACTGCCACTTTCTTAAGGTGCGAACACACCAAACGCATTGGGTGCGGTGGCCATCGCGCCAAACGCACCTGATCTGGCGCTTGGTCATTTTGTGTCCAAAAATGGTTCAACGCTACGCAACTAGTCTCCCCCGATATATTTATTCCCCTAATCAACCATGGCTGTGATCAGACCCGACCCGACACAACAGCATTCATGTCCACACAAAAACAACCAACAACACGGCCAACAATTGTGCCAAAAGACAAATAAACAGCAACTGAACAGAACAAATAGCCTTAAAACAGCATTGCAGATTCACGCCACTCGGAAATGAACACAAACAGCAAGGCAGCACCATACCAAACACATTTACAGCAGCATTGTGCGCAGGGCAGTAGAAAATAAAGGCAAGTAGCCTACATTACCCTACCTGGCTGTGACGGGACCGTGGCTGGCGTAGATAAAGGCATAAACACTGGTGCTTCACTGTACTCGTTGTGAAAGTTCCCCGGACTTAGCCGTTATGTTTGGGTTCATTATATGGAGGTGGTGGCCGCACACAACTGGGTAAGTTAACTAACGCTATCCAACCGGTGCTAACTTGGTTTATCGGCTAAAGCACAGCCGCACATATTCACTGAATTAACCAGGAAGCCCATTCTCCTGGCTCACTTTACCCACGTCTTCTTACCCAACCCCGAGCGGCTTCATATCACCAGCCAGCCGCAAATACATTTCCTCCTCGGTGTTTCTCAGCCTCTGTGTTGTCCTCCCACCGTGCCGATGTCCGTGACGTCGGGTCAAGCTCACCGCTGATTGGCCAACGCGGCTAAACGTCACGCGATGGAGCGTTAAAAGTTCAATTTTTTGAACTTGCGCGTTGGTGCAATGGTGCGGTGACGCTTTGGTACCGTGGCTAACGCATCATCGCACCTA
This sequence comes from Ammodytes dubius, assembly GCA_026122265.1. Lineage (NCBI taxonomy): Eukaryota > Metazoa > Chordata > Actinopteri > Uranoscopiformes > Ammodytidae > Ammodytes > Ammodytes dubius. The sequence goes on from CM047520.1 coordinate 4,046,015, forward strand.
AACCAATGGTTCCCTATGCAAAAATAGGATTTTTCAACGCCGCCACCACACCCAACGCGTTTTGTGTGTTCGCACCTTTATGCTGGTGCATGGGCTCTTTACCCAGATACTTTGCCTGCATTCCGAATCACATACGTTCTACTATCTACTATTTAGGATGGTTAGAAAGACCGAGATTTTTAGTGTTGAAAACAGCATCCTATTTGGGCGATTCTGATCCATAATCCAGTGCAGACCTGAAGTGACGTCACACCAACGGAGCCTCCATATGAAAACATATGGGGATGCGATGGATACAAAAGCAAGAGGCAAGATCAAGGTGCAATGTTATGATGAAATAAATAGGTAAAAGTATGTCCCAATAGCATGCCTACTGCATCGTAACTAGATTATTTTTATCGTTGGATGTAGTATGTAGAATAGATAAAAGAAAGAGTATGCAATTCGGAACACAGGGTTTGCTTTCTCTAATGCCCCTGCTACACTCACTGCCTCTGATAGTCCTGTGAGACACTGCGAGCATTAAACCATTACACTGACTCTGTGTGCACCCGAATGATGCAAACAAGTCAATATCATCGGAGCACAGTTTTTAATGATGGAAAAACACCGGCTTTGGCTTGGTGTGTGTGTGGAGCAGTCCATGATTTATTACAGGAACCGGGCACTGAAAAGGCGACTAAATAACACTGTGCCTGTCAACCTTCCTATAAAGCGGTTAGCCTCAAGGTCCTTATTTTTTTTATGTCGCTGCCATCTTTGAAAGTCTGTCTGGAAGCATTCACAGTTGACTCCATTGGAATGATTATTATCTCTATGACAGCAGGAGTGTTCAACCTGCCTTTGATTGTGACCATATATGGATTTTTTTTTTTTTTTTTTTTTTTTTTTTACATGGTCAGACAAACTAGTTAGCAAACTCAACTTCTTGGGCGGCTGTGGCTCAGTTGGTAGAGCGGGTCGGCTGATGATCAAAGGGTTGGAGGTTCGATCCCCGCCCTGCCACCTGTGTGATGGTTGTTGTGTCCTTGGGCAAGACACTTCACCCACCTTGCCTCGTGTGAATGTCGATAGTTAGCCTGCTATTGGTGTGTGAATGGTAACGTGGGAAAGGAAAACAGGTCTCCCTTGTAAAAGAGTCTTCGGTCTCAATGGGATTTACCTGTATAAATAAAAGTAAAAAAAAAAAAAAAAAAAAAAAAAACTTCAAACCCTCTTTCAATCATTTAAACGAGTAAGATGGCACGTTGGCGTCCCCTTTGGACAAAAGAGGTAGTATTTTTACGACGCCCGCTATCGCAAAGCTGTTTTCTAGCTCGTGCCAGGCGTGTGAGTGTGACCTGAGAAGGGCGCAATATAGTGCATGTCCGTGTGTTGAAAGTGTGAGGACTCTTTTCGGCTCCGTGAGAGTGGTTTTGACACTGCATCAACTAATGCCAGTCAGTACACACACACCTAATTGCAATGAGTTGATGCAGCAGCGTCACCTAACTACTCTCTCTCACGGAGCTGTGTCCTCACAGAAAGCGAATGAAAGAGAGACGGCAGTTAGTATGGATCACGATGAGGTAATGCGTTTGTGTTGTTGATGTAAATAATGACTATTTCAGATAATGGTTATCTGATGATGGTGAAGCAAAGCATACGTTGTGTTAGTACCAACCGCTCATTCATTTAGGAGTAAACACTGCAGTCTAGTTTCGCTCTCGTGAAATTGTATACACGTTGCTTGGCAACGCCCTCGTCCCTCCCGTAGCCTATATCACTCTCCCTTTTAGCTTTTCTTCATTGCATTCTCTTTTTTTTCTTTGATGGTTCAGCCCCGTTATCAGTCATTATGACGACAAATAACTGTCTCAAACAAGGCTCCCACTCCCCTTCCCTCACCTGGAGGGATAGGCTTCTCAAATCGCGTTGCAGCGCCACACTGAAATCTGCAACCAATACGGATATGTGACCATAGAGCATGCACGAGCGAACCGAAAATCGGACTGGGTGTGCGACCAGACCAAAAGCAGTAATAAAAACTATATAAAAACGTCTTTCTTTGCACTGATGGTCTCGTTTGCTGTTAAGGGTAATTTATGATTATCAGAGGAAACATGAGGCTGTTTAAAAGATATTTAAATGCTACTCGTATCCGCTTTAAATGGAATGGCTGTGATCAACACCAAACAATCTTCAATTCTAACATGATTGGTCGGACAATAGTTACTATACCACAACTGTTGCAGGGTTCGACATAACGTATAGCCCGATGGCCCGGGGCCAGTAAAATCATATGCAGGGCAAGTTGATTGGCCAGTCACTGTCCCGCCCGGGCCAGTGACTGGCCAATCACAGTTCAGTATATTTTTGTAGACTAGGCCTATATCATGGTTCATTGAAATGCGCGTTGAGAGTCGGAATGAAAGCAGTGTTTATTTAAGACTCAATATAATAAACCTAATATAAAATATATTTTAATGAAAGGCCAGTGGACAACCGATGCGTGGGCGTTTTGACAGGCGGCCGGGTGCACTCTCGCTCCGTTGGCAGAGCTGCCTACCGTCCGCCTGCGAGTCGACAAATCAATCGACTTGCTTTGCCCCCTTTCTTTCTTCCCACAGCAGAGGTTGAGGTGCATAAAATGATAACTGCGCTTTTCCTTTATCTGCCGCCGTAATGTTACAGTATTTGCATCCAAGCCCCAATGGTAATACAAATGAGAGGCGTTATTTAAACGCTGAGAATGCGTCTCCGGTAATTGTGTCGGTTGTAGACAGAAACGAACGGAGGGACTCGGCTCACTGTACAGTTCCTATAGTCGCGCAGTTTGGCACTGTGTTTTCAGGCTCGAGACATTCAATCAGATCGCGGAAGTCTTTCCCATTGAAATCGCTAACGGGGAGAATATCCCCGGTTATTATTTTAGCCACAAACCACAGTTCTTCTGCGCGGCGGCTCACTCACTCGCTGGCGAGATCACACGGTGAAACGCTGCTGTGATCGGACGAAGGCATTGTGTGTTTCTAGTGATTTAACGTCATAGTCTTAGACGAGCGTTTAACTTATGCTGCATTGTTTTTTATCAATAGTTTGAAAAAATGGTCCCACACGCCACACCGGACTCTTATGTGAAGCTGACACTTCATGGAGAAGTGACACTCCTGCAGCGCGCTCGCATACACGGTGAAATCTCCCATTAAAAAAACGGCATAACCCACTGATTTTCGGATTTCTATTCTATTTTTAAAGTCAACTTGAGCGCAAGTGGAAAACCGGTCATTCGGTCGACACATTCACATCCCTAATGCATATAGAGAAAGTAATAAAAACAGCCTACCACACCACAAAGAATGATCAGACCTTCATCTCTTATTTTTTTTTTAAATGTTTGAACATGACTTCTGCAGGTGAACTATTCATTAAACCTCCCAAATTCAAGAATAAAAACAACCATCAAACTACTGGACTTTAAAATACTGGCCCACTCTTTCAACATACTTTCAGTTGTAGGCTTCTAATTCAATATGTTTGCCTGGTTTTATATTATGTGTATGAGCAATATCAACATTTCATATAATTAACTCAAAGAAAAATAACCAAATCTAAAGGGAATATCTATACTGTTACAGTATAGATATTCCCTTTAGATCTGGTTATTTTCCTTTATTTTTCTAATACAGGTATTATAATTATTGACACTAAATTATGAATAAAAAAAAAGTGTGTGCAGGGCCAGTGAAAATATACAAGGGGCCAGTAAAACTCGGATCCACTGGCCCGGCGGGCCAGTAGGAAAAAAAAGTTATGTTGAACCCTGTGTTGTGTTCTCCAATAAATCAGCCCTGAACTTAGTGTCTGTAGCTACCAAAAGCACAAGACAGACAGAGCATCACTAAGCTTCCAGCACATGATGCAGTAACTGAACTGCATATAGAAAGCCGTGTACTGGTGGTGGTGACAAGAGTGTATCAGACGTTAGAAAAGCCACCCAGCGAGCACACATCTTTCACCAGACAAAGTGGCATAATAACTTACTCGCCTAAGAGTTTTTACTTTTATATACTATCTATGATATTTACCAGCATTTGGCGAGTGTTAATGTAGAGCCCTCTAAGCAGTGTTGTGCATCGCTCCTCCTTGTCTAAATGAGACAGTAGCCTATCTCATCAACCTAGACTTGTAATTATCTATCTAATTAACAGTGAGCACATCATTTCCCAGCAGCATTAAAGATCTCAAGAAGGCAGTCCATTTGTCAGTGGTATAAAGCAGTGGCGTGGCGTGGGGATTTTTTTTGAGGAAGCCAAGTGAGACAACACCTTTAATCTACATGTTTATTGGAAGGTGGGGGACAGAAAAGAGTAGGCTATGTCGCAGCTTGTACTTAATGTAACTACAAGAGCTATTATAGCGCCTGGTCACTTTACCAGGACTTGCACACGCCTGTAATCTGTCCGACACCGCTCGTTCGCTCTCTCTCACTCACTCACTCACTCACTCACTCACTCACTCACTCACTCACTCTCTCACTCACACACCTCCTAATCGTTTTATTAAATTATACATTGTATTATAAATGCACCCCCCACCCCGACCGGAATGCACAACTAGCCGCTTAATGCCCAATACAGATTCGAATTCATTCACAATATAATTAGGGGCAGGCCCGGTTCTAGAAAGTCAGACTTGGGTGGGCCTGTAGAAATTTTGGGTGGGCACACTGGGCAGGGAGACCGAAGATGCGAGCGCACGAAATGTTTTGCCCTTGTAAGATATCTGCGTCTGCTTTTTGGCACATTTACTGTGAATTGTGTAGAACACAATATGCAAATAAACTTTGAGTGTTGCTGTGTGGGAAATTTGATTCTTGGATGTTTTTTTTCCAAAATGTTTATGAATAACATATAATATACATTATATACAACATAATGTATCTTTTTTTTTTAATCGCAGTATTAACTGTAGGCAGCCTGAGCTGATTGAAGAGAAAGCTTTGGGACTGGGCAACCTGGATGGTGGTAGTCCAGAGCTATATACACACTATATAGATGTATAGTCTTTCCACTATTGCCTCCGATTTTTTTTGCCTTTTTAAAGTGAAATGCATGAATCTGGTGCACTTTGAGAGGAAAATTAAGAGGCTAAATCTGAGGAATTTTGTGTGAACAAATAATTTGGAGACACTGGGTCGGATGAATTAGAAGCTATTGAAGAAAGACACATGGATTTTCCATAGAAATATAAATTTGAAATAAAATATTATGCAGGGTCCTCTGGGATGGGCTTGGTGCACTTTTTCTTTTACGGGACATATTTTTCTGTAATATAATGAATCAATTTAAAACAGTGCATGGGCAACTGAGGGCAGCCCCATTTTCAAATATTTTTAAATAAACTCAATACACACTGTGCATGCCATGGACTTGAACGTGACGTGATCAGTTAACCTCGGATTACCTCCCAGATGAACTGATTCAATTATTAAGCTATTAACTATCTACCAAAACATTGTATTACTTTTATTGTATGATAATTTACATTTACATAATATGATGTTGATATCAAACACACAAACTTAAAAAGAAAAATTGAGGGGGGCCCCCTTGGCAGTCGGGACCCTAAGCAACCGCTCATTCGCTTATGCCTCGGGCCAGCTCTGCTGACCAGTGACCACTATAAGCGGGTGGGTATCTTGGAGGCAGGCTGTCCTGCCCAGTGCCCACCCAATAATACAATTAGAAGCAATGCATGGTAATGGTATATTCTTTAGTATTAATTAATTGTCTGAATTTTATTTGACATTTTCTTGGACAGCGAATGAACAGGTCCGTCCGATAGTGGGCCTGGACTTCCACCTAAAAAAAGTTTTTTTTTTTTTTTTTGATTGGGTGGGCACAGCTCACATCTGGGGGGGCACGGCCCACCCTGGCCCCTGGCTAGCGCCGGCCCTGATTAGGGGGCATTTTATAGGCCATTTTAAGTTTCACGTTCACGTGAGACACGACTCACACAATCAGTTAGGTGCTTGACATACACACATACTTTCTATACATCCTTTTCGTTTAAGAACTTGGCCAAATGTGCATTATACAACACTACTTAAGACAACCCAGAACAACTTCAGTGGATACCAATGCAACTTAATCAAGGCACAATTAACAATAAAATAACACAAAACATAACATATAGCTACACGGACAGTAAAGGGAACAGTTAACCCGCGCAGGGAGAAGGTGTGTATTTTACTCACCTTATTTGTATATTTGTAGAGGAAGGCCATTAGCTACCAGCTAGCCACTCGGTGCGGACATAGTTCTCCTCCCTGAAAGTGCGATAAACTTTATATCTCTCCACACGCATTGGCCTGCCGTCAGATTTGATTTTTAATGGCTCCTCAATTGGCAGTTTGGTAAAATAATTTTTTACTAAATACTCAAAATCTCCACCCTCCATAACTGTTCTTGCTAATATGATAACAATGCAAACATGCTAATCTCCCGCTATTGTTATTGTTGTTAAATTTCAGTGACGTTGATAATGATGCTTTGATTTGATTGGTGTGAAGCCAAGGGCCGAGTGGCTTCCCTTGGCACCCTCATGACACCCTCCTGACCAATCACAGGAGGGCAGTGTCAAGACAATAGCCTCACCTGATTGGTCAATCCTTCTTTCTTTTTTTCACCAAGGGATGCCAGCTCGGGCTGGCTTCCTCGCGGACATACAGTATGCAGTATCGTGTTTCGCCACGTCTTCAGAATCTAAATGTAAAGGAGCGCTGTTTCGCGCATTGTGAAATGCTCAATGAGAGGAGAAAAATGGGGAAGAAATGACAGCAACACAGCACCAAAGAATTGCCGAAACTGTTAATAAAAATGTTTTTATTGGATGACAACTACAGCCTAAAAAACAGGGAAGCCTGGCTTCCCTTGGCCTCCGGGAGAAAACGCCACTGGTATAAAGCAAGCAGAGCGGTGACGTGTGTGAACACAACTGACAGCTCCAAACAGCTATCCACACACAATGAAGCACATTTCAGAACCTGATATTTCTCTACATATATTTGGTGTAAGGAGAACTCAACACAATGTTTCATTGAGAGGACATGTGGGGACAGAGATGTAGCTATACCTCTTTGCGCTGGTGGAGAGCTTGGCGGCGGTCTTGCTGGAGATCTTAGCCTCCTTCTTCTTGGGCTGGGTCTGGTGCTCGGGGCCAGGCTGCTCCGGTGGGGCCGCCTCCCTCTGCTCTGCATCAGAGCTGCCTCCACTGGTGTTAGGGCTGTCGTCCGGCCTCGGCTGCACCTCACTGGACATGCTGACACTGCACACACATACAAAACAGTCTTATGCTGAATACATTTATTACATTTTTTTACTTTTTTTTTTTTTATTGATTTATTTATTTATTTTTATTTATTTTTATTTTATTTTATTTTTATCTATTTATTTATTTAACCTTTATTCATACTCGAGATATTGAGGGGTGGACCCTCATTTGCAAAGATGTCGAGAAACAAAAACAATAATAATATACAATGCAAATACATCAAATACACAACAAGCTGGTAAAGAGAAACATTTTAGACAGAGGTACAGAGTGGCTGGAAATAAAATAAAATTGGTAAAAGTACGGCCTAATTAAAACAGTTACAGTTAGAGTTTGGTAGACTTAAGATAGTATGTTTGAACTGGTTAAAGGATATCATGGTATTCATTTTAATTTGTTGCTGTAAGCTGTTCCAGAGGGGTATACTACGAAGCGAGATTAAGGGCTGAGCGAGGTCTGTTGAGTCTAAAGCCAGAGTTTTCAGTATCACGAAAGGTGGCTCTCTTTCTACCTGGCTAGATTACCTTGGTAACAGAGGCTGCACGGCTAACCTGCCCAGACCAGTTTTTGTTCCAGAGTTTGAGTTTAAATTCGGCTCTTAGAGCGCTGCCCTTTAAGAAAAACTACACCTTTTGAAATCCCGCGGAGGCGCGGACCTGACTATATTGTCTGAGCGATAGGCTACTTCTCACTGAGTAGGCCTAAACAAGTTAAATAAGTAAAATTATTGATCAGTAAGTTAATGAACGAAACGAAGCCGTGACATAAGGCTTACATTAGAGTGAACTGTAACATTGCGCTGCGGCTTTTTGCCACATGCATAGTTATTGATGCAGAAAATGTAAAATAGCCTAGACTGTATGCAGCGCTACTCTATGCTCTCACCTCAAATGATTTTACCTGGCGATCTACACACACTGGCTCTTAATGAAGCGTTCTATAAAATCACAGGTTGCAACATTATTTCACTGTAGGCTTCTTTCTTTTCATCAGTTGCGATTACAGTTGGGACGTGACAAGTGACAGCTGTCACAGTTCGGACATCGCTGCAGACTCGCAGGTTAAGCTTCTCACAGTAGATTCATATTTGTCCGGAAAATACAGACTACAGGTTTTGTATCTAGGCTATTTATTTTAATGGTATTTATAAGATGCAAATAAAGGGCTATTAGCCTAAATCAAAATCAAAATTGTATTAATTTTGATGTGGCCCAAAACTAACGTGATTTTCCACATAGGCTATGCTATTCATTAGGGTACAGTGTCAGACTTAAATCAGATTCTTAAGTGTAGGATTATCAAATAGGCTAAATGGTGTACTGTTTAAATCCGAGTTCAACCTTTAATTGCTTTATAATGTCACGTTACGCACTTCGAGAACGATCTGTAAAATAAATTAATCAATTCAGTAGCCCAATTTTCTGACAACATTCCACTCTCTCTTTATTTGCAGTAAGAGTTTTTTTCGGCTCTTTGTTTTCTGCTGTTCTATGATCATTCAGACTGACAAACTCTTCCTCTTGAGTGAAGTCAGCGAAGTCAGCTGCTCGCAATCAGTCCGTTTGTGTAAAGTTAGCGGCACAAGATCAGTCCAGTCTGTGCGGAAGCAGAGTCAAATGACGGCCAAACGCCCCCTCTTATGGGGACGCGCACAGAGCCTGAAGCTGAAACCCTCGTTCAACATAAGAGGTTGATAACTGCCTTCGTGATACCGGTTAGCTCTGAGCGAGGGTATGTGTTATGTTGAACCAGATCAAAAAAAGAGAGCCGGGCTCTGTTGAGTTTGCTTTGTAGTATACCCTAGGGTTGCCGGACGGGTCCCGGGATTTCGGGATTCCCGTGAAATGAGTCAGTCCGGGAGTACCGGGAATTGGCCACGGGACCCGTCCTCCCGTTTTTTTTTTTTTTTTTTATTCTTTTAATTCATTAATAGTGGCCTTTACTAATAAAATATACTCTCGCCATCAAGGCTTTTTCAGAAGGGAGGCTTTTGACGTGTCTGGTAATACATTTTCAATGACATGCGAGTGGAGAGAGACGCACTACCGTTCTACAGACGTGGCGACAAGCGGCCACACTAAACTGTTGTTACGTCTGTAACGCAGCTATTGACATGCGAGAGAGAGAGAGAGAGAGAGAGAGAGAGAGAGAGAGAGAGAGAGTCCGCAGTCACGTCTGTGCTCCTCTCTCTTTCACACACACACACACACACACACACACACACACACACACACACCACACACACGCTGGCAGCCTGGCACAGCTAAACAGTGTTTTACTTTTCTCTCCTCAATGAGATGGTGATATTCACCATTCTTCTGTATTCAAGTCAAGATTGTATGATGAACATAAAGCAGCCTGTTTCTTTTGCTGCTTTCTCTTGTAGCGACATGAATATAATGAGATGAAACAGCTGGAGCATCGCTGTTCGCCCCGTTCCTTCCACCAAACACTAAAGTGAAACCTAGACCTAATCCACACAGTAGACATTTAAACAAAACCAAACTGAATAACTAATACACTTATTAACTAAACAAATGTTAACAATATGAGTAGATATTTAACAGCAGCGACACAGGGTTGTAAACAAAAGTTGTGTCCATGGTTACCGCACGGCATTTCCTCGCGGAGCCTCCTATCTCCGCCGGTCCGTGTCGAGTGCACAGACAGAACGTCTCCTCCCGTCTGAAAACGCCTTTAGATGACTTAACTTTTAATGCCCGTAGTTCATTCTAGAGCTAGCATCCAGTCTGCCCTGCGCATATGAGGCTATAACGTGCCCAATAAACCACTCGGCCGAGTACGTGGGTACAAAATAAAATATTAAAAAGGCACTTCCGGTTTCAACGGGAATTCCCGGGAAATCCCGTGAGGAGCTCTGAAATCCCGGGATTTGAAAAGGGGCCATTTCGGGAAATTTCGGCAACCCTAGTATACCCCTCAGGAGACAGGGGCACTGAAACATAACAACACACACTCTATACTGCAGGGTCTTTCATCTGGATGGCTCTAATTAACCAATGTTACAATGGAGTGTGATCGTAACCACGTCAACCACTGTCGAGAGGAGAATGACTTTGTGAAATTTTTGTAAGGCGAGACACTGCAGGTGAATAGTGTAAAGATTTTAACTTATAGATATCATCATAAAACTTTGCTGGTCGATTACTGACATTAAAACAATTATTTTTTGTATTAACAATTCTTTCAGAAATCTTTGAACACACAAATGTTGGCAACATCGAACTGATTGCAGATGTTGGATAAAGCCAGAGGTTGAATCTTTATTTTATTTTGACAACACCAACGTTTTTACAGAACAGATTTTGGCTACAGGCTTTTTTCATCTTATAAATAATCAAATACTGTGTCTTAGATATGCATTCAGTGATAAATCAAGGCACAAATCCAGTTAATGTGAATGCAAGATTATACTGGACTGTATTGTGCTACTGTTACAACTAATCTGTATAGCCTACAGTTTGCAGGCTTGCTCTCTCTCTCTCTAAGCTTGTGTGAATGTGTATGATTGCTGTATGTTTGAGGTGGTGGTCGGAGGGGCCGATGGCGCGGAATGGCAGCCTCGCTTCTGTCAATCTGCCCCAGGGCAGCTGTGGCTACTATCGTACTTTACCACCACCGGTATGACTGTGTGTGAATGAGTGGAACCTGGAACCATGTAAAGCGCTTTGGGTACCTTGAAAAACGCTATATAAATCCAATCCATTATTATTATTATTATTATTAACTCTCGTAGGCTTTTTTTATGTAAAATGAGGGTTATGAGGGTATTTCTCTATTTTAGCAGCAAGACGTGCATCAGGGTAAGAACAGATGTGGATTAAGTGATGCTCCCTGTCCCATCATGCCTAGTGCCTACTGTACAAGCCTGTGTAGCAGTGTACAGCATGATCTGGGGTTGCTTCAGTTGGTCAGGTCTAGGTTCTAAGCAACCTAATGTACCAAATAAAGCTTATCAAAATGTGTTAGGACGAATATGTGCCGTAATCAAAGATGGTCCAACGAGATATTTGAGTGTATGACTTTTTTTTGGGGCGGGGCAGTGTATTGCTAAAAGAGAAATACAGGAGAATCACTGATTCTTATATTCAATTCTTGGATAGTCCACCCCCTCCCCTGTGGATCCGAGTTTTACTGGCCCCTTGTATATTTTCACTGGCCCTGCACACACTTTTTTTTTATTCATAATTTAGTGTCAATAATTATAATACCTGTATTAGAAAAATAAAGGAAAATAACCAGATCTAAAGGGAATATCTATACTGTTACAGTATAGATATTCCCTTTAGATTTGGTTATTTTTCTTTTAGTTAATTATATGAAATGTTGATATTGCTCATATAAAACCAGGCAAACATATTGAATTAGAAGCCTACAACTGAAAGTATGTTGAAAGAGTGGGCCAGTATTTTAAAGTCCAGTAGTTTGATGGTTGTTTTTATTCTTGAATTTGGGAGGTTTAATGAATAGTTCACCTGCAGAAGTCATGTTCAAACATTAAAAAAAATAAGAGATGAAGGTCTGATCATTCTTTGTGGTGTGAATATGCCGGAATTTCGGCCCTCCGCCCTGCTGTATAAATGCGACCGTTGCGGAACGAGGGAAGAAAGGTGCGAGAGATTGTTCCGGGAATTTTACTACATCGGGGGGTAGTAAGATTCCCGACACAATCAGTTCCGCCTCTCTGTTTAAATGCGGCCAGCTTGTTGTTGCGGAACAGGGGGGCGTTTGACGTTCCATAGCCTACGTTCTAAACATGCGACCATGTTAGCAGTTGAAGGACGTGTGTTAACATTAATCAGGGCGGCCTGATGTCCCGTAAAAATCACCAAATAAAAGGAACGGCGTATAATCTAGCTGGTCATAAGGTCCGCTGCTCAATCCAAACCCCCACGCTTCATTTTGCAGAGGTTATGAGTCTATTTCTGCCCAGGGGAAGTTGTACAATGGGAAAGCTAGGCTAGGCTAGGCTAAGCTAGGCTGCGACCGGATCGCCGCCGCTATTATTATCTGAGCGTATATCCACACTTTATTTCTGCCTACAGTAACGTGACTTCACACATGTATGTGTATGTCTGATTGGCAGATATCTGCCCTCACAAAGAGACTCGCTCACAGCCAACCTGTCACACAAACACACACACACACACAGAGGTGAAGCAGTGAGCAGCGAAGTGATTTTGTCAGTTTGGTTAACAGTCCCTGTGATGTTGGACTCAGCGCGTAGCGAGATCAACTGGCACATCGTGGGGACAGTAACATACTGCAAGCTCCAGCACTTCTGCTCTCAATTCACTGCACTGCCCGCCCGCCTTCTTCCGGCCAAATTTAATTTTCCCTTCAGTAGTCAGTCTGGGTGTACAGCGCATTTCCCAGATTCTCCGGAGAATCTACAGCCGTCCAATCAGCGAACAGAGCGAGTGGCTGAGAACGATGACGTCGAAGTCGCGCTCCAGTTTCAGTTGAATGCTGCGTTCCTTTATACTCGGAAGAAGGAGATTTCCGACTTGGTAGTTCCCAGTTCCGACCTGTCTGTGTTGCAGTGCATCTGCTCGCGAAAGTATGGACGCCTAAAACCTCGTCCAAATAACTAAACGTTAGGCTCTAACAAGTTACTGTTGCCAGGTACTGGTAGATTCATTTCCCTGTCCAACTAGAAGGCACCATCAAAAGCCAGCTCATGACACACGTGATGACCAAACGTGATGCGATTGGTTGGCTAATCCAGAGTGGCACTGGGCAGATCCAATAGTTTTAAACTTCGACAGACACCCGCCTCCAAGTGAGTGAACGTTTGCCAATTACAGCACATCCAGACCTTCTGTACAAATGAAATGAAGTACGATGGTCTGGTAGGACCAGGCTAGGCTACTACTGGTACAGCTTTGGATAGCTGTGAAAGATAAAATGGGTGCAGGATGACTCGCTTGGTTGGCTGGTTACCATCACTTTGAATGGGCTGGTTTTAAAAAGGCCCAACACTATGGTCACAGCTGCTCTTAATCAGACCTAAATTGCATCTCTCTTCAAACATGACCCTCCAAATTGATGGTGATATAACCCTCCAAACCAGTGGAGGGCGGTAAATGCACCGGTTCACCCTTTGACAACTGCCAAAATAACTGTGTTTGAAGAGAGCGAGAGAGATGCAATTTAGGTCTGATTAAGAGCAGCTGGGACCATAGTGTTGGGCCTTTTTAAAACCAGCCCATGTGGTTCAGGTAGAAGCATTTTCTCTTGACGACTGAAGCAATGGCAGCTATTGGGGCTTTGCTTGGTGCTGTGCTGCTGACCGTCTGGCTTTCCAAAGGTTTGTAGGACATTTATTCTTAGTTATACAAATTGTGTTGAAGTTATGTTGTAAATGAATGTGTTATTTATCTTCATTCGCTTTTCTAATGTGTATTATGTATTTTAATCTTGCCCTGTAAACACTTTGAATGGCCTCGTGTCTGAATTGTGCTATATAAATAAACTTGCCTTGCCTTGAAAGTGGCAGTAGGATATAACAAGTACAACAGTACAATATCTGTTGGTTACTAGGAAAGGCTTTGGCATAACTTAATCTCTTAATTCAAGCATGAAGATCTAATTTTAAAAGTAAATCTTTATCTGCAGCCACTTATCAGAATAACTAGCATTTAATAAATAACAAATGAATTGTCCATAGGCTCCTGTTTGCCAGTTGGTGACACACTCAACTTGGATCATGGGCTGCAGGATGGAATGGAAGGTAAGGACTTGGGCCTATTTGTTTTAGTATTGTATCTTGTACAGCACTTTGGTCAACTAATGTTGTGGATTTTAAATGTGCTATATGAATAAATCTGACTTTGACTTAAACATTATTGAAATCTGTTTGAAGAGAGGCTTCTTCTGACTAACTTTAAAGGTGCAGTGTGTAATATGACATCATCAAGAAAGTTCTAGAATGCAACACTCCCTGGGTAACCCCAACCCTTTAGAATAATAACAGAAGCTACAGTGGCCTTCAAGGACAAGAACAATTCTAAATTTTAAACAATGCACCTGATGACATTCCAACTATGACACTTTCAAGATGGCGGCACTAGGCCTTGGTCCAAAATATGCAGAAATATGGACATATTTTATGAGACCCTTTCTAAGGGAAAAATAAATTATTCAAAACATTTTTTTCAGCTATTATGCACTAAATTAAATGTACTTATGGATATTATAATTACTTTCTACAAAATCTGCTAGGAAATAAAACCCAACATTCTACACACTGCAGGTTTAATTTGTTTTGTGCTACAGATAACTCTACCACTGAGACCATCTCTGAAATGATGATGATGATGAAAAAGCAGTATGCTGACGAAGGTGAACTTAATCGTTTTAAGTAATGTTTTGATCAAAAATGTCCAAATTCTCTGATTTCAGCTTCTCAAATGTGAATATTTTCTGGTTTCTTTAATCCTATTATGACAGTAAACTGAAATATCTGAAATGTTTTGGACATAGCAATACATTTGAGGACGTCAACATGGGCTTTGGAAAATGTATCAACAATTTTCACCATTTTCTGACATTTTACGGACAAAAACACATCATAATCGATTAATCGACAGCTTAATCGATGATCAAAATAATCGTTAGTTGCAGCCCTACTTTTATCCAAAACTGAAGCCTAAAACATTTTTTTTTTTTTTTTTTTGAGAGAACCTTTAAGTGGGACTAGGAATAGGACTGTATTGCTAAAATAGGCTAATGCAGTCAGATAATGGATAGGGGCCTATTTTTAGTTCATGAACATCCACAAATCAAGTCAATTAGTCGTTTCAAAATATTTAAAAAAGGACTTGGGCCTATTTGTTTTAGTATTGTATCTTGTACAGAACTTTGGTCAACTAATGTCGTTCTGACTAACTTTAATTTGTTTTGTGCTACAGGTGACTCTACCACTGAGACCACCTCTGAAATTCTGAACTCAACGATGATGATGATGAAAAAGCAGTATCCCGATGAAGGTAAGAAGTTTCTGTGCAAGCCTACTGGCACACTTTGACTCGGCAGGTTTGATTTTTGCCTCACCACGTGGATAACTAATCTTTTAATATCATACTTTGGTGTCTGCGCAATTGTTTGATATTCCAACCATGTCAAAAGCCCCCTGGACCATAACATGTCGTAGGCCTATTTAGAGCTTTGGTTTGAACTTAAATAATGTGTAGCCTACAATTAGGCTTTTATCTTAGGGCATCTTTAAGTCTCTTGGTGCAAGTCTCAAGTCTGTTCATGGGTCTTTTTGGTAGTGTTGTCACTTAATTTCTAGTGACAAGTTACCCTCACTTGCTTGTTGTTAAAATGTCTTTTTCTTTTTCAGGAAAAATGGCACTAGTTAACGACGCCAAAAGCAACCAGACGGCTTGGGCACAAGTTGACGACGCCAAAAGCAACCAGACGGCTTGGGGAATAGTCAACGACGCCAAAAGCAACCAGACGGCTTGGGGAATGGTCAACGACGCCAAAAGCAACCAGACGGCTTGGTCACTAGTCAACGACGCCAAAAGCAACCAGACGGCAGTTTGAGGAATCCGGTAACCAAGACCTGTCTGTCCACATCGGGGGCTTGACTGGTTGTAGTTAAAGGAACAATTTCTCCAAGATGGCGGCTATGTGATGTTATGTCTGCCTTGAATAAACCTCTTAACTGATATAAAGTTTCCTGTGTTTTTCAAATGAAATGTGGTTGTAAGAAAATTGTTTAAATGACAAATGCTTCCTGTTCCATATGACTCAAGAGCTTATGTAACTGAATTTAGCCCCTCTCTACAAGATAAGAGTAAACCTAGGGCCAATCCGAATAGTCTTTTTTGCATAGGAAATTTCCTTTCCTATCGAGATGAACCGGAAGTACTCGGCGGATAGGTGATTCGAATTCTCAAAATGCTTAGGAAAGGAGCCTCGCTTCATCCTTTAGCATAGCTTACTCTGGACCAACCTATGCGGAAAGGAGATAAGTGGTATATCATAATCCTTTACGGAGGCAATATTTAAAGCAACAGGCCACCGCCGGAGTTTACCAACTCTACACGAATAAGAATGAGAGGTAAAAGAGAGGAAATTTTAACTCTGCTAAAACAAAATACCCCCTCCCCCATAAAGATAATAAGAACTCATAAAAGACCAACATAATAGTTGGTTTCGTAGCACATAATTTACACCATAAGAAAATAAAATACCAACTTCACATTTAATGAAGTTACTGGGGGCAGTTCATTTCAACACAAGTGTAGCCTCTTTTTATTCCACATGTGAATTGGGATATGATTCTCACTCTGTTGGCGACAACCTGATTAAAATCAATATGAAAAGAACGCATGGATCAAACGAGCGCTTGTAAATGGTAAATGGACTTGACTTATATGCGCCTTCTAGCTGATTTTCTCAGCCCCAAAGCGCTTTACATTTCTTACCACATTCACCCATTCATACACCGATGGCAGTAGCTGCCATGCAAGGCGCTCTCTGAACCATCGGGAGCAATTTGTAGTCAATTTTCGGAGAATAGGCTAGTGTAGTTTCACGCTAGTGACTCAAGTCAGCAATACTCGCTGCGCAATGACGTCGGTTAGGAAAAGTGCAGTCGAATTCATATGCAAATTATGCTGGGCTTACACTACACAACTTTTCACGCAATTTGACAGTCGCAGACAATCTTTAAATGTCGGACTGAAATCACGGGAGTCGTGCTGGAGTTGTGGCGCGCGCACGTAATCTCAGTCGTTTGGTGTGTGGTGGTCTTCTGACCCGATTTCAGCCAGTCTTCTTCCCGTCTTGACGTTCCGACATTATCAAACATGTTTGATATCGTTAGTCTTAAGGGGTTGGCTCAAGCGAAATGACGTAAACACTGTCACACTCTCGCATGCACCAAGCACGACACAGGAGGAGCGGCATTAGTCGCGACCTGTGTCCGCCTGGTGAGGCACTTATTTCGGATACTTTTTCATAGAAGCCTCGGTGGAGAACCAGGCTGGCAGCCGCGCAACCTGAACACTCTACCGTCAAATACAGGGTTAGGAGTTAAAATTATTGGGTTATGAGATCAGCAAATAAAGCTGGTCAAATAACTAAAGGAAGTCCCCCGCTCTGGAATATTGAATTAACTTGTTTTTCATTAAATAATCACAATCGCGTTTGCGGAAATGATATTAATCTCAAAAGGAATCTAGTTGTAGTCTTGCAATATGAGACCCCTGTATTTTCAAAATCTCACTCTGTGACTGAAAACTAATGACTAGTTGTCTTCAGGTGAGTTGATTGTCTTTAGATGTAAGAGGGTTTCAGTCTTTAGTCTTTTCAAAGTCTTTTAAAAGTCCTCTAGTGTAAGCCCAGCATTAGTTGATAATGTCATCTAGCTGGGCCAATCACTATTTTCCTTATAGAGGAGTCAGCAAAAATAGAGGAGGAAAAAATCTTAGGGCTCAGATGTAGAAGGGGCTGTGGTAAAAATGGGCAAAAAAAATCCTTTTCCAAAAGGAATGTCTGAAGGATTTCACATGGTGATACAAAATCAAAAACACAATGAACTGTATCATCTGTTGCCAATCTGGTCCAAAACATATACAAAACATTGATATTGCATTCAGGGGCGTTGCACCAAATTCTGGGCCCCTATACCAGGGTTCAACATAACTTTTTTTTCCTACTGGCCCGCCGGGCCAGTGGATCCGAGTTTTACTGGCCCCTTGTATATTTTCACTGGCCCTGCACACACTTTTTTTTTATTCATAATTTAGTGTCAATAATTATAATACCTGTATTAGAAAAATAAAGAAAAATAACCAGATCTAAAGGGAATATCTATACTGTAACAGTATAGATATTCCCTTTAGATTTGGTTATTTTTCTTTTAGTTAATTATATGAAATGTTGATATTGCTCATACACACAATATAAAACCAGGCAAACATATTGAATTAGAAGCCTACAACTGAAAGTATGTTGAAAGAGTGGGCCAGTATTTTAAAGTCCAGTAGTTTGATGGTTGTTTTAATTCATGAATTTGGGAGGTTTAATGAATAGTTCACCTGCAGAAGTCATGTTCAAACATTTAAAAAAAATAAGAGATGAAGGTCTGTTCATTCTTTGTGGTGTGGTAGGCTGTTTTTATTACTTTCTCTATATGCATTAGGGATGTGAATGTGTCGACCGAATGACCGGTTTTCCACTTGCGCTCAAGTAGACTTTAAAAATAGAATAGAAATCCGAAAATCAGTGGGTTATGCCGTTTTTTTAATGGGAGATTTCACCGTGTATGCGAGCGCGCTGCAGGAGTGTCACTTCTCCATGAAGTGTCAGCTTCCCATAAGAGTCCGGTGTGGGACCATTTTTTCAAACTATTGATAAAAAACAATGCAGTGCAAAATATGCAGCATAAGTTAAACGCTCGTCTAAGACTATGACGTTAAATCACTAGAAACACACAATGCCTTCGTCTGATCCAGGGTTCGACATAACGTATAGCCCGATGGCCCGGGGCCAGTAAAATCATATGCAGGGCAAGTTGATTGGCCAGTCACTGTCCCGCCCGGGCCAGTGACTGGCCAATCACAGTTCAGTATCTTTTTGTAGACTAGGCCTATATCATGGTTCATTGAAATGCGCGTTGAGAGTCGGAATGAAAGCAGTGTTTATTTAAGACTCAATATAATAAACCTAATGTAAAATATATTTTTTAATGAAAGGCCAGTGGACAACCGATGCGTGGGCGTTTTGACAGGCGGCCGGGTGCACTCTCGCTCCGTTGGCAGAGCTGCCTACCGTCCGCCTGCGAGTCGACAAATCAATCGACTTGCTTTGCCCCCTTTCTTTCTTCCCACAGCAGATCTTGAGGTGCAGAAAATGATAACTGCGCTTTTCCTTTATCTGCCGCCGTAATGTTACAGCATTTGCATCCAAGCCCCAATGGTAATACAAATGAGAGGCGTTATTTAAACGCTGAGAATGCGTCTCCGGTGATTGTGTCGGTTGTAGACAGAAACGAACGGAGGGACTCGGCTCACAGTTCCTATAGTCGCGCAGTTTGGCACTGTGTTTTCAGGCTCGAGACATTCAATCAGATCGCGGAAGTCTTTCCCATTGAAATCGCTAACGGGGAGAATATCCCCGGTTATTATTTTAGCCACAAACCAGTTCTTCTGCGCGGCGGCTCACTCACTCGCTGGCGAGATCACACGGTGAAACGCTGCTGTGATCGGACGAAGGCATTGTGTGTTTCTAGTGATTTAACGTCATAGTCTTAGACGAGCGTTTAACTTATGCTGCATATTTTGCACTGCATTGTTTTTTATCAATAGTTTGAAAAAATGGTCCCACACCGGACTCTTATGTGAAGCTGACACTTCATGGAGAAGTGACACTCCTGCAGCGCGCTCGCATACACAGTGAAATCTCCCATTAAAAAAACGGCATAACCCACTGATTTTCGGATTTCTATTCTATTTTTAAAGTCAACTTGAGCGCAAGTGGAAAACCGGTCATTCGGTCGACACATTCACATCCCTAATGCATATAGCCTAGAGAAAGTAGCCTAATAAAAACAGCCTATACCACACCACAAAGAATGAACAGACCTTCATCTCTTATTTTTTTTAAATGTTTGAACATGACTTCTGCAGGTGAACTATTCATTAAACCTCCCAAATTCAAGAATAAAAACAACCATCAAACTACTGGACTTTAAAATACTGGCCCACTCTTTCAACATACTTTCAGTTGTAGGCTTCTAATTCAATATGTTTGCCTGGTTTTATATTGTGTGTATGAGCAATATCAACATTTCATATAATTAACTAAAAGAAAAATAACCAAATCTAAAGGGAATATCTATACTGTCACAGTATAGATATTCCCTTTAGATCTGGTTATTTTTCTTTATTTTTCTAATACAGGTATTATAATTATTGACACTAAATTATGAATAAAAAAAAAGTGTGTGCAGGGCCAGTGAAAATATACAAGGGGCCAGTAAAACTCGGATCCACTGGCCCGGCGGGCCAGTAGGAAAAAAAAGTTATGTTGAACCCTGTGATCACAGCAGCGTTTCACCGTGTGATCTCGCCAGCGAGTGAGTGAGCCGCCGCGCAGAAGAACTGTGGTTTGTGGCTAAAATAATAACCGGGGATATTCTCCCCGTTAGCGATTTCAATGGTAAAGACTTCCGCGATCTGATTGAATGTCTCGAGCCTGAAAACACAGTGCCAAACTGCGCGACTATGAACTGTACAGTGAGCCGAGTCCCTCCGTTCGTTTCTGTCTACAACCGACACAATCACCGGAGACGCATTCTCAGCGTTTAAATAACGCCTCTCATTTGTATTACCATTGGGGCTTGGATGCAAATACTGTAACATTACGGCGACAGATAAAGGAAAAGCGCAGTTATCATTTTCTGCACCTCAACCAGCAAGTCGATTGATTTGTCGACTCGCAGGCGGACGGTAGGCAGCTCTGCCAACGGAGCGAGAGTGCACCCGGCCGCCTGTCAAAACGCCCACGCATCGGTTGTCCACTGGCCTTTCATTAAAAAATATATTTTATATTTGGTTTATTATATTGAGTCTTAAATAAACACTGCTTTCATTCCGACTCTCAACGCGCATTTCAATGAACCATGATATAGGCCTAGTCTACAAAAAGATACTGAACTGTGATTGGCCAGTCACTGGCCCGGGCGGGACAGTGACTGGCCAATCAACTTGCCCTGCATATGATTTTACTGGCCCCGGGCCATCGGGCTATACGTTATGTCGAACCCTGCCTATACAGGAAGTCCTGATGGGCCCTCTGAGAGGCAGTCTTACAATACACACATGTAAAAGCTATGTTTGTCTAGTCCAAAACGTATGCGTGACTGGTCCCTCTCCGAGCCAGATAACAACACAATGTTTCTATTGATGAATGACCATATCATTACGCATACTTGAACACAACCCCTGGTCTAATGACTCTTTAATAACCATGCACACACACATTGTTTCTCACATGAATTTGGGAGACGTTGTATGTGTGTCTGAAAAAAGCGCGAGAGAGGCAGCAGTAAGGTAAGGCGACGCGCTCCAGAGGTAGACGCAGGATGTGTGTGGAGGCCGTTACTCTGGCTCACTTACATTTTGAATGTTGATTAGTGTGTAATGTCCCTGAACTAAACCAATAAATAAACCCTGGTTGGCCCATTCACAGTCCAGCAGTTACATTAAGGTGAGGTGGCGTCACGCATAAGAAGAACTGGAAAGAAGAGAAGAATAACTGATACCATTTCTGTTTATTTTTAACGTGCGAGATGCCGCTTTTGCGTGTTCATGGAAAAACACAACTTGAGCATTAGCTAACGTGTGGCTAATTTGTTTCTTTGTGTTGCTGTGGTTAATGTAGCGATATAAGCTTATTATGCGCTTCGCATCAGGCCAAACAACATCCCTTAACTGTGATACAATCAGTGTATCACGGCCTGTCTTGAGCTGACTCACGTCTTCTATAAATGTAACAAAATATCAAATGTTTTTCCAAAATGCGATAATGTTGTGATGATGCGTGTTATCAGAAGATGTGCAGCAGAACATATTAGCAATGGGAGATGGTCTGAGGGTAACCTGTGAGGGATCAGTATCATGCCGTCATTTTCAAAAATGTGTTTGAAAATTGGACAACTTGTAAAAAAAGGTTTTGCAGCATAAACCCGGGCTCTAGGCAAAGGGAACCGCAGGCTGTGACGTAATGGTTTGAGGACAGGTTTGCGTTTGTCTCCTTTGGTGTTTTGCATTGGCCTGATATACAATGTTTACATAACGACCCAAAGGAAAAAATGCAAGGCTCCATGTATCTATTTTAACCTCTGAATGGAAACAAAGCAACAAGCTAAAGGTGTGAAAGCACCAGAAAAAAAAAGCTATTTACCGATTTTAACCAATTACCTCAATGGCAATGTGTGTGTTTTCACTTAGCATTATCAGTATTAAACATACGGAGCTGCTACCTGGTATAGGATTACAAATCATGATCCTAGAAAACTGTAGAAAGCTTATTGTGTGTCTACAGAGTTGGGCCTATATGGAGCCATGCTCAGATACAGACCTCACATCTTTGAGCACTAACCATCACAATCAGCCAGGTTGAACGTTCGCCGGTCACAAGTCGCGAGTCTCAATAATGAAAGACACCTACAAGGTCATGTTCACTAAATCCAATTCCTCCATCCCCCCCGAGTGTGTGGTGTGCGTGTGTGTGTGTGTGTGTGTGTGTGTGTGTGTGTGTGTGTGTGTGTGTGTGTGTGTGTGTGTGTGTGTGTGTGTGTGTGTGTGTGTGTGTGTGTGTGTGTGTGTGTGTGTGTGTGTGTGTGTGTGTGTGTCTCAAGGTGAATGCCTCTATTTACATTCCCCCCGCCCCGGTCCACTATGAAAAATGTATGATGGGGCTACAGATGAGTGAGTGTGTGGGGGGCATCTTTGCTGCGATGAAATGAATATCAAATTGGACAGAAGTAAAGACAGATTGTTCAATAAACATTACATGGCAACTGCTTTGGCCAGCTGACTCGGCTCCTGACATCTAATAAACAGCCACTGCACGCAGACAGCCACACACACACACACACACCACGCACGCACACACACACAAACACACACAGCGGCCGACAGATTTAAGTGCATTTGTGGTGAACTGATATGGGAGATAATTGCTAGGATTATATGAGCTAACATACAAGGAGGGGTTCTTTTCAAAGGTTATAACAGGGACACACTCTGGTGAATGGAATCCCTTGGGGGTTGTGAAGCTGTTATTACCATGTGGGAAATCATGGCTTCTTTAGCTGTCATGCGAGGACACACACTGAAAGCAAAAGTTGCAGATGGAGCAGTCATGCTCTTCAATCCACAAGAGATTGGGCAGATGTATTTTCTCCCTTAAGGTGTGAACCTGTCAAAACACCTCAACCATAACTATCAAACCTCAGGCAATGCTTTCCAAAGAGTGTGTTACTGAGCAGGCCGACAAGAGAAGAATCACACCCAGGAGACAGGTCACAGTCACACCATGACATTATCCTTTACTGTACGTGAGGAGGCTAACATGTCAGACATACGGCAGCTAGCTGAACGTAGCTAAACATTTTATTTTGAACCTTTTCTTCTGAATTCAAGCACGTTGTAGTAAAGAAACCAGCTTAAGAAAATCCTATTTAAATCCCTACATGGCTGGCACTGTTCCTTAAAGAGAGACACTGCAGGCAAAAACACTGTTCTATTGGAGGATAGTTAGCCAGCACCCTGTGTGGTAGCTGCTGCTGCTATCTGTGTATGAATGTGTGCTCCAGATGTAAGTCGCTTTGGATAAAATGATCTGCTAAATGACATTAATGTAATGATTCCATAACACGTCTTCTTTCAAACTAGTCCAAAATGTACATTTAGGTGTTTATTTGACTAAACCTTGTCTGATTGCGACTGTATTTCTCCTATACAACCATCATTATGAGCATTATCTCAACATTCTTGTTTCCAATATTCTGAACTGATGATCTCAATTTCTTAAGAACTTACATCAACTTCACAAGCGATCTTAAATGGTAAATGGTGAATGGAATTGACAGTGCTTAGCATTATTCTGAAGGTTATTACAGAATGATTTGTTCACTTAATTATCTGATTTATGATACTTTTTCTTCTTAAAACATGCCGGAAATGCATTTTGTATGCTTGTTCCCTTTAATTCATCAAATGAAAACATTTAAATTAAGATTTCCACTCTGGCTTTATCCAACATCTGATTTATTTTGTTTTTAAAAAGATGCAAAATTGCATATTTACCAAAACATTTATGAAAAAATAAATACAAAACAGAATCGTTTTAAGGTCAGTAGGCTGATCAAGTGGCAAATGTTCATGATGATAGGCCTATAGAAGTTAAAATGAACCTATTCACCAGAGGTGGAAGGTCGTGGGGACTTATCATTAGACTACCAGGAGAGCCATTACAGAAGTTTCTATTTTAATGGACTCAAGTGCAGTTTGGTGCAATGGGTGTACACCGAATACAACATTGGCTGTTAGTGTTAACCATCTTTAAAAAGGTATCTTATGGCATCCCAGTGAAGTATGTAGGCTACACACGGTTCAAGAGGAGTAGGCTACGTTTCAAATGATTGATTTTGTACGGAACTCTGGGAAGACGTTCTGTCTATTCAGCAGTAGGCTACCATAGCTTACAAAACAAGGCACAGTATGGGGGCTACTGGAGGAGCCCCGGTGCTCGCTCGCTTACTGGCTCCCTGTGAGGAGTTTACAGCGAGACAACCTCGGTATGAGACATGTTGATGGAGATGGAACGAGATGGAGCTTAAAGTCACACTGAGACGACATTATAAAGCCCTATCCAGTGTCGGGGCTCGCGCTGACCACGGCCAAATCTGCTCCAGCACAAAAGACAGAATGGATGCCCCCCTCCTCCTCTCTCCTTCCCCAACCACCTCCACCACCGCCGCCCCCTCCCTCCAGGAGATACCGTAATGAAGCTTTATTGTGTTTCCAGAGTTGTATTTTAAAGAAGAAGGAGGGAGACTCACCTTTAAAACGAGGCTGGACGCACGGCGGCGAGAGAAATGTGTTGTAATGTCCACTGTATAGTCCGTAAAGCCGTTAAAGGGGCTGTCCGCTGTTTGCTTCCCGTCCACTTACAGTGACTGCTGCTGGAGAATGTGCCAACGAATCCGCGACTGTCATGGCGGCGACAATTAACACGCTTCGTTTCCGGTTGTATCTGGCAAAATAAAAGCCCAAGCAGCACTTTCTCATTGTGGATTTTGGTTGGTTTTTCCAAAGTAACACGACTGATGTGGCACATTTGCAAATAAAATCGGCCTCGATTTAAAATGAGAGCAGTAAGGAATTAATCTACAGTGCTATTTTTTTCTAATCAAAGTAGTAGCCTAGTATCTCATTCCTCACTTTCTTCACAACACAGCTATTCACCAAATGAACACTCATGTAAGCCCATGGTCAAAGTTTCGAAAGCTGATTTTATTATCATTGTAATGTCAACAATGCAAATAGCTTTTGAAGACCAATTTCTTATGTTGTATTTTTTGTAAGGCTAGTCGTAATAGGCCTATGTGAATATCCCATTTGAGGATGATCTCATTCTATCGTAGCCTATCTTATTTTAATCTTAAACAACACACTGTATGAAGCGCAAATTCACCAAACATGTAGGCTATAACATAACATTTAAAATCGTGATTGTTGGCGATGACTGACAATCTATAAAATGTTGTAAAAAATGTACCAACAATTTCCTCTTTTTCCAGCCTACTTTCTTTCTCAGTTTATGCTTTGTAGGGACTGTAATAAACTAGGCCTGCTATGACTAGTCTATAATTTGGATTTAGTGGCGAACTTTGCCTTGTCTACTAATAGAGAAATAACAGCCTACATTCAAGACAATGTTGGCCTACAAATAATCAATTAGCCAAACGGTTGCAGCTTCTTCCATCGTTTTGCCACGAAATAGCACAGCCAGGCCCATTCATAGTACTACGCCATGGTAGCAATAGGACTTGTTCCGTCAATAGTCTAATTATTATTAGCCTATTTTATGTTCAGGCAGAGAATCCTCAGTTCCGATTGTCTCAGTGTTTTACCGCAGCTTGACAAAGAGACCGCCTCCGTGCACGCACCCACGCGAGTCCGCGCAAACCTGTGCTCTGAAGCGTTATGGCTTTGATGATAGTGTAGACTACAAAGGAAGTGCCAAAGAGGGGAATACGGCTGCAAATCCTTCTTGTTTAAAAAGTGTGCAGTAGGATTTCCTGGATGTTAATCATTTAGTCCAGGTAGTCTACTCAGATAGGCTAGGCGTAGGCCTACAGCACATCATCAACAGTTGTTAATGATGTCTGTGCTTAGTCTGACCCGCGAAGCCAGGCCCCTGCAACAAAGTCCAATGATACTACTGCTGGGCTAGTTGATACAGTTTAGAAACAGCAGATTTAAATATGCCTACGTAAACCCCTAATTATTTAAGTGACCAAATAAACATAGCTAAATAAAGTCAGTATTCACTCCACATTGTGTCATTATTTGATTTCCTGTATCGCATTTATCTCGTAAACGAATTAATTGATATGATTAAAATGGTATTGCCCATACGGTTTATGTCGACCAAGTCGCCACTGCGGAACCTTTTGAATTGGTCGTTGTTTCCTTACGTAGAGTCTACGGCGACGTACGCCAGCTTCCCAACATGCGCCATTGAAAACAAACGTAGCCGATTCGACCGGGGCTGCTTCGTTTTTTATGCTAACCAGTTAGCAGCCTTACCTTGCCTTTAGTAAACGTACCACACATTTCTAGAACAATGGAGACTATTTTAGAGCAACAGCGTCGGTACCACGAAGAGAAGGAGAGGCTCATGGACTCCAAAACAAAAGAAATGTTACACAAGAAGTCAACGGTGAGCTGTTCGCGTTATGCTAGCGTTAGCATGAATGCTAATGCAATCTGCAAACCCTAGTGGAAACAAACATCTGTAAATTAACTTGTGTTCTCAATCTGGGTTTGTTTGTTTCTCTGACAGCTGCGGGAACAGATCAACTCCGACCATCGAACAAGAGCAATGTTGGACGTAAGCAATTCTTATATGTTTTATTAAATCGCTAGCACCGGCGGGCCAACGCTAGCATTGTCTATTATTAATTAATTTGAAAATATTTTAAACTAACAGTAAATACCCCAAGTACTGGAGATAATTAACGTAGCTACGTGCCGCACAACTATATAACCTATACATATAATCTACAGTTCATTTTTAATCCACAAATATGCATGTTGTTGCTTGACTTATAGCGTTAGGCACTTTGTTTGGGTCTACTGGGAACATTGGGCATTCAAGTGTTCAGGGTCTTTCAACGTCTGTGATTGCTTTACATGTTAAATCCTCGTAAGAAAGACCGCTGTACGACAGTGGCAAACACATTTCTAAAGTAGAGTATATTTGAATATTTTCAATCACTCCTTCACATCCTGCGTTCAACAGAGGAGCCTGATGATATAGAAATACCCTTCAGCTGGTAGTTTAAACAACAATGTGCTGGAGGACCGTAGTCGGAAAGGAGGTTTATATAAAAACTGTATATAACGTGTTTGTATAGTTCAACATGAAGACATATGCGGTCTCTTTCTCTTTTGACAGAGGTACATGGATGTCAGCTCTAACATCAGAGACTCCTACGAAGACAAGGACGGGTAAGTCTTAAGGCTGTCTAGCGCTCTGCTAAAACAAAGAACAAACTTCTCGCTGACAGAGCTGCAAGAACTAAGTTGTTTCTGGTCTGGACATTTCAAACGTCACGCGCTGTTACCATAGTAGCGCCAGCTGATTTTCCTCATTGACTTCAGACTGACCAATCACACACCAGTTCTCGGAAGCTGCGAGAAGGGATGATGTGTCAAGAACAAGCTGCGAGAACAGCTGAACAAGAGCTGAGAGAAGAAAATGAAGTCATTTTTTTCTCTCAGCTCTGTCACGAGAACTTTGTTTCTTCTCGCGGAGTATGTAGCAGCCTTTAGTCCCTGAGTTATTCACCCAATCCAGTTTGAGTTGCTGTGCCTACATTTAATCATGTTGAATCCAGATGTGTTAGAATGGTCCTATTCTCAATAACCGGTGCTATGCTCTTATCAGCCTGGAAACAGAAAGCTTACTCATACAGCTTTACGTTTTTGTATTTTCTTTACTATGTTTTTTTGCGTGCCAGATATTGTCCCTTAACCCTGAACCTTTTTCCTAATGACAGCATGAGGCGGGATGAACTGGCTGCTATCTCTGGACCCAATGAGTTTGCAGAGTTCTACAACAGACTGAAACATATAAAGGAGTTTCACAGAAAGCATCCAAACGAGGTAGACAACGGCTCATTTGGAACCGGTCAAATAAAACGTAAACCCCCTTTTAAAAACCTAATATTAACAAATAAAGCGGTTGTGTGTTCCTCGTAGATTTCCATTCCCATGTCTGCGGAGTTTGACGAGCTGATGAAGGCCAGAGACAACCCCAGCGAGGAGGCTCAGAGTAAGTCTAAATGCACTACTACCGTTTATGGGTACTTTCGACAGTGGAAACGCAAGCCATGTCTAGGGTTACTGCCCCCTCCCGTACCGAACTGTGCTGCTCGCTGGAAACGAGGCGTTCGTTCCTAGAATTCTGAAATGGTTCCTGTGATGTGAACACGCTTTATGCTCCGGGCTCCAGATCTGAAACCCAGTGACATGTGTGTCTTCCACAGACTTGGTGGAATTCTCAGACGAGGAGGGATACGGCCGGTACCTGGACCTCCATGACTGCTACCTGAAGTTCATCAACCTGAAGGGGGCCGAGGTAAGGGATCCTTTTTCTAGTGCCTTTATTTATGCCAAACCTAAACAATCTATATTTACTTCACCGTCATCTAATCTCTTTCCCTACAGAGACTGGAGTATATCACTTACCTGTCTTCATTCGACCAGCTCTTTGACATCCCAAAGGAAAGGAAGAATGCCGAGTACAAAAAGTAGGTCCATGGCGCTTATTCCTAATGTGTGCGCTGAAAAGGGGATTAAACAAAACGGGCATGTAAACAAAGGAGAGCCTAGGCTGTGTTTCTTTCTTAATTTTGACAAATTGATTTTGACAACAAGCATTCTCCAGAATAAACTGGTTCTACCTTTTTAAGACATGGAAGTGAACCCAAACAGTGTACATTGTGCTGTGTTCTTAACACATGATGTGATGTGCAGGTATCTGGAGATGCTGCTGGAGTATCTGCAGGACTACACAGACCGGGTCAAGCCTCTGCTGGACCAGAACGATCTCTACGGCAAAGTGCTGCTAGACTTTGAGAAGAAATGGGACGTGGGCACCTTCCCCGGCTGGCCTGTAGGTTCTGCTGACAGGATGTTCATCTGTGAGGACTGGTTGGCATTCTGGGTTTCACATCTCTCATGACATTTCCCTTTCTTCTGAATTGTAGAAAGAGACGAGTAGTGCGCTGACACACTCCGGAGCTCACCTGGACCTCTCTGCTTTCTCTTCCTGGGAGGTAAAAACATCTTATATATCATTTTAATATTAAAACTTAAGATCCTCATGTATACTTGTACTGATGTGTTCTTTGGTATTCCTTCCAACAGGAGTTGGCTTCCTTGGGTCTGGACAGATTGAAGTCTGCTCTCATGGCGTTGGGACTGAAATGTGGAGGGTGAGCATGTTTGCATGCAGGACAAATAAGATCATAGAGCCTATAACCAAAAGCCTAAGGCCTGGGCCACACCTCCTACGTCTACTGCGCGTCTGCAACCAAGTTAACACTCTAGAGCAGGGGTCTCCAACAGGTCGATCGCGAGCTACCGGTAGCTCGCGGGCGGGTTTTCAGTAGCTCGCCTGATAGGTTGACCGACTTGTAAAAAAAAAAAAAAAAAAAAAAAAATCTGATGAAGGTAAATGCACCTCTTCCCATGGTCAAAACTTTGCGATTTGCGGTAAATAAATGTTCACGTGTCCCAAAGCGTTTCTCTATCAGCTGGTGTGCGGCCGCCGGCCATGCATGACTACGGCATGCACTGTCTTTGACCTTTCAGGGCTCAAGACTAACTTTTTTTACTAGGAGCACTGCCGCCCCTAACTCAGAATTTTTAGGGGCGCAAGCAGAAAATTTTGGGGCAAACATTAAATAGACCTGCAACACATCTATTAAAATGTTTCCCAATTTTAACTATATTAGGCCTATTGATATTGTATTGCCAGCATGTTTTGGACCACACTGACAACAGATTATACATTTCATTGTGTTTTTGATTTTGCGTCACCATGTGAAATTCTTCAGACATTCCTTTAGGAAAAGGATTTTTTTTTTGCCCATTTTCACCACAACCACTTCTACATCCAAGCCCTCTGATTTTTCCTACTCTATCTCTGCTGACTCCTGTAAGGAAAATAGTTATTGGCCCAAAGGTAACTAGTAGGAGCTAGATTACATTATCAACTAATTTGCATTATGGCCTATGCTTTTCTGAAAGAGACAAAATTAATAGAAAATGCTGAACAGGTAGTGTACAAATGAACTAGGCCTATTTACATATTTACAAACTCACTTCACACACTTTTTTTGTTGCCATATAACTACAAGGTTAGCTATTTTATTGATATGCACTGGCCTATTGAATGTGGACATATAAAACAATTGTTCACAAACGTCACCTGGCACGGTGCTGGCTGCTGCAGGTGGCCGGGGGCTAAGTAGCCTCGTTTGAGATGTCGCTGTCTTGCTCAGACCTGCGCAATTATGACGTCTTGCTGAGCGCACAGCATTTGTGCAGCATTTTTGTTGTGCGCTCAGCAAGACGCGCGTCATAGTTGCGCAGGTCTGAGCAAGACGGCTCCAAGTCGAACGAGGCCAGTGAGTGCAGTCAGCGGTGAGGAGTAGACAGCTCCGTTGCTACTCTGCTCTCCTGCGCGCGGTTAAAAAAAATCGCAAGATGTGTCTCTTGCACAGTTGCCAGTTGGCAACACGACAGCGGGACACTGAGATGAGAGTAGGTCACGTGATCGCTGTTGATCGTTTCACTTATCACTCGCGGACTCTCTTTCTCTCTCTCTCTCTCTCCGTCTCTCTCTCAAAGCACTAATAATAATAATGATACATATGTCGGCGAATTTCCGGTCGCTCGCGTGCCCCTAGTTTTAAAAACTACTCGCACTGTCTCCAAAAATGGTCGCAAAATGCGAGCATTTGGTCGCAGTCTAGAGCCCTGCCTTTGCATAAATGTATTTAATCATTTTAAGGGGAAAACACATTTTATTTGTTATTTCAACTATTGAGTTATTTGTAAAACAGCCTGCTAGTGTAGCCAAACAAGATTTATTTTCTGAATTTTCAATGCTGCTTTATTTTTCCGTTTTAAATTGGGAAATACATGTTTCAAAATTACCAATAACCTCTGTATTTAAAAAGAAATCAAGCAAGTAGGCTAATAATAACCATTAATGAATTATAGGTCATCACAGTAGGCCTAATGGTCCACAATAATCTCACAACAGCTCCCTATCCAAAAAGGAACTTTAAAAATGTACAACTGTAAGGTCAGTTGTCTGTTTTATTCAAATAAGCAGTTGTTTATTTCTGTAGTGCGTATTGGCATCTTTGAGCAAAATACCCCCAAAATTTTCGACGCGACGCGTTGCGCCGCGCCTCCTCCACACCTGGGTGGTGACCGCCTTGACTAAGACATTTCCTGGGAGAAACACTGTTGCGTCACAATAAGAAGTGTAATATAGACTTTGATGTCAATTTTCAGTGATATGTGGCCCACAAAAAGTGTAAAGTAATGTGTTCTTGGACCTTTGATGGGAAATTATTTATGATAAGCATTGGGTATTGCAATTTCACACGTGTACAAACAGAAGCTTAATTCATTTGATGTGTGCTATGTAAATAAATATAAGCGATTTGATACAAGTAGCTCTTGGCCACTTACATTTTTTCAAAGTAGCTCTCAGTTGAAAAAAGGTTGGAGACCCCTGCTCTAGAGGCTCGTGTTCAAACACAAGACTGTTACAGTGTGTGTACAGCATTCAGTCCGACTGCAAGCAAGGACATAGGAAGGGAATGCAAATGATAAATATTATGAACAGGGCTACGGGTGCCCACTCGGCACTGTCACAGCAGGTTTACAGTGAATAGAAAGCATTTAATAGGGTGAGGACAACTAGCTGACTGTGTGTGTGTTGTGCAGGACCCTGGAGGAGAGAGCGCAGAGGCTGTTCAGCACAAAAGGCAAATCCCTGGAATCACTGGACCCTTCACTGTTTGCCAAGAATCCTAAAGCCAAGGGCCCTAAAAAGTAAGTGGGTGAAAGACGAACGAGTGTAATTCTGCCAGTGTCTTATGATAGGGTTCATTATATAACTCATAACAACCTCCATCCCTCCATTCTGCAGAGACACGGAGCGGAACAAGGAGATTGGCTTCCTGGAGGCTCAGGTCTATGATTATGTGGAGATCCTCGGGGTAAGTCACTCTATCATCATGTTCACTCTGCCTGTTTGAATGGATGAATAAAAGGCTATGAGGCAACATTTAGAAAATGTGTCACCCAGCACCAGTGTTTGTCAAATGAGGGTACGCAACCCCTAGGGGTTATATTGGGGTGCTGCCGGAGGTACATGAGATTTTTTTTTCTTTTTTTTTTCTTTAAAGAGGACCTATTATACTACTTTTCTGGTCTTAATTTCTTGTTTTACACTGCTATAGAGCAACCTGACACGAATCACATCACAAAAAACTATGTAGATTTTCGGGAAGCTCTTTCTCTTATTTTGGCGATCCAGCATGCCTGTGCTTTGGCCATCTCCGCTCCCTCCGCCTGTGCTTCGGCCATCTCCGCTCCCCCGCCCCCTCCTGCAAACCCCACTCTGTTGTGATTGGTTACCTTCCTTCCGGAACACCTTCAGTGGCGGGAAGCGCGAGCATGGACCTATAAGGGCGCAAGGCAGACGCGAGCAAGGAAGTTACAGCATTACTATACATGGAAACATCCGCGTGGTGACGACCCAAAGTTACATGCGACGTCACGATGTTACAAAGCGTCAAGCCGCTTTGAACACGTGACTTCTCGACTGGCTAGAATAGTGTCTAGTGCTCTGCACGGTCAGCAGGGAATATGTCGAAATGCATGTAAGTCATTATTTGATCATTTAGTATGGTTAAGCATGACTATAAATCATCATAAAAACGTTTATAGGTCATAAAAGTCAAAAAGCATCATAGGTCCTCTTTAAAGCTTCATTAAAAGAAGCTGCATAATCATTAAATGAGAAGTGCAACTATTACTATAGCTAATTGTTCATTATTGCTAGTGTTTTTCCAGTTACAATGTTATTTAATAAATGAGTCAAGCACAAGCCCATGTTTTGTCCCTAAAGTTCACTTTAAAGAGAATTGGAGTTTAATGAAACTACTAAGTCTTTATATTGTCATTGCAGTGTTATTACATTGTTTACCAGCTGCAGCCCTGTGTGTGTGTGTGTGTGTGTGTGTGTGTGTGTGTGTGTGTGTGTGTGTGTGTGTGTGTGTGTGTGTGTGTGTGTGTGTGTGTGTGTGTGTGTGTGTGTGTGTGTGTGTGTGTGTGTGTGTGTGTGTGTGTGTGTGTGTGTGTGTGTGTGTGTGTGTGTGTGTAACTTACTTAGCCAGTGAGATTTGTCGTAAACAGGTCTTCAGAACTGGGCTTTCTGGAGCTGCAAACTGTGTCCCTAACCCTTTGTTTAATGTAACGTATGGCGATGTTTTAAAGAAGTCATTTTGTCACCCCCACGTCATTATTGTTATTTTTTGGTGCGGCCAAAACCTGTCTGGACTCCTAATATTTTGGCAAAAGTTTGGAAGAATTGGATGCAGTGGTGCCTGTAGCAAACAGTAGCAAACCGTCGCAGACACAAACACACACGCCACCAATTATAGCAGTGGGATGGGATTTATATAGGCTGTCTTTTTTTTTTTTTTTTTTTAGATATATATTTTTTTTTTATGCTTTATTCAGGCATGCAAACTTGTCACCTTTCGGCGAAATTCGCCGTTTTGGAAACAAAATTGGTCATCTATGTGATTTGTGGAGATCCGTTGAGAAAATATTTTGGGAGTGGGGGTCTGATGGCCAGCACTGTGTGTGTGTGTGTGGTGGTGTGGAGCATGGACCTATTAAGAAAGTGGAGTGACCATAGTGACTAACTATGATTGGCGGATGTTAACTTAGGAGTTAACATCCGTCATATGAGCTTTGATTGTCATTTGGTTTTTGAATGGTGCGTGGTGTTCTGGCCGACACACATGAGGTGAATGTGATTATAGCAGACCAGCGCCGAAACAACACACTCACCTGCTTCCTCCACTATCGTCCCATTTTGCACGTGTGTGTGTGTGTGTGAACACGAGATTAACTATGGAGATAGAGTGTATTCTTATGTGTTTGATAGATGGTTGTGTAACAAAGATAAGGCAAATCCTGTTTGCCACAATATAAATAGTTAGTTTATTGTAAGGGAATTTGGTGTGATTGATTTGAGGCTCCATGTTATTTTCGGTCTTATTTAAAGCTGGTTTTGCCAGCATTTTTAACCGTTTTTCTAAGCTGTTTTTAACGTTTTTCTTGGTAAATAGGCTACCTACACACTTTGTATTGTAAAAGTCAAAAAGGTTGGCTGACTAACTTGTTTTGCTCATTTTACTATTCATCTGACAATTTTTTTTTTGTCGTTAAGTCTCTTCACCAGAATACACCAAATTGCTTCTCTTAAATGTTCAAATCACAAAAATAAATCTTC
The DNA here is from genome assembly GCA_026122265.1 of Ammodytes dubius. Lineage (NCBI taxonomy): Eukaryota > Metazoa > Chordata > Actinopteri > Uranoscopiformes > Ammodytidae > Ammodytes > Ammodytes dubius. Next base: position 4,080,725 of record CM047520.1, read on the forward strand.
TGGGGGTGGGGGGATGCCCCCAGACCACCCTACCGGGGTTTGTTTTCGGACTTCTCACCTTTTCCATGGCTTATGAGTTTGCATGCCTGTTTATTGATAGTGTAGAGACAGAGTTGAAATGGGGCAGAGAGGGGAGTGGCATGCAGAGAACGACCGCGGGCTGGCCGAGGCCCATGGGGGGGGGGCGCCCCCTAGACTGTCTTTTTTAAATCAAAATCAAAATGTTTGGGCCCTGTGAGAAAGTATTTCAAATGGGACTACATTATTGAAAAAGAGAAGCACTTGGGTGCGTAGTCAGAGCAGACTGCTCAAACGAGGGCTGTGTGTGTCTCCTATGCTCACAGGAGCAGAGGCAGCTGACTCATGAGAACGTGCAGAGGAAACAGGCCCGCACCGGGGAGGAGAGGGAGGAGGACGAGGACGAGCAGCTCAGTGAGAGTGAGAGTGAAGACGAAGACAACGAGATCATCTACAACCCCAAGAACCTGCCGCTGGGCTGGGACGGCAAGGTACGCTTCTGTTATTACACTCAAGCTCCATTTTAAAAGACATACAATACAAAAAAATAAGCACGCATAACTTAGATTAAAAACATTGCCACCACTTATAAAAGGCACTTATACCTATGCCTCCAAATGTATGACTGGTAGCGTACTGCGCTATAACTTGGGTTGGACAGCAGCATTATAATAACATTCTTTGAGTCATTCATGTGACCTATGAATCTGTACAGAAGGTTCCTCAATAAAGCTTGTAAGGTGTTAACTCCTGCATTCACAAATTGCTCACTTGCACCACTCCACCTTGGTCTTTTTAAGGTAAGATCCTAAAACAATCATTGTAAGCAACCTGAAGTCTGTGCATAATACATTTTTTCTTAACCAATAAGGGGGCAGTATACTGTACAGGGGAGTGCAATGTGCTCTAAAGACACATCTTTACATGATCAGAACACACGTGACATTTTCTAGCCAACATGTGCTTTATGGATCTTTTGACATTTGAGTTAGTCAGAGTGGAGTAAGAACTCACTGGACCTCATATAACACCGTGTTGTGTTTGTGTTAAACTTGACTGGCTTTTCAGTGTAACATCCTTCTCTTTCCACTGTTCACCTTCTATGTGCTGCTCGTGTTTTTATGGACCTGTCTGAGCTGGATTATGTGCTTGCTGACAGCATTTTTTTTTATTCCCCTGCAGCCCATTCCATACTGGCTGTATAAACTCCACGGGCTCAACATTAACTACAACTGTGAGATCTGTGGAAACTACACATATAGGGGACCCAAAGCCTTCCAGAGGCACTTTGCGGTACGTTGTTGCTTTAATCAAGGGTGTGATCATGACACTCGACAACACATATTCAAGTCTTTCATCTTTTCAAATTCCACACATTGACACATTGCTTTGCTAATGACATTAACTCTGCGTTCCAAATCACATACTCTTTCTTTTTACTACACTACATACTAAAGTACAAAAGAGTTTTAGGGCCACCGGAGAGAAAAAAAAAATCAGATTTTTTTATTATGTCAGGAAATGTCAAGAATAAAGACGAATACTCCAAAATACAATTGAAGTTAGTGGGGCATTTATGTATTTTCAGTATTGACTTGCATGTATTGGGACATTCTAAATCTTTTTCTGGCATACTAAATAGTAGGGAAGTATGGGTATTGGAACGCAGGGTATGAGTGTACTCCCATCATTGACACTGTGTATTTGTGTTGGTGTGTGTGTAGGAATGGAGGCATGCTCACGGTATGCGCTGTCTAGGAATCCCCAACACTGCTCACTTTGCCAACGTCACACAGATCGAGGACGCCGTGTCTCGTAAGTGTATTTGCCTTTTAGTTTGTTATGTGTGAATGCTGAAGTATTTCTGAAGTTGCTTTCACTAAGCGTTTTGTGTGCGTTTGTTTCTCTAGTGTGGGCCAAGCTGAAGTCCCAGAAGGCTTTGGAGCGGTGGCAGCCAGACACAGAGGTGAGTCCACACTCAGTGCATTTCCATGGGACAGCTAGATTGGATTAAGACATACACCGAACTTGCTACTCGAACGGACCGAGTCACTTGTCTGAGTATACATGGCCTTTCAAAGATTGTATAAGTCTGGAGCATAGCTGACTCCGCTATGCTAGGTGGCGCTGTAGGCCTTTCAACAAGTGGTTATAGAACCACGTCCGGTTCCTTTCCGGCAACAACACTACTATTTATTACGTCGTCTCCTTCCACTTCCTTTTGAAATCCGCGGCAGGGATTCTCGAGCAAGCGCAGAACGAGAACTCCGATATGCGATACATGCAGATAGAATGCCGACTATGAACGAGTTATCTAGGTGTTCTTATCAGACTTGGCTTGTCCGTTAATGTTCCGATGTGTGTGTGGAATAGATTGGTTAAAGGTGTTTACGACAACGACGTCACGGTTCGTCGTGTACACAGAAATAAAAATGTCCGTCATGTAACCGTTTAGACATTTTTGTAAACGTTCACAGCCCTAATACATACTGGTATGTCTACATCCAGAATGTGATCAGATTATCACTCTACTTGACATTCTCTCATTCCATGGCCGTGTGTGTTTTTCAGGAAGAGTATGAAGACTCGAGTGGGAACGTGGTGAACAAGAAGACCTATGAGGATCTGAAGAGACAAGGCTTGCTGTAGACTGAGGAGAGAATATCACCTCAGAAGAACTGTACCATCCAGCCAGCCTCCTTTCACATTGACACAATGTTTTTTATCGGCCATGTTTCTTTTTATTTGTATGTAGTAATGTTGTTTTACAGAATGTGTCCCACTCTCATCCTTCCCTTTGATAACTTTGTAATGTGGCAACCATTGATCCTTCTAATAAACTGAGTACTTTTGTCACAGCGCTGGAGTCTTTCTCGCCGTGTGTGTGTGTGTGGATTTATTACAGCTGATGACTGGTGAGCATATATTACCTCTTTATTATGGGCTAGTTTACTACAGTGATTTTATGATGGCATTAAACCCTTGGATCATAAATTAAATCATGGATCGCTTTTAATGAGCAAACTTGCTGTTACTATTGACACCTGTTTACCAATGAATGACTTCATATAGAAGAAAATAAAACATCTGAATTGTTTCTGACATATTTATCAGACCATGAAAGGCCCAACATAAACCTGAATCTGTTCTTTTTTAATACAACAGAAAAGCTCCCATTGGCTTTAATGGGATGCCAGTTTTATACCACCCTATTGTTTATGGTGGGATGCTATGAGATGGCGCTCGATAATTGATTCAGATCAAATCAAATAAACTTTATTGCTCCTGAGGGGACTTTGTGACGGAAAGGGTTGCAAAATTCCGGGAATTTTCAAAGTTGGAAACTTTCAATGGGGGAAACGGGGATTTCTTCGCTGTGTTACTCAGCTCCTCCTTAAAGGGGACATATTATGCCAAATCTCGGTTTTAAAGGTGTATTTCCAAGGTCTACTAGGAGAGGTTTTCATGGTTTATTTTTCAAAAAACCCAATAGTTTTCTACCATTGCCCATTTCTTCATCGCCTTTTCCAGCCTTCTCTGCCCTCTATCTCAAAAGGTTGGTTTTGACATCTACCCCCCTTTGCAAAAATCCTAGTCTGCTCTGACTGGTCAGATCTACATGGGCGTGCATGCACCGCCCTGCTCATTTACTCTATACCTACCTATATGGGCATGGCACACGCCCAGCTGTCAGTTTTGTTTACTTTTGGCCAATGCAGCATGGAGATCGATGTTGCATGTTTAGCTTCATTTCTACAGCAAATGTCAGCACACTTACCACTTCTAAACCAAAAGCTTTACAACTGAACCTGGTCAGGCAGGAGTCTGAGCTGAAAACTGTGAAAATTGCATCAAGATTTCTGGTTTCCCTGACATTATCCTCAGGTAAATACAGTTTAAATATGTCACAGTCAGTAACAGAATAGGAGCTAAGTATTTATGCAAAAACCTCCTAACTTGTAACATACCACGTTTAATGTATGTCTCTACAGGTTAAACTGGGGAATAATCTACAACCCAGTGGAGTGAAAAAGCTTTGGTTGTGAAGCCATGCTGAGGTAACATGTAAACATGTACAGTAACGAGGCAGGAAAGGAATGTATCATGTCAAGATTCACTGGAAAGGCATTATCTTTTGTAAAAGAAAAAGTATAGAAAGAATTACAGTCAGAGCTGCAAATTATCTGACACCCTTTCAATATCTAGTAGGTAATGTATCATTTGTATTGTGATCACTCATTCATAATAAAGTTTTACTGTTAAAACATGTGTTACTGTCACTGTTTGCTTCGTGTAGTAAAGGATTACTTGAAACTCACATTTTCATAGTCAGGATGTTGGACTAGTTTTCTGACCGATCTACATGCATTGACTTATAAGTTTTTTAATTCAGCCCTTTATCTCTCTGAAGATGTTTTCTTATAAAACAGTATCATTACATTTTAAAAGACCAAAACCATCCTTAAAAATAAAGCAGTTTATTCATAGCCAGTGAAATGGAAATATAAAGTGTACATAATTCAAACAGAAGCAAAGCCAAAACTTGCATGTAACTGTCCAGTTGTTGCTGGTGGGCCCTGAAGGAGAACACCTGTCCCACCCAGTGAACAGTCTCCTCTGATGGAACAGATAGTGTGACGGTCCTTGTGGGTCAACGCTCCGTCAGGTCACCCAGATAGCTGTAAAACATGGCACAATCCATGTTACATCATGTAGCCTATACATCATACATCTGTAGTTATGGCAAAGCTACAAACTAATGAAAATATATTTTTTCTTCCATTATTAAATAAGATAGGCAACTAATAGATTCAGTGTAGCCCTTGCTCAAGAAGCAACGAGTTCTGAGTGATAGGGGAGAACGGGGTAAGTAGGCACACTTTTTACTCTAGTGAGAATTGCTCATCACCAAAACATCTGTCAATAGCCATTCCTACATTAAATTGAAGCTTAAGGTGTTGGCTAGAAATGTGTGTCTCTCTTTTTTTCCAACTTATTGTAATGAAGAAGTAATTTATTGTTTGTCACAATGTTATCTTAATGGGAAAAATCTTAAAAAGAAGGCAAGGAGGCAGAACCAAATTTGAATGTTTAATTGCATTGTCAAGTTGACAAATAGGCCTACATAACGTTCTGTAGCCTTGGCAGCTGGTCTAGTTTGGGATGCACTGGGTTGTTTTGATTTTGTTGCCCTTTTTTCTTTTGCTTGCTAGCTGCCTTTTCCTGCTCTATTCTTTCCTTCTCTGGGGTGTCAGTGAGGATACAGCTTGACAATTTCTTTCGTTATTGGGTTCCTTTTCTGGCTGCAGCCTTGAGATAACATGTGACAACCAACCCCCCAAAAAATTTGACGACCAACCCCAACTTGAATTTCTTGCTAGCATCAAGGCCAACAACCATCTGACAACTAATTAGCTTGCTAACCACAATCTAAACTATAGTTTACCCTTCACACTTTCTGAGGGTAACAAGTGTTTTGTTATAAACCCATTGTGTAAAAGCCTAGAAGAAAAATACTGAGAAGCAAAATATTTTGAATTTGACATGAAAAACACAAAACATCCTCTCACCTGAAATGCAGCTGTCTTCCTCCAAGGAAGTCTATGTATGTGACCTCTGATCCCAATTCTGGACCTTTTTTATATCAACATTTCAGAGCTAGCGCGCTCTGGTGGCGAGATATAACGAATGTGACATCCAACCCATGTGACAAATTACCCCGTTCTCCCCTACTGTGTGCTTTTTGAAATATAATGGACAGGAAACAAACAGCAGCAGAGGCAACTTACAGTATTCCTGTCTATTATAGTGTACATGACACTGGAGATGTAATAGGCCTACTGCTGCATGTACCACGACTGCTTGCATAACTACACACTGTCAACAACAAACAAATACTCTTCACTTTCCAACACACCATACAGTTTCACCGTCTGTTTTTCACTCAGGGGCTGTCACGGACAGACTCACAGATCTAACCGTTAAGGCCTTTGCACACCGGGCGCGTTTTATTCGTGCGATTAGTCCGTTTATTAACGAACGTATAGGGGAGAACGGGGTAAGTAGGCACACTTTTTACTCTACTGAGAATTGCTCATCACCTAAACATCTTTCGATAGTCATTCCTACATTACATTGAAGCTTAAAGTGTTGGCTTGAAATGTGTACCCCTCACTTTTTCTATCTTTTTGTAATAAAGAAGAAATTAATCATCAAAGACACCCTTACACATTGTGACAATCGACCCCATCAAGGGGTCGGTTGTCATACACTATGGGGTTGTTTGTCACAATGTTATCTTAATGGGAATAATCTTGAAATGAAGGAAAGAAAGTAGAACTAAATTTGAAAATGCAATTGCATTGACTATATTGTCAGATTTTGGCTGTAATTCTTTAAATAATATTTGGCAAATATTTAACAGATATCTGGTCTAATATGGGTAGAGATTAAAACCAGTGATATCCGTTTCTCTGATAGACCAAAGGTTTCACAAATCTCTCCACCAGTATACATGATACACTGGTCTCTCCACCAGTGGTAGAAAAATATATAAATGGAAAATAGGCATAAACTCATGTTCTGAACTTTGGTACAACTATTATTATTAGTTTTGGCTGATTATTCGGCATGTTTGTTTCTTTGATAGTACAGTGATGATGGACAGGAAGCACAGTGGAAGACATGCAGTAAAGTGCCCGGGCTGGAATCGAACCCATGCCGCTGCGATAGGGAATTAATAGTTTACTTAGGCCCATTTATTTTATGCAAATAGCGTACAACAATAGTTAGAGGATCGGTTGAATGGTAGTCAAAATATTTGCTGCGAAAATGGTAAATTATATAAAGGAGGCTTGTTCAACAACAGAAAACTTCTATCTGTACAGGCAATATATCCGTCCTATTTAACGCATGCAGTCTGCACATGCGCGGATATAGTAACTGTGACGTGTCACCATACTTGGCACTCAGTTTCCGTAGTGTAGTGGTTATCACGTTCGCCTCACACGCGAAAGCTCTTTTACATTTGGCAGTGACATGCTTGTAGCCTGTGACACTGGCTCTGAGCTGGTACAGAGTAGACTCACTCTGCGGACATACGGTCCAGCTGCAGCACTGAACGCTCCTCACATTAGTTTTAGGAGCATATTGATGATGATCAATGGATGGATTCATTGTGCCAGCGTAGTCGGCCAATACATGAACATGTCTGTGACAAAGATATTTATAAAATAGATTAAAAACAGTGAACTTTTTTTGTTTTAATTTAATTTTAGCCTTTTTTTAAATGACATAGTCTTATATCTGATCCTGGACCTGTAGCCTATTTTCTGAAAGATGAACTAGCCTACGCTTCATTGATCGTTTAGCCTTTGGTTTTTAGGTCAATTTCTTCTTTAGTTTCCAGCAATACCATGAACACCTTAACAACATTGTCTTAATAGAAATGTGCGGCTACATAGTCAAAACATAGCCTATTGAAAAAACCAAATAGCATAACATACAGTGTGCACCTTCATAATCAGGAGTGTTCAAGTTTTATACTTTATCTATAGCCTAGGCCCAAGTCCATCCACTCTGTAGAATACAAATCTTTGCACCGAGCATGGACAACACCGTGTTTCTTTTCTCTCCATCACGTGAACTCTACACAGTTCTACCAAGAGGTGGCGCCACAGGCCACAGCCATACTATTAATGTGTCAAATGTTAACAGTTCCATTAAACAGCAACACAAATTTCCTGCGACAGCTACAATCTGACACACACACACACACACACACACACACACACACACACACACACACACACACACACACACACACACAAAACCCATGGAACAGCCTATATGGCCAAGGAAACAGGTTATTCCTCTGGTTAATTGACTGTCTTGCCATAGCATAGTGTTATTGGTGTTGGAAAGTCCTTACCTGATGGTTCCTGCCTGATCATAGGCTTTTGCATGGCCTATACTGCCAGATTTCACAAGAACTAAGACTAAGAATGTTTACATGACAACAAAAGTGCGACATATATCTTAGCGCATTCAGTAGCAATCAGAGAAACAAGGATGGCTTGGCTAGAAAGCAGCTTTATGGTATTTATTTACTGAGCTATCTCTCTTGACTCAAATGTAATGTGACAGAGATCATTCACTGAATCCATGGACCAATAGGGGAAGAGCAGAGCAGAACCAGCTGCAGTGTTGGAGAATTTACTGAAAAAAGAATGCATTATTCATCTCTCATTACTCTCCTAAAGTGGTGATGACATTACTCCTTATGCAGTGAGGAGAGCAATGGTATTGGTCATTATTTTACGTCTACATTACTTTCAATTATAAAATCTAATAATAATCATTTGTCTGATTTGTCTGACAGATGGTGGTTCTGACATGAGCAGCAATGACACACACCAGCCACATAATAAGCTGTTCTTATTGACCTTGCAAGGTTGCAAAATAATCTTCTTCTTTTTTTTCTGGAGCTTTCAATCACTCCCACGGTCTCTATCAGCAAATGGACTTTTTTCATTTATCTTATGATACTATAACAAGCTATCATAAACTAAGATAAGCTACAGTATATGTTAGCGTGTTTATCTGTAGTTGAGCTATTCTTTGTCTTAATGGGACATGTTGCTTTTGTCAGCATGCAAGTGCTTACACAGGTTAAAGGTTAGCGTCCATGCACAGGTGATTCTGTCCTAGACACAGATTCATTTTTTTGTGATATTGATATTTTTATGTAGCGACAGTAGCTCCTCAGAGATTTTGGACTTCATAGGCATATACCTTGTTCTGTCGCTGATTTGAGCTAAATGTTAATGTCAATATGTTTACCATGTTCACCAACTTAGTTTAATGTGCTAATATGTGCCAACATGTCATAACCAAACAGCAAGTGACTGAGAGTGATGTGAACATCATTGGTTGGTTGTAGAGATACTGTATCATGAACCAATGAATGGGATAAATTCATAGTTTGACCTGATGATGGCGCCAGATGAAAAGTAAAGGGACCACTAAAGTCATTATGGGCCGGTTTCACAGACAAGGCTTTAAGGCTAGTCCGAGACTAAAATGCCTGTTGAGCTGGATTAATTCAAAGCCACTGGCACAGACTCAGTTTAAAATAGTCCTAGATTAAAGCTATTCTGGATTAAACAAAGACAATGCAAACTGGACGAGTAGAGCTACTCTAGGTCTAAATTTGATCTTAAATTAATCCTTCAAGGAGGCAGGTTTAACTTCAGTTTAGTGGTGTTTGTGAGGGAGCATGGACTATATGGAATATCTAAATGAAGACCAACTCCCACTGCAGAGGCCAGCCAGAAGAGTTCTTTTATTTAAACATTTATTTGATGAATTTACATTTCGAGACCTCTTTCAATATGGAAAATGCACTGGAAATAACAACTTTGCTTGAGCTTATTAGATGGATGCATTTAAATTGAAGATGTATTCAGCATAATAAAATGAGTGTCTAAAACAATTCTGTTTTCAAATGTGGTTGTTGTGATTTAAAATACTGACACATGAATAACAAAATGACCAAACACAACATGAACACCTTTTATTTTCTACTTCTATCTTCACTGTGATTAGTAATCACAATTGTCTCAGTACTGTATCTTGTTTGAATCATAGCTCTCTCTTCCAACTTCATGTCCAATTCCATTTTCATTTTCATGTCATACTTCCTTCAGGTATTGCATTTTCTGTTCATGGAATTCTCAGGCTAACATCATCTTTTTTGTCCTTTGTTGAAAGGTTGTGGCAAGCTCTTCTTTAAAGCGAGATTCAGGTTTTTCTACAGAGTCTATCAGTGCAGATATCATTAAATATAATGTCAAAATTATAAATGAGAAAGATGTGAAATACCGATAATAATGAAGATAACCGGAAGTTGGTGTATTCTTCTCTTAGTAACATTTTCATTAGAATTGAATTCGTTTCAAATTGCGGCCCAACTATTTGCTCAGTCCCATCATCAGTATGGCTTTTAGATTCAATAACCGGATGGTTTCAAACTATTTTTATCAAGAGATTTTTTTCAAATTCATTAAAGTTTATTGACGGGATTTTTTAGCCTCTGCCATTGTTTTTTCTCACAAGCAATGGTGTTTCTGCTCCACTCCGGGTTTTTATGATCACCGTTGGACCAGCAGCATGTGCTCATGGGCAGGTGTTCACAATCAGGCATACTTACCTTACTCCATGACTTCATAGTCTCAGACAAACTAAGCCAAACTTAAGCCATATCCATGAAAGTGACTTAAACGTCCCAGTTTAACTAGTCCACATTAAGGCCTACTCCTGGCTTAATCTAGGCCCTGTCTGTGAAACCGGCGCTTGGATTCTTCCTCAGGGGACCACGGACGTCTGCATCAAACTTCACAGCAATTCATCCAACAGATGTTAAGATGTTACAGTCCAGACCAAATAATGGATTGACCCACCGACCATCATTACCATCCCTATAGAGTCACGCCATGCAGGGGAAAAATAAATGATATAACCCAGCACTGGGCAGTTTGAAGGTGGAAACAGTAGAGACAGAATATTAATAGTTGTAGGCTAATTTAGGCAAAAAAAAAAAAAAAAATCTGTTCTTAGGCCTTTCTAAAGTAAAATTTAAAAAGAACTGTCCTTGCATTTGAAATGCAAACCATAGAATAGCTGCTCTGATGCCTGACATGTCTGAGTGTAATGCCCACAGTGCGTCATTTCCATGGACACAGGCTGTGTGTGGGCACAGCCATTAAAGCATGACATTTGAGTGTCCTGGGGGATCAGCTTTGCTCCAGTGATTTCTCCCCCACCTGAGGGCTGGGGCCTTTACTTGGGACACTGGTTAGTTCACTGATGTGTTCTACTACCAACTGCTGTGCCGGAGCCACTTCCTCAGGCTTCACTGATAGATTGCACAGGAGCACACAGTCATCCAGGTCTAGAAGGCTGCTCTAGAGCGTCAGTAAGATACGTTCAGAGTAGACATTTCACATGTGTGCCCTTTTACTTCAACACCATTTCTGAACAGAAACCAGCATAGGGAAAGCCTATTACATTACTTTCATCACATTTTTTTTAGCGTATGGAGGAATGGGCAGCAAGCCTGGCTCTCAATCAATTCCCTATACCTACCAATAACAGCAGATACAGCTTTTCATTTAGACAGGCCTTACTGAGTCTCATGATGCCTTGTAGTGACTCCACCTGCACCATGGTCAGTCCCTGTTAAAGGTGCAGTGTGTAATATAAGAGTACTTCTGTGTCATCTAGTGGTGAAAGTTCTAGAGTACAATGCTCTGACCCTACTCCTCCCATTCTGAGAATTTACAGAAGCTACGGTGGCCTTCAAGGACAAGAAGCTAGTGAATAAAGATGGCATCATCCACCACTGCCTCAAGTCTGATGTATTTAGTTATTTATTCTATAGTACTTCTTCTTGGTCTTCCAACAGGTGCATTTCCACAGGACGCCCGCTATATAAACAAATGCAAGAGGCCATTAAGTTTATCCGTTCTGTGCTACAAACATCGCGGTGCAATATGGCGGCCTCAGCGCCTCACACTATTATACACTACATTAAACATACTCATGAATATAATATTACACCTCTTCCAAGTCTGTTGTGAAACACGTCAATTCCTCTTACACTGCACCGTTAAGACCCTCCTCCCATTCCCTTCCGCCCCTCCACCACTCTCATCCCTTCTGTCTAAGACCCTCACTGGCCCTTTTCCTTGTCCTTTCTATACACAACTTGCATACATATGGAATGCTGGCGAGTTATGTTGGTGAGTTATCTAATCATTTCTATGTCTATAACAACTTGTTGGGACCTGGGAGTGCAGGTCCTTTAAAGCCCTTATTTTTGCGCTTATTTGCACAATGTGGACAAAAATGAACCAAATCTAAAGATATTACAAAGGAACCTTGGCCACTGTCGTTCGGAAATTCACCGCACCCATCATTTATACCGGCTGGAACAGCTTTCAGCAGTTTCCACTTCTGATTTCCTATTTAGTAATAGTTCACACACAGATTAAAGGTATGCATCTTCCTACCACTTTCTAAAACCCAGGGCTCTGCTTACACCTCTGTGATAAAGAAACCAGCCCTGCGTTCCAAAACCCATACTTCCCTACTACATAGTACGCCAGAAAAAGATTTAGGATGTCCCAATACATGTATGTCAATTGTGGTATGCTGAAAATACATCAGTGATTATTGAGAAGTGGGACAAAACAGGGTGCAATGTTGAAAAAATACAAACCCTATGTTTCGGCAAATTAAATTACATGTCTGTATCCAACATATACTAAGCTACTGAGTAAGCTTTGACACAACCTCCCAGCTTTTGTTTTTTTTACAGTCATTGGCCTATCACCACCGTCAGGTGTCAACTCCGTCATATTTCCTGTTTGACGGTGTTGATATATTTAACGTTTCTTAAACATAACAAATTTATCTAGTAGCCATTTGGTTTTTCTGTTGATGTTAGGTGCTAGTATGAACTACTTCAGGAAAATAAAATTATCAAAAAATTTCAAATAAATTCTCCAGAAATTGTAAGTCGGTGTTGACATATCATGGTTGTGACGCAGGACTTTCAAGATTCGTAATGTAAAATATTCTAAAACTACATCACTAATCAGAGCCTGTCTGACTCTAATGTACTCTGCAGAGGTAGAATTTGACAAGAGGTCCTTCAAAGTGAAAGCTGCCCCTTATTTCGCCTGATTTTATTACATTTTACATAATGAAATGTCTGACGGTGTTGACTTACAGTAAAGTGGTCCCACCACTTAGAATCCTTATAAAACATGAATGTGTTGTAGAAAAACTGTTTTTATTGATATGAGAGATTATTTAGTGTTGCTTTTGATGAAAAAAGCTATTTTAATCATTAAAGTACATTTTTAATAGGTTTAATTGCATATGAAAGATTGAAACCTTCTCTGAGGACACACTGTTTTTGACATCATGAGAAGATAACAAGTGTCATATATTTGACATAATAATGATAAAAATGAATTTAAGGGGATAATTGTGCTCCAGACATTCTATTCTTAATCCCTAATAACATCTACAATTTTAAATATTTTTAGTTTTTAACATAACAGCAGTTATATATGGAAGATGGCCTTTTGTCCCGGTTCTCAAGAATCACTGACATACATGCCCCACTAACTACAATAGCATTTTGCAGTATTTGTCTTTATTCTTGACATTTCTTGATATAATGAAAAAAAAACTTCCTTATCTGATTTTTTTGTCTCTCCTGTCGCCCTAAAACTCTTCTGTACTTAGTAGTAAAAAGAAAATGTGATTTGAAAAGCAGGGCTAGTTATCTTCCAGTGACCATCAACAATTCACCAACAGTAAACAGACACACATTTTTATTTGTCCTCAACGAAATACAGGAAAGAACATGTCTGTCATTATAGGAAAAATAAGAAAAGGAAACCCTACCAAGCAGAGTTACTGTACATTAGCCTACCTGCACTCTCTCCAGCCGCTAACAGAGACTGAACACAGTGGTTCCCAGGAAGCCAGTATCTGTCCATCACCTTGATGCTTCAACATATTACTGACAATATTAAGCTGTACAAAGACAATGTTAGTGATTAAAAACAGCCAGGGTACGGTACACAGTTTGAGAACATCGTGTCAGAAGTGCTTCGAGTAAGAGAAAACGTGGGTGGATAAACATAAAGGTATTGGCCTTTTAAAGGTCACCTATTATGCAATATTACCCTTTTCATGTTTTTTATTGACTAGACTCCTAAAGTATGGCGACCCTCTCATTTTTCCCCACCTCCAACTTTCTGAAAACCTGTGTTCGAAAACCCCGGTCAGATTTCTGTCCCTTTATGACATCATAAGGAGAGAAACCAAGCCCCCCTCATTACCAACCTTACTTAGCATTACCTCCACCTGTGATGGACACTCCTACATTTCCCTGAATCTACCTGACAGTTAGATTCAAACCAGCAGTAAGATTCAGGGCCAATCAGGGCAGCCTGGGCTTTTTTGGATGGCAGGGCTTACAAAGGCAGGCTTTACAACAGAGTGTTTCAGACAGAGGCTGAAAAGAGGAGATTTAGCAGTGGCTCTATGAGAAATATAATTTTTTTTTAGACTTTATTAGGAGTAGAAGCCCAAATTACAATTTAAACCTGACATTCAGATTAATATGGGACCTTTATCAGTCTGTGTGTGGTCATGTCTAGGGAATCCACCTCAAAAATAAATCCACGTTCACAGCAGCCACTTGTCCTTCTCTTTGTTGAAGTTCTCGGCCCACTGACGTGTCAGCTCTAAGTAGTGGTCCGGTTGGTTGGGCTGGTAGTCCAGGTACAAACGGGTCACTGTTTTCTTGGGTACGGCCTTCTCTATCTGCGTGCCTTCATGCCATTGGTTAAAGGAAGTGATGGTGACGATCTCTGGCCGGACGGACAGAGCCGCCTGCAGGGACGTCTCGTAGTATCGCCCGTTGACCCGGTTCCTGGTGTTGTGGTTGTTCCACGGCCGGACGGCTGTGTCCACGTACCCCGGGCCAACGCTGGGGATGAACAGCAGGTTGTTGGAGTCACAGAAGTCCTTGATGGCTCTCCAGTTCTGGTGGGAGGAGCCGAAGGAGAAGCCATTGGAGGCGAAGTAGGTATAGATGCCGTCGAAGCCGCTGGCCTGGATGTCGTGTTTGTGGCGCTCTTCCACGATGAGGGCGAGGAACAGGGCGTCGTACGGCGTGCCTCTGATGCTGTGTGAGCCCTGAGCGCTCAGCAGCTCCGCCCAGGCCTCTGGAGGCGTCAGGTAGGAGTCATACACGTAGAACAAGGGCAGCACACGCCCTGTGCTGGAGCGGAACCTGTAGAAGGCCCCATGCTTTCCATACCTGAGATTTAGAGAGGAGAAGATGAATAGGCTGTGATGAATATCAGGCTGTTACAAAAACATATGAAACAGTCATTTTAAAGCTACTATATGTAGATCTGTTTGGAATTGACAGGGAGTGGGCACCAAAAAGTAGAAATTGTAAATTTCTACAAATAGTGGCCAGTTTATAGAGCACCAGTTTAGTGATTTTGACAACAAAGGTTCTCCAGAATCCCTGACAACACTTTTAATCACATTCCAGGATATACTACACAGTTTTATTTAGTTTATTTGCTCAGCTGAGGGATGGATCCATACTGCAGCCACCCTATTTTTTCAGATACCTACAAATAAGGAACTATGTCAGAGGTAACAGTTTACATTTTGCAAAGTATAATCCCCCTGTTGAACTCCAGTCCTTACTGTTAACTAAACCTGGTACCAAAAGACTAGTCTCTAGGTTTGTAAACTTGTTTGCGGATCACACAGCCCGGTCCACGCAGCATTTGAGGGAGATTTCAGAAGATGCTTGGCCAAAGTGTCTTCGCAGCATACACACCTGCTCGATAAACAACTACAGACTATAGGTCGTATGGTAAAGCTTTGTCAATCCAGTATGGGATGGTTATCGCTAAAATGATTCTTAAGGTTAGGAACAAAGAGATAGATAGCTCCCTGTTTTGACATCTGGCTCATAGAGTTCTCCAGTTCTTTATATATATGGAGAACATTCATAATGAGACTTCAGGGAAAGCAGAGAAATTTAAACAGATATGGCTACCCTTTCCTTGACCTTATAACAGTACTGAAAGGACCTACATGACACCTTGTTGACTTCATATGTTCTGCGTAACATTGGCCTATAGTTGAAACAATGTAATTTGAAGTCCATAGAATCCTGCCATGTTAGTTATTTATTTAATTTTGTCTTTTGTTTTTGTGTTTCTTTTTTCAGTTGTGTGTATGTTCTCTTTAAAAAAGTAAATCCCAAACTACCCCAACTAATGTATTTAGTGGGGGCGGGACCCGATAAGCCTTTGGCTTCTCCTGCTTCCCTTCGGATGATAACACAAAGTAATATGTATGAATATGCAATGAGAAAATTATGTATTATGTGTAATTGTCCGGAAGTAATAATAATAAATAAATAAATAAAATTTAAAAATCAAAGCACTCTAGCTTGGGCTTTGATTGTCAGTTATCATTATTTTCATTTTCATTTAACTTTTATTTATCCCTGAGAGACCAATTGAGGGGTGACCCTCATTTACAATGACGTCGAGTTCAAACAAATTCAAAGGAAAAACAACAATACATACAAAATATTCAATGCAAATACATCAAATACACAACAACAGGTGAAGAGAAAAAAACAATTGAAACATGTACACAGTGGTGAAGAGTGGCAGCAATTTAAATGAAATGGGTGAAAGTACAATATAGCCTAATTAAAACAGTTACAGTAGTTTAGTTTAGTTTTTAAATTGGTTAAAGGATATGAAGGTATTTAGTTTAATTTTTTGCTGTAAGTTGTTCCAGGAGTCAGGGGCACTGAAGCTAAAAGCTGTCTTTCCCAGCTCAGACCGGGCTTGTGGGACATAAAGCATAAGCATGTCAGTGGAGCGGGTCTGATAAAGCCCATCTGAAATTTGCAGCATTTCTGTTAAATAACGAGGAAGCTTCCCGGTCAAGGCTTTGTAAATAAAAATTGCAAATGTGCGTCACGTCTCTCTTTAAGGGAGGACCACCCAACCTTTTCATATAAAACACAATGGTGTGTGTCATAAGCATCTCCTGTGATGAACCTAAAGCAGAGTGAAAAACAGAGTCTAGGAGTTTAAGACATGAATGAGATGCATGCCGGTAAACCACATCACCGTAATCAAGGACAGACATGAAAACTGCCTCAATAATCCTTTTCCTACTAAATAAAGGGAAGGTGGTTTTGTTCCTATAAAAATTGCCATTTTTTTGTCGTAGTCGACAAACAAGATTATTTATATGAAAATTAAAAGTGAGTGTATCATCTGACCAGATGCCGAGATATTTGTAAAAAATTCATTCTTTGTAAAAATATTTAAAATCATAAAATGTGTAGTTCTTGCTCTGGAGAAACATATATTTGGTTTTGTCTGTATTTAGAACCAGCCTGAGGTCCAATAGACAGTCCTGCAGGGTGTTAAAAGAGCTTTGTAGGTTCTGAATAGATGGTGCACCGAATTGGAAATGCAATACAGTACTGTGTCGTCAGCGGATAGATGGGCGTGACAGTTTGAAGAAACAATGTTATTTATATAAATTGTGAAAAGAACTGGACCTAAAATTGAGCCTGTGGGACACCATTTGTAACAGTTGAAAACTCAGATTATAAACATAAGCATCACCTAGAATATTTGTTCCTGTTCCTAGCCACAGTGTCAAGTCATGGGCTTCCTTTGTTCTCTTATCAGGCTTCTTCTAAAAATCTTATTGGTGAAAAATGATCCGGTTAGCCTCACGTCTATCCCAGGGTCTCTCACTTAAAGCTAACATATGTTCTAAGTTGCTTGAGTTAAGGGTACAATTGAAAATGATCAAATATTACAAGTTATAGAAATAGAGCCAGAGTTCCCTTTGACAGACATACAGACTGCTAATCCGTTAGCGCCAGATCTGTATTTAACAAGCGCCTTCCTCATCTCCCTCAATCAGACTTCTGAGGTCAGCAGACACTGTTATGGAGAGAGCATAGCTTGACCTCTTTACTCAGTGAAGAAACACTCTAGAATACTTTAAACTTTAGACTTTAGACTTTATTGTCCCCAAGGGGAAATTCTTTTTCACTTCACAGTGCATTTATGGGCCGCACGCCGACAGACAATAGACAGATGGACAACAAACACAACAAAACAGACAGAATATATAAACAGAGTGGGACTGGGGTGTTTTATCTTGGCCTTTTGTTTAGTGCTGCTATGGCTGCAGGCACCAGGCTTTTACCATAGTGAGCCCTCCTGCACAACAGAGACCTGTACCTGCGTCCAGAGGGCATGACAGTGAAGAGGCAGTTGAGTGGGTGTGTGTTGTCCTGTGCTATTGTAAGAGTGATGTGTGAGATGGCCTTGAGATTCAGCTCTGACAGTGTGGGTGTGGGGAGACCAATTCATTTGGCAGCTATGTTTTTGACACGTGTGAGTTTGACCCGGTTTTTGACAGGGAGCATGTTAAAGAAGCAGGTGGAACCATAAGGAAAGTGGGTGCACAGAGAAGCACTCACTTGTCAATGATGTATTTGATGTTGTCATGCATGCTCTGGTCCGTCCGTCCTTTGTATGGCTGTATGTGGAAGGCCACCTGTGCAAAACAAAACATTTGAACACAGAGCAATTAACTAAACCATACGTAAGTAAAACACAAACACCTGAAACAAAAGAGGATTATGCAGATCATGTCCAAGTGAACACTCAGTTCATACTTTTTGTGTATTATAAATGTGTTTGATGGGCATCCAGTATGAAAGGCTACATTTAATTAGTAGTCAAGGACTGTGCTCAGTATTTGGCCAGGCTGCCTGTGAAGCACAGCTTGTTGAATGGAGTGTCATTCCATGCCCAGTGTGGAGGTCATTGTACCACAGTGGTTTCATGTTTTTTGTGTATACTCATAATAGTCAAACTGCTCCACATTGTGCCAGCAGCATCACACTCATTTTAAGGGCGATTCTAAGCAAGTGCAGTGTTGACAAGAGGTCAAGGTTTTTTTTTTCAAAGATTTTTTGTTGTTGTGACATTTTCAAGCTTTATTGGATATAAGTATGTTTGGGTTTGCATCTCTTTAAAAACCAATAATCCAGACTGAGCCAGAGTTAGAATCGTTGTTTCGTTTTACAACAAATAAGGTGTTTTTTGGCATTTTTATGCTTTATTGATAGTGTAGAGACAGAGGTGAAATGGGGCAGAGAGGGGAGTGACATGCGGAGAACGACCGCGGGCTGGAATCGTACCCGAGTCCGCTGCTGGCCGAGGTCCATGGGGGGGACGCCCTACCAACTGAGCTAAGGGCGCCCCCTATTTTCTGCATGTTTTTAAGAATAAAATGTCTCATATATCAGACGATTAACAATATATGAACAAATCCTTCTGTAATAACCTTCAGAATAGTGCTGAGAATTAATATGGAAAGATTAGTTGATGTACGTTCTTTTGGAGTTAGATTTTTGGTTCAGTGTATTGGATTTCTTCTTCCTTTTTATTGATAATGGCCATTAAAGATGGTTGTTTAGGAGATAAAAACAGATGCTAACAGACAACGTTTGGTCTGAGTACTTTTTGTAACTTAATTTATACCAGTATGAATGAAGACATGGAAGCTATGTAGCTGTGAGCAGTGCATGAAAAACAATGTTTGTGCATGTCGTGTGTCTTCTTAACTCAAGCTTTCCTGTCTCACCTAGCTAGCTCACCTTTAACAGGGGTAGATCACCATGGTAACATGTGCTAACCACGCTAACCTACTCTGGAGCTAGTTCACTTCAGGTCACAAGCAGACCAATCAGCTCACTGGAAAAAGAGACTCATCCTACGGGAGCCTTACAGGGACAAAAGCAGCACTGATAATGATAACCCAAAGTAGTAGGCTAATAAAAAGCAACCCTGCGTTCCAATTCACATACTCTTTTTTTTACTACAATACATACTAAAGTACAGAAGAGTTTTAGGGCCACTGGAGAGAAAAAAAATCAGATAAGAAGATATGTTTTCATTATTTCGAGAAATGTCCAGAATAAAGATGATTACTCCAAAATTGTATTGGAGTTAGTGGGGCATTTATGTATTTTCTGCATACTACAATTGACCTGCATGTATTGGGACATCCTAAATCTTTTTCTGGTATACTAAATAGTATGGAAGTATGGGTTTTGGAACACAGAGTAAGAGATAGATTTCTCATAGTTCACTACAATCAGGTTGCAGTTCCAGGCTTTTCCAATTCCACTCTGGTTTCAAAAAGGAGAATGAATGTGAGCTCGCCACACTAAATACATAATAATCGTATAGCTGCGTTTTCTGATTAAATTAACTAAAAGATTCTTTCATTCCCAAGCAGGATTTCCAACAGGGATGCTGCGTCATGTTCCATCACAGAATAACATGAGGCGACTTGGCAAAAAACTAAGCCTCTTTGTCTTTTGTTAGAGAAATAACCCACACACTGTTAATTAGCTCACAATCCATGAATCCATGTGTTTACAGTCTAGCCTGGCCATTCATGTGTTTGCCTCACAAATGGCAAAAAGGCTTGGTCCTAGGTTTCCTTATTCCAAAAGCCATCAGTCGAGAAAAAGAAAAAAATGGCCAGGTGAAAAAACATTTTGCTTTTTCTCTGGCATAAAGATAGAAGGAGACAGACGCTAAGTTTAGCCTGCTGCATGCTGGAGCCTGCTTGAAAAAACAGAGCTATGACGAGAGGGAACAGTTGACATAGATTGCTCAGCCCTCCCCGCAGGCTTGTCCCATATTGTCATCTCATCTGTCGGCACACTCCAAAGACAGGATGCCATCCTTCTTAACTATATACTTTATACTCAGTACCGGTAATAATTCAAACTTAAAATAGCATTGATTATTCTAGATTCATGTGATCCATTTGTTTCAGAGGGACTTGATTAAAAGATGACAATCACCAAATCTGGGGGTATATACAGCTCCGGAAAAAATTTAAGAGACCAGTCTGGATTTTTCTTCAATCTTCATCTCTACATAACTTATTGAAAATGCTCTTAATGACAAACAAATGTTTATTGGAATTTGGTAGAAATGTTGTCAGTAGTTTATATTATAAAACCAAAATGTTCATTCTACTCAAACATATGCCTATAAATAGTCAAACGAGAGACACTGAACATTGGGAGTGGTCTCTTCATTTTTTCCAGAGCTGTATGAACACCATTTCACACTATGGTATGCTTGTTTTCTTCAGTCACAAAGAAAAAACAGGTCTGTTGCAGCTATAGGCGGTACAGACAGTAAAGCATTGACACAGCTGTCAAGCCACAAACACTGAGGCAATCCACGCCCACTCCATCTTTTTTCTTTTTCAAAAGAGGCCGCAAGGTCTTCCTAAACAGTTTCCATGGCAACGCGGCAGTGTTTGGCACTGGGCTCGTCAGCCGTCTACACTTGGTTTGGAAATGATGAAAGACACCAATCACATAACGCATACACTAAGCATTTTTTAATTATATTTAACAGTATTCTTTTACATTGACACTATAATATTTCACTACAAATATTAGTCTTATTGTTATATACAGTATTACAGTACATAGACCTATACAGTACTCTAGTTTGTCTCCAATTAGTTTTTTTTTTGCATTCTAAATTTACTTTATATTTTCGCACCTTATCTATACTTTTGTCTGCACTTTGCCCTTGCACTACTGTTGTGTTTATTTGTGTCTCAGGTGTTGCTCTTTTCATTTGTGTTTTTTCTCTTTTTCCTATTGCATTGTTTGAGAGAGTTTCATTGCCAATGGCTGCTGCTGTTATCGTTGTGCATATGAACAAATAAAGGTTTGGGATCTTGAATCTCCATCTGTTCCTGCTATGGCTGTATCACGGGTGAATTATCGATGCGGATGAGAAGTGCTGTATTTGCTCATATTGTGTGACGCTGACATACTCCCATATCGTTAGCCTCATAGCATAATTCCCTAAATCATATTTACCCTACTCTACATCTGCTCTATTCTACTTTACCCTACTCTATAACCCTTAAAATATGACTTAGGCAATTATGCTATTAGGCTAACGAAAAGTAGATGTAGAGTAGAGTAGATGTAGAATAGAGTAGACGTAGGGTAGAGTAGTAAATATGATTTAAGCAGTTATGCTATGAGGCTAACGATATTTACATTCCAGGCCTGAGGTGTATTAGGCGTCTCCCAAACAGTTCTCACAAATGTTTGCTTTCTCCTCAGATGATGACTAACACTGTACTGAAGCTGCATTATGTCATCATGTTGGCATGTGTACATGCATCCACATTAGCTAAGCCATTATGTAAACCCAGACGATAAGTTCAAAAGTGCAGATACAAAGTGCTGTTATGAAAGAATAACACACAACCCCTGCGTTCCGAATCGCATACTCTTTCTTCTTTCTATTCTACATACTACATCGGACAATAAAAATAATCTAGTTAGGATGCAGTAGGCATACTATTGGGACATACTTTTACTTATTTATTTCATCATAACATTGATCTTGATCTTGCTCTTGCTTTTATATCGTCGCATCCCTGTTTGTTTTCATATGGAGGCTCCATTGGTGTGACGTCACTTAAGGTTCGCACTGGATTGTGGGTCAGAATCGCCCAAATAGGATGCTGTTTTCAACACTATAAATCTTGGCCGGATGTAGAAGAGATCCGGGTCTTTCTAAGCATCCTAAATCTGACCACAAGAATCGGGACATACTAAATCTTTTTTCTACCATACTACTATATACTTGTTATGTACTAAATAGTAGAAACAAGTATGCGATTGGAACGCAGGGTTAGTCTTAAAATCTGTGCAAGTCAACTTCAGAGTGTGCACTCAAATAAGCAGAAATAATATGAAATAATGCAATGTGGCACATAACACGTCCATATATCACCATCCATCTCGTCTGGGTGGTTTTGTACTAAAAAACACACCAGGGACAACACAGGCACAGGGTCTGATGCTGGCTACATCATTCAACATAGTTCATAATCTCTCTTATGAAGGGAACAGTTCTTTATTATAACTAGGAAGCGTAATATGTCATATTGGCACATTAATAATTTGTCATTTTAGATAGATGCTTTAAATAATGATCATACACTGCCCCATTCAGCCTCCTGCATCATTTAAACAAGACTAGACAGAAAGCTAGTAATCTGGCCAAACTTTTACACATAATAGTCATGGTCCTGTCTAAAAAGTAGAATGAAATGTCCTTTCCTGGAAATTAAATGATATTAAATGTTCATCTTGAAATTCCAGTATCTTGGTGGACAACCCTAGTTATGAAACATTATATATAACGTGCGGTTAGAACACAACACTTCTGGGCCTATGATGTTTGAATTTCTCCCTTCTTGTTTGCTTGGAGCATCTTTTGACCCTGCTAACAGGGCCAATCTATATGCTTAATTAGTGAGAAAGGGAGCACTAGATAGGGGAATATAGGTCAGCGTGTGTCCTCCACTCTGATGGTTCAAGCCGATATCTGTGACACCAGTGGTCTGCTTCGGATGAACCCTGGCACAACAGTCAACCCTAATCACACCTCCCCTGCGTTCCAATCCCCATACTTCCCTACTATATAGTATGTCAGAAAAAGATGTGGGATGTCCCAATACATGCAAGTCAATTGTAGTATGCTGAAAATACATTAATGCCCCACTAAGCATTTTGGAGTATTTGTCTTTATTCTTGACTTTTCTCGACATAATGATAAAAAAATCTTCCTTATCTGATTTTCTTTCTCTCTTGTGGCCCTAAAACTCTTCTGTACTTTAGTATGTAGTGTAGAAAAAAAAGTATTTGATTTGGAATCCAGGGTTCATTTGGCGTTTGAATAGTGACAGAGATGCATTCCCATGTGTCAAAAGCACCACGTCAAAAGACATGAAAAGCAGACATACGTGATATTTGTTAAGGAAAAGCACACAATTACACTCACAACACACACACACACACACACACACACACACACACACAAACATGTATACACGATGAATGCACCACTGCTCCCAAACACAGACTTCAGCCTGTATTTTGTCAGCGGCAGCTCTGGTGCACTGAAACACTGGAGCATTAGCCCTCGGGTTAACTGTGAGATACACACTGTTGTGTAAGTCTGACTGTGGCAACACACACACACACACACACACACACCACACACACACACACACACACACACACACACACACACACACACACACACACACACACACACACACACACACACACACACACACACACACACACACACACACACACACACACACACACACACACACACACACACACACCCCACACACACACACACACACACAGTTGCCAGTCTAAGACTTCCATAAAAGGAGTATGAAAATAGACCGAGGGAAAGCTCTGTTTTTCCTCTTAACGCTAAATCAACAGTCTGAGCTCAGGTTGTTTTGCTCCCCGCTGTCTCAAGCACGCTCACCATCTAATGGCATGTGATGCCTCTGAAGTAAACAAGACTCGGTTGGATGGAGCGGCCATTTGAAATCTACATTAAAAACATGGCGAGGGTTTAAAAACAGCTCTTGTCTCGGCAGTAAGCAGAACATCTCCATCTGGTATCCACAACGTGTGTGTTCCTGTAAATGTCAGGTGTTGAGGTCAGAGTATCAGAATGAAAGGACCCACTGGGATCCACTGGGTAGGCAGTATCAATTCACTTCACTCACCGGACCAGAATGCAATGCAGCTGCAAGACATGCTGCATTTTGTATGAAGGCCACGGCACACTTTTTACACTGCTGAAGAAGGAAATGCTTTTTACACTTTTTATTTGAAAAGAACATCTCTACTCATCTGAATCAAGATGTCTGGACGGTGCTGGATTTTGAGTGAACAAGAGCCCCAGACTCAAACAGGGAGTCAAAGCCTATTAGCGCTAGTGCTACACCATCCACTTTTACATAAGCCTGCTCTGCCGGAGCAAGGTTATGCTCTGCTTAAGGTTATGTAGGTTAGCACTGCTCCACTAAACAGACACGCTATGCAGACAGTAATACAACAGCAGTGGATGAATAGATGGATGAAGGCCTAAATGACAGTGGAGCTAAGACTTTGGCTGAAATGATTTTGGCATTCTCTTGGAGCGAATCATCTGTGTTGTCATGACTCACGGCATGGCAGCCTCTCCTTCTCCTCTGTTTGTTGTCTGTTGTTCCATGTCTGTCTCTCCCTCCAGTCCCCCCCCCTGTCTTTGTCTCTGTCCCTGCTTTCCAAATTGCATACTTTCTACTATTTAGTATGGTAGAAAAAAAGATTTAGTATGTCCCGATTCTTGTGGTCAGATTTAGGATGCTTAGAAAGACCCGGATCTCTTCTACATCCGGCCAAGATTTCTAGTGTTGAAAACAGCATCCTATTTGGTCGATTCTGACCCATAATCCAGTGCGAACCTGAAGTGACGTCACATCGATGGAGCCTCCATATGAAAACAAACAGGGATGCGACGGATATAAAAGCAAGATCAAGGCGCAATGTTATGATGAAATAAATAAGTAAAAGTATGTCCCAATAGTATGCCTACTGCATCCTAACTAGATTATTTTTATCGTTGGATGTAGTATGTAGAATAGAAAAAAGAAAGTAGTATGCGATTGGGAACGCAGGGTGTGTCTCTGGGTATACATGTGGGCGTGGGTACCTCCTTGCAGGCTGCTCCAGGTGAAGCTTGTTGCCTTATCAGACCACCCAAGCCTGGTTCCAGCTTCTGCGCTGGTTGTACTTCAACAAGAGCGGTATTTGTGTTGATCCCGGCTTCCATTGTCAAAGTGTCTCTGGAGTTCCTAGTTTGTGTAGCTTGACCCCTCCTCTTGTTCTTTTCGTCACAGTTTGCCTCAGCCATTCCTCCTGCCTGTTGTTCCGGTCTTCCACACGCCCATGCTCGCTACGCTGCCCCGGCCTACCTGTGTTCCTGCCAGCCTGTCGCCAGCCCTAGTCTTAGAAAATATTGTCCTTTGAAACTGCTTCCCTGGGTTCTGTTGTCGTGCATTTGGATCCAATCCCCGAGCTTAACCATACATGTCTTACAAGAAAGACATATGGTTGCATATATTGGAATGGTGTTTTTTTGTGCCACACATCTATGCTGTCCATATCAGAACTGACATCAATCAACTACTTGTGGCTCTCTGTTGTTCACACCAGGTCAGAGAAATCCAAAGGGGAATAGTCTGGACATTTCCAGATGCAGAGTGAGTGAGTGAGTGAGTGGTGAGTGAGTGAGTGAGTGAGTGAGTGAGTGAGTGAGTGAGTGAGTGAGTGTGATGTGAGTGAGTGAGTAGTGATGTGAGTGAGTGAGTGAGTGAGTGAGTGTGAGTGGTGAGTGAGTGATAGAACATTGAAGATAATGTTTTCTTTGGCTTAGCTTTAATTGAACTGTACTGGGCAAGATAACCATTTGGTAAATCATCAGTGGGATAAGATCATACGTCTTGTCACAGTTACCTTGATGCTGTCCTGTGGGCTGCGTTCATACACAGTGACACGGTCCTCGGTGGGCTACCCGTGTGGTCAATCCTCAGGGGATACCAGGACAAACCACACCCGTACCACCACACAGCACACAGGGCAGGGCAGCACAGGCCACAGTCACATTCACATGGTTAGGTTCGGCTGGAGGATCATTCAAATACATGTAAAGTCACACCTATATGCCAATTGGTCAGGGGCTTGCAACATTAATACTTAATTATAAAATAATTATATAATTATGGGTCCCTGGTGTGTTCAGAAACTCCTTTTAAAAAATATAAAAAAAACTTTTTACGCCTTTCTGAAAAGCTGTGTTTAAAAACCCCAGTCAGATTCCTCTCCTCTTATGACATCATATTAGGCTCTAAACCATGAAAATAGTTTCTAGTAGAGACCCAAAATTACAATTTACCAACCTGAAAATAAGCATAATATGTGACAAGTTTCTTGCAACTTTTGCTTGATCTCTTTTACTCATCACAGTATCCTAGTAACCACGTGCCAACATGCATTGCCAATGGTGGACTTAGCGTGCCGCAGTAAGCATGGCCAGGTGCAGATGTACAGACACTGGAAGTCAGTAATGACAAAGGAGTCCCCACTGTCTGTGCATGGAACACGTCCTGGTTCATTTCTTGTTTGCCTTTCTCATTTCATTTATTGGTAGAATACCGCGACCACCTGGCTTAAACCCCGCCTACCAACAAAGGGTACTGTTGGCAGTGGAAATGCAAGCCAGATCTAGCATTAGCTTTCCATACCAAACCACACCAAACTGTACTGTTCAGTGGAAACAAGGCAAAGGATATACCAGTGATTAATTGCAGAGTCTTTTACCTGGTAGTGAATATCCATTGCACGCATTCACACTGCAGACATAAGCCGGATGTAAGCAGGTTTAAGCGGGTGTTTTGGTAAGGGTGAAAGACGAAAAGTTTGAATGGAGAATTCTGTAGCCTAGTTGTTAATCAGGAGTTTGTAGGCGACTGGCAATGTGTCGCCGCTTTCAACAACACCAATTCATTAATTCCATTGTAAGAAATACATTTTCAAAAGTAAACTGAATGGATAAAATGTGGATACATGTAAAGATTTAATTTCTAAAGTCTGGTGGTGTGGGCTTTGGAAGGAATGGCTATGGCCCTGGACAATAAACCACTACACAAACAAGGGAAACACATCCAGCCAGTGTTGCTGTTGTTACCTGCCGCCGCCGCTTCCACCTGGGCCATGTGTGACTCCAGCACGTCCGGGTCCCTGGAGCTGTAGGGTCCCAGCTCAGGGTAAAAACTCGAAGCAATGTCTTCCGGAGGAGTGTGCCTTCCTTGGGCATGGCTAGCTGCGATCTTTGGGTCCCAGTGTGGCACCAGCACGTGATCCCAGTGGATGTACTTGTTGTCCATGCTGGGCGAGCCGTACCACAGGTAGTAAAAGATGTGAACGTCATAGAAGATGCTGTATTCTCTGTCCGAGCGGGTGAAAACCACCTTGGTGTCGCTGGCGCCCATGTGGAACTGGTCCGGCGACGACGACACCACCGCCGCGGCGTCTCTCACGTCCAAGCGCCGCCTCTCGGACCTCTCCCCGATGAAGTCCATCCCGGGGGCCAAGTCCGAGAAGCCGTCGCTGGGTTTGAGTGTCCGGAGCCCCATCATGGCCCCGAATATGAAGAGCGTGAAGAGGAATAGAGCCACGAGAGCTTTCCTGCGCAGGCGAGTCATGGTCGCTGTCCGTGGTGCTGAGAGGAGACTGACAGCCGCGGGTTCCTGGAGCCAGCAGGGGGGCAAACACTATAATAGCAGCCTGGACGCACGCATCGTCTGATAGCGAGAAGTGGCAACGAACTGGTAAAGGTATAGAGCGCGTTCAGTAGTCCCTACTGCAGCGGCTGGCCCATACTAGAGCCCGTAAAACGCACCATTAAGCTACCAAAAGCATCTTATTCCACTTCTTCCATCAGAGCGACCCGAGGGAATCGTGTAAGCGTTTATAGAACGCTTCAGTGCATCGCCTCTTGTTCGCCACCTCCGAGCGTCAGTCTGTTATTTTATCTCCATTCTCCTATCGCCCTTTGAAAGAAAAGTGAAAATAATCCATTAGATCCCTGAACAGTCCCCTTAGCATGTCTCTACACACAAGCCAGTCTGGTCAAAGCTCAAATAAAGCCAGTCCGTTTACCTTTGTGTTCCATCCAACCATGGCTCCATCGAGCTTGTTGCTGCTGCTCTGTCCGTCATCCCATCTCTATTACGAGGGATCACATGTGTTTCCTGGAAAGCGGGTTCTAAACCCTGCGTGCTAGGATCTGCATTTGATAAACAACCTTCTTTTTAATGGTTGTTCCTGATGGAGAGAATGGAACATTTGTTTCTGTGGTGCCAGCAGGAGGGAGGGAGGGAGGGATTATCTCTACCCGGAAAGACATGTATGAAGGGTGAATAATGCCACGAGGGAACCAGGAGGCGGAGTTTAGGATTAGGCACACAAATATGGAGGCTATATCTGAAATGGCTGAACTGAACTATACCATTTAATCCTGCTTTGTTAGTTTGGCTTTTATCATAATACATTCACAGGATTAAAAAAAAATCCTGGAAAAAGTTATGTAATTTAGAACTATGTTAGACTCTATTTATAGGTACGAGAAAAGCGATCTTTGCACATATGTATGTGCATGTGCCAATATGGGTCAGAATAATCCAATCTATATTAACATTGGGATTTTTCAACTTTGGTTTATCCTCAATTAATTGGGTTAGAGTATTATATAATGAAACCAGTTGTAGGATTGTTATAATACTGTTATTATATTAAAGTAAGATCTAATGCAGACATAGAGGGACTTAAAGTAGGGTATATACAAACGTTCCATGTATGCGGATGACACCAGATTCCTTCTAAATCTAATACCTTCCTGTTTTCAAACTACTTGAACCTTTGGAAGCATTTTCACATTATTCTGGTTTGAAACCGATCTTAAACCTCTTAGGAACTTGGGGTCTGAAAGGTCCAAACAATAAAATACCAAGTTAATGGACTATTATTTGGACTGATGGGCCAGTTAATGTTTTAGGTATTGTGATTCCAGACAACTTAGAAGACGTCTGTACAGTGAATCACAATAATAAGTTGAAACAGATGGATAGGATTTTACAAATAGTCAGGAGATCCATTAACATCATATGGGAAACTTTCACTTGTTAATTCTCTGGTTGTACCACAATTTATTTATCTTTGTATGTCCCTTCCAACTCCTTTACAGTCATTCTTTAAGATATTTGAAAAAATATATTTTTAGTTAATCGGGAACAATAAAACCAGAGAAAGTAAAAAGAGGCCACATGTCGAAGTCAGTGGCGGCTGGTGAATTTTCTTTTAGGTGGGGCTGAAATTTTATAAACCAAACCCAGAAGATTTTTTTGTGATTTTCACATACAAATGAAGCATTCTGGTGCATTCTGACAAAATAATGAAGACAAAATAGAACATTTCCTTACATAGACAAATGGGGCAGGGGAACTGGGTATTAACTTAATTCATTTGCCTTGTAGAATTCAGCAAGATTAAATGTGCAAATACATCAATAACAATTGAGAATTATACACAAGTTAACATTCTCTCTCTCTCTGGCGTTAATCGGTATCACACCCAGAAGTACAAGCCTTCAAAGACTGAATAAGAGATATTAAAGTTGAAATAAATCATCAGCAAATGCTGGGAAACAAGTGATTATGATCACTGATCAAATTAATACATAAACACAAATTGTGACCATATGTCTTGTGTGCGTCACACCACCATAGGTTTGCAGAGAATTATATATATATACAATATGCACACTAAAAGCATGATACCAACATAGGTTTGCAGAGAACTATATACAATATGCACACTAAAGGCATGATGCCAACATAGGTTTGCAGAGAACTATATACAATATGCACACTAAAGGCATGATGCCAACATAGGCAATAGGTGAGGTTCTAGTGTTATGAACGTGTCAATCGCATAAACAAGCAACGTGATAATGGTAAGTCTAGCAGTAATCATACATGCTCAAAGTTTGAAGAAGCACTGCATAATATTTTGAGTTGCACTACTCGTAGACTGTAGAAGAGGGGGGGAAAGCTGCTACTACAACTGCTAATAGGGATGCTAACGGACCACGAGCAGAGAGGTGTATATCTCCTGCTCTGACCGCAGCTGGGAGGGGCTGCTGCGCCTGTCAGTGCTCTGTTACGGGAGAGGGGCCGGGGAGTCTCCCGCTGCTCGCTGAGAAAAGTTAAAAGTGATACTTGCCTTGGCGAAAAAGTCACCAATAACACCAGAAAAAAAGCTAGAGTTGTCGCTTGTCGCTGTTTTGAAAAAAAAGTCGCCAGGGGGGTTGAAAAGTCGCTAAATATAGCGACAACATCGCTAAGTTGGCAACACTGCACGCGACTCCGCGAACAACCGTTAGTAGATCCGAACGTTGTTGTTATTGTTGCCAGGTAACCAGTTACTGGGCGCCAATGCCCAGCGCCCCAAACCCTCCGTTAAAACTGAATGGAAATAGAAATTGATAGGGCCACTCTGATGTGAACGAGGGTTTGGGGTTTGGGGCGCCGTGAACTGGCGCCCGTAGAAGCTAAATGAGTCAGTTTAGAGCTTGAATTTCGCCATGAAATGTAAATACAGTGCCAGAATATAAATTCAGTGTGCATTTTTAAGTAAAATTAAATAGTTTAGTTGCCTCAAATTAACACACACACAAAAAAAAAGTTTATTTTTTTTGGGGCGGTGGAGGAGGTGGGGGCGGTGCCCTAGCGCCCTCTATGGGCCAGCCGCGGCTGGTTGAAGTGTCCCTGGGCAAGACACTGAACCCTAAATGTCTCCTGATAGTTAGCTTACACCGTTGTGAATGAATGTGTGCTCCAGTGCGCTCGCGTTGGATAAAAGCGTCTGCTAAATGACATTGCTGTAATCTCAGCAAATAAGACTGACAGTCAATGCCTATCATCAAGTAGGCCTACTTGTTAAGTTCAAGTTCAAGTTAGTCTATTCGTCAGATGCACAACATAACAGGCAAGCAGTCATAGCTGGCAATGACATTTTTGTGTTCCAAGCTCTCCTCAATAATGCAACAATAAAAAAATTAAAAATAGTATAGAAGATAAGAGTAAAAAGAGTAACAACATGCAATAAGTGCAATAAGAACCAAAGTTTAAATAGTTAAACCTAGAATATATGTACAGTAGGCCTATATATATATATATATATATATATATATATATTTATATTTTTGTTGAGTGTATATATATATATATATTATATATATATATATATATATACACTCAACAAAAATATAAACGCAACACTTTTGTTTTTGCTCCCATTTTTCATGAGATGGACTTAAAGATCTAAAATTCATTCCAGATACACAATATTACCATTTCTCTCAAACATAGTTGACAAATCTGTCTAAATGTGTGATAGTGAGCACTTCTGCTTTGCTGAGATAATCCATCCCACCTCACAGGTGTGCCACATCAAGATGCTGATCTGACATCATGATTAGTGCACAGGTGTGCCTTAGACTGTCCACAAAAAAAGGCCACCCTGAAATGTGCAGTTTTGTCTCACAGCAAAATGCCACAGATGCCACAAGCATTGAGGGAGCGTGCAATTGGCATGCTGACAGCAGGAATGTCAACCAGATCTGTTGCTCGTGCATTGAATGTTCATTTCTCCACCATAAGCCGTCTCCAAAGGCGTTTCAGAGAATATGGCAGTACATCCAACCGGCCTCACAACCGCAGACCACGTGTAACCACACCAGCCCAGAACCTCCACATCCAGCAGGTTCACCTCCAAGATCGTCTGAGACCAGCCACTGAGACAGCTGCTGAAATAATTGGTTTGCATAACCAAACAATTTCTGCACAAACTGTCAGAAACCGTCTCAGGGAAGCTCAACTGCATGCTCGTCGTCCTTATCGGGGTCTTGACCTGACTCCAGCTCGTCGCCGTAACAGACTTGAGTGGGCAAATACTCACATTCGATGGCGTCTGGCACGTTGGAGAGGTGTTCTCTTCACGGATGAATCTCGGTTTACATTGTTCAGGGCAGATGGCAGACAGTGTGTGTGGCGTCGTGTGGGTGAGCGCTTTGCTGATGTCAATGTTGTGGATCGAGTGGCCCATGGTGGTGGTGGGGTTATGGTATGGGCAGGCATCTGTTATGGACGAAGAACACAGGTGCATTTTATTGATGGCATTTTGAATGCACAGAGATACCGTGATGAGATCCTGAGGCCCATTGTTGTGCCATACATCCATGAACATCACCTCACGTTTCAGCAAGATAATGCACGGCCCCATGTTGTAAGGATCTGTACACAATTCTTGGAAGCTGAAAATGTCCCAGTTCTTGCATGGCCAGCATACTCACCGGACATGTCACACATTGAGCATGTTTGGGATGTGCTTGACCGGCGTATACGACAGCGTGCACCACTTCCCACTAATATCCAGCAACTTCGCACAGCCATTGAAGAGGAGTGGACCAACATTCCACAGGCCACAATTGACAATCTGATAAACTCTATGCGAAGAAGATGCGTTGCACTGCATGAGGCAAATGGTGGTCACACCAGATACTGACTGGTTCTGAGTCCCCAGACCCCCAATAAAGCAAAAAATGCACATTTCAGAGTGGCCTTTTATTGTGGACAGTCTAAGGCACACCTGTGCACTAATCATGATGTCAGATCAGCATCTTGATGTGGCACACCTGTGAGGTGGGATGGATTATCTCAGCAAAGCAGAAGTGCTCACTATCACACATTTAGACAGATTTGTGAACAATGTTTGAGAGAAATGGTAATATTGTGTATCTGGAATGAATTTTAGATCTTTAAGTCCATCTCATGAAAAATGGGAGCAAAAACAAAAGTGTTGCGTTTATATTTTTGTTGAGTGTATATATAGGGGAGAGTGGCCTAAGTTGTGCAACTTTTCACTCAAAGTGACTTTAAAGTAAGGCCTTGACAGTAAAGTCTCCAACTCAAATATGTACATATATTTCAGGGTGTCGTGCATCCCTGGCAATAAAAACTTTGGATCTGGAATAAACTGTAGAAGAAATATAGCTTTCGGAAAAAAAGTTGTCTTGTTGCACAACTTGCCCCACGGTGTGGTGTAAGTTGTGCGGTTGGAGAGAATACCATGGGGTGAATTGTGCCATTGATATATATCTCATAAACTGTAATGCAAGACAAATCCATTAGACAATCACTTATTTAAGGTGTATTTAAAGTAAATAAAGTAAATAGTTGACAAAGATTGAAGGACAATTTTCTTAAACAAGGCCTAGCAGATCTAGGTGGTTTTGCCTGCAAAGCTCACAATGACAAAGTCACCATCATCATCTTTCTGGCCATCTGAACTCTCATCAGTGGTGTCGTTAAGTGGAATTGAGATGTCAGTCTCTTCTGAGCTACTGTAGACAATCACTTTCTTTTGGTGACCAGCGTATACAGCCATGCCACTGGCACAACTCTCAGAAATGTACTTTGCACTAGTTGCTCCGTGCTTGTGGAACCAACTGCCACCTGACAAATGTGATTCCCCCTACATTTCTGCCTTTAAATCAAGGCTCAAAACCCATATGTACACCCTGATGTTTCCTCCCCATTAACTATCTTACCTCTGCACTACTATCTGTGTTTATGTGGATGTATGGGCTTTACGTCTTTTATTTTGGTTATTGTTATTTTACCTTCATTGTTTACCTACTGAATGCACTATGTACAGCACTTTGGACAGTGCAAACTGTCATAAATGTGCTTTTATAAATACATTTTACTTACTTACTTACTTATAACTCACCTAGGCCCTTTGGCACAAATCACCCCATCCCCAGAATTTTGGATGATAGGCATGATGCAGCAATTTAGGGCTGACATCGTGCTAACTATATAGACTCAAAGTGTAGCATACCAAAGCACTAAAACATGTGTCAAATGTTTTCAAACGTGTCTATAATTGTTCAGACACAATAATCAAAAAACCTTGATCATGGAAATTTTACTTTGAAAGGCAAAACACAGTTTTTTTTAGCTTAAATGTGCTTATATCTTATTCCTTGTGTCTCCCTTCTTTACAGGATGAGTCAAATGGATGGCTCTTCTTAAATATGTGGTCACATTTCCAATTTCTTCCACGGTTTTCTAGAAACAAGGGGTTTTGCAACTTCCAAAATGCACAACTTAGGCTACTCTCCCCTATATATGTATATATATATATATATATATTATATATATATATATATATATTAATATATATATATAAGTGTCTCAGACAGTAGTTAAGGGGCTTGTGGAGTTCAAGAGTCTTGTGCTGCTCGGAAAAAACCTTTTTATTTGGCATTTTTATGCTTTATTGATAGTGTCGAGACAGAGTTGAAATGGGGCAGAGAGGGGAGTGCCATGCAGAGAACGACCGCGGGCTGGAATCGAAACCCGGGTCCCCTGCTGGCCGAGGCCCATGGAGGGGGGACGCCCTACCAACTGAGCTAAGGGCGCCCCCGGAAAAAAGCTGGTTCTTGAACCTGGTGGTTCTGGTTTTGATGCGCCGATACCGTCTGCCTGACGGTAGCAGAGTGAACAGTTCCTGACTAGGGCGGCTGTGGTCCTTGAGAATGCTCTGTGCTTTTCTCCAACATCTTCGGGTGTAGAGGTCATGTATGGATGGCAGATCAGACCTGGTGATGTGCTGTGCGTTTTTCACGACCCTCTGCAGAGCTATGCGGTCGCGGTCGTTGCAGTTTCCATACCAGCTGGTGATACAGCCGGTCAGGATGCTCTCGATGGTGCATCGGTAAAAGTTGCAGAGTATTCTGGAGCCCATACCGAACCTTCTCAGTCGCGGAGGAAGAAGAGCGCTGTCTTGCTGCCTTAACAACAGTGTCAGTGTGGTGTGACCAGGACAGGTCCTCAGTGATGTGTACGCCAAGGAACCTGAAGCTGCTGACTCTCTCTACTGCAGCCCCATCTATGTGGATGGGGGTGTGCTCTCCTCCCTGCAGCTTCCTATAGTCCACTATGAGCTCCTTTGTTTTGGTGACCTCCAGGTTGTTGTCATGGCACCATGTTGACAAAGCCCTCACCTCCTCCCTGTAGGCTGTCTCGTCATTGTTGGAGATCAGGTCGATGACTGTGGTGTCGTCAGCGAACTTCATTATTCTATTTGAGCTGTGTGTGGCCATACAGTCGTGCGTAAACAGTGAGTAGAGGAGAGGACTGAACACGCAGCCCTGCGGTGCTCCAGTACTGAGAGTCAAGGTGGAGGAGGTGTTGTTGCCTATCCTCACAGCCTGGGGTCTGCCCGTCAGGAAATCCAGAATCCAGCTGCACAGGGCTGTGTTCAGTCCCAGGTCCATGAGCTTGGTGATGAGTTTAGAGGCACTTAGTATTGAATGCTGAGCTATAGTCAATAAAAAGCATTCTCACATAAGTGCTCCCCTGGTCCAGGTGGGAGAGGGCAGTGTGGAGTGTGAGGGCGATGGCGTCGTCAGTAGACCTGTTTGGCCTGTAGGCGAACTGTAGAGAGTCCAGGGTGTCAGGCAGAGAAGAGGTGATGTGGGTTTTGACTATCCGCTCGAAGCACTTCATGATGACCGATGTAAGAGCTATGGGGCGGTAGTCATTTAAACAGAGGGCTTTTGATTTCTTGGCCACAGGACAATGGTGGTTCT
The DNA here is from genome assembly GCA_026122265.1 of Ammodytes dubius. Taxonomy (NCBI): domain Eukaryota; kingdom Metazoa; phylum Chordata; class Actinopteri; order Uranoscopiformes; family Ammodytidae; genus Ammodytes; species Ammodytes dubius. The sequence goes on from CM047520.1 coordinate 4,116,610, forward strand.
CTTGAAGCATGTCGGGACCACAGATTGTTGTAGGGATGTGTTGAAGAGGTGAGTGAATACATCTGCCAGCTGGTCTGCACATGCCTTCAGTACTCTGCCCGGGATGCCGTCTGGGCCTGGGGCCTTGTGAGGGTTTACCTTTTTAAAGGATGTGCACACCTCTGTCCTTGATATTTCCAGTGGGCAGGGGTCCTGGTCCATAGGCATCTCCAGGGCAGGGGTGTTACGCATAAAAAGAATTCAGCTCATCTGGCAGAGTTACAGACACCTCCTCAGCAATGTTGTTTTTTTCCCTTGTAATCCGTAATAGTTTTTAATCCAGACCACATGTTTCTGGTGTTTGAGCGATGGTAGTTTGCCTCCACCTTGGCTCTGTATTGTCTCTTTGCATTGTTTATTGCCTTCCTGAGCTCATACTGGCATTTCCTGTATTCGTCAATATCCCCCGATCTGTGAGCGTCATGACGTTGCTTAAGCCTTAAACTGACTTCCCCGTTCAGCCAAGGCTTCTGGTTAGGGTATGTTCGGATATTTACAGTTGGAACCACGTCTCCTATGACTGAATGACTCAATGAATGAGACCACTGACTCCGCATAGTTTGAGTTTCTGCCTGTAGGCAGGGAGCAGTAGAATGGAGCAGTGATCTGATTTGCCAAACGCAGGTCGGGGGAGGGACTTGTATCCTTCCCGGAACAGAGTGTAAACACAGTCCAGCGTGATGTTGCCCCTCGTTGGAAAACTAACTTGCTGGTGAAATCTCGGCAGTACTTTCCTCATGTTGGCTCGGTTGAAATCGCCGGCTACTATGAAAGCAGCCTCCGGACGTGAGGTCTCGTGCCTGTCGATAATTGCGTATAGTTCTTCCAGTGCTGTTGAGGTGTTGGTTAGTGGTGGACTATAAACGGCTGTTAGAATGACTTCCGTAAATTCCTGTGGTAGAAAGAAAGGTTGACAGGCTATCATAATGTGCTCTAAGTAAGTGGAACATCCCGAAGAAACAATTTTCACATCCAAGCCCCACTGACTGTTTACCATGACACAAACACCGCCTCTCTTGGTTTTCCCCGAATCCACTGTTCTGTCCTGCCGGTAGATTGAGCGCTCTGCTACTGCGTTGTCAGGGATCGATGGGTCCAGCCAAGTTTCCGTGAATATCATGACGTTGGATTCCCTTATGTCCCATTGAAAAGCAATCCTGCTTCGGAGTTCATCCAGTTTATAATCCAGCGACTGGACATTTGCTAGAAGGATGCTCGGAAGAGGAGTCCGATGTACTCGTTTCCTTAGTCTGACAAGGAGGCCCGGCCGGTTACCGCTTCCTCTACGGCGTTTACGTATCACAGGTAAGTCCCCAGGCAGACAACACAACGGAAAATCTCCGATAGTTGTTTGTGATAGTGAAAAAAGAGTTTCTGCTCTCAATTTGATGTCAAAGAGCGTTTGCCTGTCGTACTGTATGATAGTACTGGTAAATGTTACGAAAGTACTAAGAAAAAACAATATAATATAGATATAAAACAATGTCTTAGAGGAGCTTGAAAGACTGCGGCCATTCATCTAGTCATTCATCTATCTAGTTATGCTTTATATTTTTGTGTAATATCATTATCTTATGTATGATCATTTGTTTCTTTTACATGTTTGAAATACATTGAAATCAATCAATCAACACAAGTACTCGCTCTGTCTAAACAAGACACCAGAGCTGTGTCTCAATACAGAGACCACGCACTTGGTAGGACGCGGTCTCGCGGTCTATGAAGGCTATAGCCTATGAAGGCCGATTTTAAGGCCGGTTTTAAGGCCAACGAGCCTTGTTAAACGAGACGGTCTCCGCAGGTCTCCGTATACGAGCATTTCCGGTTCACGTAACAAGCCGTTACCTTGCGTGACGACTCGCCGCTCCTGTGCTGCCTAGCAACCCTGATTGCTGCCAACGGAGACAGCCCTGTCAATGGAGGAAAAAAGAAAAAGAAGTTGCTTACCAGACGAAAAGAAAAAAAAGTACAAGAAAAAAAGAAAGGAAGATAAAAGTTAAGAAGATGGAGCAACACGTTGCTGTTTTGTTATTTTTTATTGTATTGTATGCCATCTCTGAAAAAAACGCAATGAATCATGGGATATGTTAGGCTGCGAAGGATACATCTGATGCAGCCTTCAAAACTGCTTCAAAACCGTGAAACGAAGGCTGCATTTCACGACCGCATATGAGGAGTCTTGCGAGGAGCCTTGCAAATGGGACAGCCTTTGCGCGCCGCTATGACGCAATCGGTCTTCAAATGCAGCCTACGAGGCCGGTTCCAAGACCGCAACCCCTGAATCAAGACACAGCCCATGATGATGAGAAGGTGCTAGAGACGGATACATCATGCACAGAGAGCACGAGGACATCAGGAGAAGTGTCCCACGCTGGACACCATGTGAGAAGGTGTTAGAGTGGAAGGCCTGAGGGGAAACTGCTGTCTAACACCTGGGTTACAATCTAAAAGTCCACCCCTGAACAGACTGCTCCTGACTGTTTGCTGTTAGGGTTAGCGGCAGGCAGGTAGGACCCAATAGGCAATAGCAGACAGTTCAGGTTAACAACGATTTATTAAGCTCCAAAAAAGGCCAAAAAGCAAGGAATACAGAGAACACAGGTAACAAACAGGACATAACTCACCAACAAACCACAATGCTAAGACAAAACACAAGGTAAGATAAAGGCTATTTATACCAGACACGGAGACAACGAGGAACAGGTGCAACACATTAGGGAGGGAGCAGTAATCAAACAGGAGGGAAACTTGACAGGACATGGGGAGGAACAAGACAGACATACCAAAATAAAATAGGAAACACAGGGACATGACTGTTGGCACCACAACATAACAGCACACATGTTCTCTGTATCTCTTTATCTACCATAAAAGACAGAAACACAACTTAATAAAAATGCTCCTTTCGTTCTGACCTCAAGAAACATTATCAGCAGTCACTGTGACTTTTGGGTGATTTTTTATTATATAACGTAAAGCTGCAAGTGAAGTGAGTAAATGGTTAAAAGATGCAGTTTACAATAAGCACCCAATTTAAAACACTCTTTTGTAATCATGTAGATACTGCAAATAAAGAACAAAATATGGAATAGTGTGGACTTATTAGAATGAATGAATTTGGAATATGGATGAAACAGTATGCATTTGTGTGGTCTCAAAGAATACATGGTTGAGGTGACATCTAGTGGGGAAGATGAAATAGTGCATGTATGAACTGCAGGTTTCTGGATGTAGCTATTGGTCTGTGTGCATTAGGGCGGGTTGTTACCATATATCTATGGTTGTTACCCTCCAACACTCTTTGAGATTCCATGATTGTTTTCCAGGATAGACTAACCCTGCGTTACAAATCGCATACTTTCTATTCTACATACTACATCTGATCATAAATATAATCTAGTTAGGATGCAGTATGCTACAATTGGGACATACTTTTACTTATTTATTTCATCATAACATTGCGCCTTGATCTTGCCTCTTGCTTTTATATCCGTCGCATCCCCGTTTGTTTTCATATGGAGGCTCCGTCAATCTGATGTCACTTCACGTGCGCACTGGAGTATGGGTCAGAATCGCCCAAATAGGATGCTGTTTTCAACACTAAAAGTATTTTCCGGATGTAGTAGGACATCCGGGTACTTCTAACCATCCTAAATCTGGCCACAAGAATCGGGACATCCTAAATCTTTTTTCTTCCATACTAAATAGTAGAATGTATGCGATTCGGAGCACAGGGTACATGTCCATATGTCACCCATAGATGTCCTCACTATGTTTGGAACACAATGGATTACATGGGAGAGAGGGACCACATCTTCATTTGAGTGGAATTGTTTTTGCATTAGGAAATATCACTTGGCAAATGGGCCCCTTTTGATTTCAAATTCAATTCCAAACCAGTGCGAGTCTTGTTTTTTTTTATGGAAATGATATGAAGTGATATTAATGTTTGAAAAAAATATTAAAAGTATGTACAATTGAATCATCCATGAGGTCCGTCCTGTAACATTAAAATGGAATTGTTGACATGTCTCAATGGGATTCTTTGCTCTGTTGTAGGAGCTGTCCCTGGTGCTGAAACAGTCAGTAACATACAATGCTCCACCGTTGAGTGACAGACACAGCATTGTTTGCCTCTTCCTTTCAACAATGTCTATACACCAGTTCATTGTATCTGTGCTTACAGTTTTTTACGATTGCTAAACCACAGTGGGCACAACTGGAGCGACATGTGCAAAACTCTAACTACGCTATGCACAGCAGCAGTTCATGTGGACCAAACTGTAGATCGTTTCTCATTGCTTAAACACAAATTTCAAAACTCTACACACTTATCTCTTGGCTTAACCACAGCCTGCACAACACACTGCTGTCACAACTGTAAACCACACATTCAAAACAGAATGAATGCCTAGTGCATTTCAAACACTGCGGATTGCAATTTCAACTGAAACACTAAGGGTGTATTCACACTGGGAAAGTCCGCTAGTTCACTTGCTTTGGTCCAGACCAAATTGAGTCTTGATTTTTTTTGTTTGGTGTGGTCCACTTTCATATTGCAAGTGAACCAGCATTACGAAGCAAAACCACACGTGAGCTGAGGTCATTCATTCATTGGACAGACATTCTGGGGTGGAGAGAAGCAGGAAGCACGAAGTTAAAACTGCGAAATATAGCCTACCATTGATATAATATGGGGTTAAAAATAATAAAAATGCCTACATCTAACCTATAAATAAAGAGGAAAAACATAAAATTATTGTTGTTTCATGTGGTTATAATATGTAGCCCTATGTCAATGCCACGTTATGTGGCTTGTAGCCTACGATATGAAACATAATTTTTACTGTATTTTTGGTGCTGGACGCGCAGCTCGCGAGAAGAATAGGCTCAAGCTGACACTCAGCTGATTAAGCTGTGTATCAGCTGGGTCAGTTCAGCTCCAAACTGACACGGGGATAGTATTGACGGTCCCGTACATGGGAAGCACAATAAAAACACACACTTCTTGCGCAGCGTGAACCTGTTGTCACTGTGCGGGAGACGCTCCCCTCTCCTTCATCTGATCACTGAACACATTCAGCATTTTTACGCGTCCTCTCGATCAAATGTAATATATTGTTCTGGGCTCCGGTCAAACCACAACTTATCGTCCTAACAATGGCGACAACAACACTTTCCCATAATGTGAAGCTGACTGCAATTTATTAAAAAAGAAAAGAAAGAAAAGGCACAGTGCGTCCTGCATTTGGGTCGGATCGAGTTCGGACAAATTCACACCACAAACGAACTGCAGCAGAGTGCGTTTGGAAACGCACCGAGACTACCTCTTCAGCTGGGTCTCGGACCGCTTGTTTGGTCCGCCCCCGAGTGCGATTGCTGTATTCACACCTGCCTGAAAGATGCGCACCGAAGGCAGAAGTGCATCTGAGTTCGTTTCAACCGAACTAAACACGGCATGTGTGAATACACCCTAAGATGTCTTGTTTTAGACTTGTTAGTGAACATACATACAGTATAAAGGGAAAGCTCAAAAATTTATTTTTTTTTGGAAATGGACCAAAGAAGAGAGAGGCAGGGTTGAGGGTGCAACACAATCTGCAAAGATCTAAAGTTGCATCTGTAATACGAATTTTCCAGCAAACAAACAGCTTAGAGTTGCATCCTTACAGTAAATGACAACATTACAGGAATTGATTTCTGTATTACAATTATAGAATATTTACACAGATAAATACTACATTTGGAAATGTTTTCAATAAAATATACAAAATGTGTATCTATTGACGCAAACTTCTGATTTTAATTTCTTTTTGTTTTCCTAAAAAAACTGGTATGTTATAAAATAAACAATTTCATGTGAAATAATTTCACCCTTTCATCAAAGAAAATATTACGTAATTTGTGTGAAATAACTCAAATTATTCAAACTGTAAAGATTAAAAGTTTGTAATTTGTGTATTGGGGTTTGATGCTAGTGTTTGTACTCTGAGCATGTTCTGAGTGACAGTGTGTGTTATCTCAGTGAGGACAATATAGTATTTTCAAAATACTTATGTTAGTTTACAATGCCCTGGGTGGTCTAGGGCCAAAATACATTGCTGATCTGCTGATCCGTTATGAACCAACCAGGGCTCTTAGGTCGTCTGGGACAGGTCTTTTAAAAATCCCCAGAGCTAGGACTAGACAGGGAGAGGCTGCCTTCAGTTTTTATGCGCCCAAAGTCTGGAACGGACTGCCAGAGAGTCTGAGGTCCGCTGAGACTTTCCTGTTTCCCTTTTAACCTGTAATTTTTATTTTTGTTCAAATGTTTTATTTATTTTATTTAAATGGTGTATTTTTATCCATGTTTTTAAATTTGATTCTTTTTTGTGTGTCTGTTCTATACTTAATGTATTTTTAATTTTTGACCCTGTGAAGCACATTGAGTGGCCCCGTGTCTGAAATGTGCTATATAAATAAAGTTGCCTTGCCTTGCCTTGCCTTTGCTGCACTGAACCTGTTTTGCAGGTGAAGTGAACTGTTCAGCTCCAGTGACTGTTGGTAGTGCAGACTGTAGTTAGAGTTTTGCACATTGAGCTACAGTTGTGCCCACTGTGGGTTAGCGATCGAAAAAAACTGTAAGTGGGGGATGTAGCTCAGTCCGTAGGGTGGTCGACCCACAACTGCAGGGTTGGTGGTTTGATCCCCCTTTCTCCCCGCCACATGTCCAAGCGAGACACTGAACTCTTAATTGCTCCCGACAGTTAGCTTTCACCCTGCGTGGTAGCTGCTGCTATCGGTGTATGAATGTCTGCTCCAGTTGTAAGTAGCTTTGGATAAAAGTGTCTGCTAAATGACATGTAATGTAATGTAATGTAAAAGCCAACCAAAGTAACACTCCCCTGAGTGTCCTGTCCTATCCCTTGAACAGACAGGTTCCTTTGATAGAGGCCGGTTTGGCCCTGAGGTGGCCTGCAGCAGCCTCTCCTGCCCTAGGGGCTTATAGTGGGAGGGATATCTGTCACAACATGGGAGGACCTTATAGATCTGTTATGGATCGGGCCTATTGATGGATTCCCCTCTGGAGAAAGGGAGAGAGGTGAGCTGTCAGGCTTCCCATGGGGCCGCTGCTTATGTAATATCCCCACTCTGCAACGCACAAGGGCCCAGGCTATCACTCCTAAAGTTTAAACCATGCATCAGTCCATATACAACATACAGTCCCCTCCATAAGTATCGGAACAGTGAGGCCAATTCCTTTATTTTTGCTGTAGACTGGAAACATTTGGGTTTGACACCAAAAGATGAATATGAGACAATAGCTCAACATTTCAGCTTTCATTTCCAGGTATTCACATCTGGATCTGATACACAACTGAGAAGATATAATTTTTTGAAAAAGAACACAACATTTTTAGGCAAGCAAAAGTATTGGAACAGATAGACTTTAAATAAATTAAAGTGAATAAACCGTAATATTTTGTCGCAAATACTTTGCTTGCAATAACTGCATCAAGCCTGTGACCCATTGACATCACAAAACGTTTGCATTCTTCTTTTGTGGTGCTTTTCCAGGCTTTCACCGCAGCCTCATTCAGTTGCTGTTTGTTTTGGGGGGTTACTCCCTTCGGTCTCCTCTTTAGCAGGTAAAATGCATGCTCTATAGCGTTTAAGTCTGAAGATTGACTTGGCCAGTCTAAAACCTTCCACTTCTTGCCCCTGATGAACTCCTTTGTTGTTTTTGCAGTTTTTTTGGATCCTTATCTTGTTGCATGATGGAGCATCTTCCAATCAGTTTGGTTGCATCTTTCTTTAAATTGGCAGACCGAATGTTTCTGTAGACTTCTAAGTTCATTTTGCTGTTGCCATCATGTGTTACTGTGTTGTTGTCAAGATGAACCTTTACCAAAGTGATGGAAAGGCTAAAGTTTGGAGAAAGAAAGGATCTACTCATGATCCCAAACATACAGGCGCATCTGTGAAACACGGTTTAGGCAATGTCATGGCTTGGGCTTGCATGGCTTCTTCTGGGACGGGCTCATTATTCTTCATTGATGATGTAACACATGATGGCAACAGCAAAATGAACTCAGAAGTTTACAGAAACATTTTGTCTGACAATTTAAGGAAAGATGCAACCAAACTGATTGGAAGATCCTTCATCATGCAGCAAGATAATGACCCAAAACACAACAAAGGAGTTAATCAGGGGCAAGAAGTGGAAGGTTTTAGACTGGCCAAGTCAATCTCCAGACTTAAACGCTATAGAGCATGCATTTTACCTGCTAAAGAGGAGACTTAAGAGAGTAACCCCCTAACACAAACAGCAACTGAATGAGGCTGCGGTGAAAGCCTGTAAAAGCATCACAAAAGAAGAATGCAAAAGTTTGGTGATGTCAATGGGTCACAGGCTTGATGCGGTTATTGCAAGCAAAGGTTTTGCGACAAAATAGTACGTTTTATTCACTTTAATTTATTTAAAGTCTATCTGTTCCAATACTTCTGCTCGCCTAAAAATGTGGTGTTCCTTTACAAATAAAGATATCTTCTCAGTTGTGTATTGGATCCAGATGTGAATACCTGGAAATTAAAGCTGAAATGTTGAGCTATTGTCTCATATTCATCTTTTGGTGTCAAACCCAAATGTTTCCAGTCTACAGCAAAAATAAAGGAATTGGCCTCACTGTTCCGATACTTATGGAGGGGACTGTACATACTGGAGAGTATTACTTGTAATGGTACTTTAACAAGAAATTACTTTCTCAGTGATGTAAGAGCAAGTGTGTGTGTGTGTGTGTGTGTGTGTGTGTGTGTGTGTGTGAGTGAGTGCGTTGATTATTGAATAAGCCCGTGCCGAGGCTTCGTTAGCACAAGCCCTTGTGGGTGACCCGGGTCACCTTATAGGCCGGCCTGTTTTGTTGTGAGGCAGCCGGTGCGTCTTTTCCATTTCCATAGCGACTTTTAGTTGGCGCCTCTGGATGCACTGTTAAACACATGAATGGAGGTAGTAATTTGGTTTTCATCAGGCAACATCTCACACACCACACGCGCACACACACACACACACACACACACACACACACACACACACACACACACACACACACACACACACACACACACACACACACACACACACACACACACACACACACACACACACACACACACACACACACACACACACACACACACACACACACACACACACACACACACTTCTTACTTAGATGTCATCATGAAACTTTGCCAGGGTATTACTGACATTTTTTTAGAGATGTTTCAATAAATAGGATCATTTGACACTATCTAACTAATGATGCGTTATAATGTATCTCTTTATAAAACAATAATTTAGATATTGGATAAAGCCAGAGTTTAAATCTTTACAGTTTTTGCCGAATGCTTACACACATGTTGCAGACTTTGGCTCACTGTATCAAAACTTAACACACAGGCCGAATAGGACAAAGCACATGGAGATAAACTTCTAACTTATACTTAAATGAAACTCTTGAAACAAAACCTAACAATCCCATTTCAAAACTGTTTTTAGCATCAAAACAATACACACATGCACCTTTGAATTACTCTTTCCTAGCAGCAACAACACACAGATGGCTTTATGCAAAACACAGCTGTATTCGGTACTTTGGATGGTTTTTGACTTTAAAAGTCTCATACAGATTCATTTTGTGAAAGATTGATCCACTACAGTTGATCTAGACACATGAAAACACAATGTAAACGCTTCAGATTTTTTATTTTATTTTGCCATTACAGGTTTTGGCAAAAGTAAAAAAAAAAACACACACAAAGACACACAAGAAATGGTACAACTAGAATGTTCTACAAAACATAGTGTTGTAGGGGAATGATTGGAAGACATTTAGGCTATGGATCCTGTCTCCTGTTGGCATCTGGCTACATCACATCATCCACGTCACAAGCAATATCCTCCCTTGCCAAGCAACGGGGTAAATATCGCCTTGTATCCAACCTCTTGCAGAACCTTTTGGAAAGATTGATCCACTATATTTTCAATTAGACACATGAAAAAAATATAGAAAAGCTTCTGAAAAAAAGTGTATATTGCAATTTCATGGTTTTTACGATTACAGTAAAATTTAAAGAAAAGAAGTGTTGGGGACGAGTGGATTATGCATCCTTTGGATACCGCCTCCCGTTTGTGTCTGGCCACATCGCCTCATCGACATAACATGCAATGTCATCCTTTGAGAAGCAACAGCGAAAATATTCCTGATATCCAGTCTAAATGTCCTAATCATGGAGCTATTGTGTTGTTGGGCTGGACTTTCTGCCCAGGCTTCTATATTGTTAGGCCATGATCTATAACATGGTCCACTATAGTGACCCTGTCTCCGTCTGTTGTCTCCTTTGTCCTCGTCCTCCTGCCTCTCTCTCTTGTCCTCTTTCCCTGACTCTTACTGTCTCACAAAGAAGCTGAGCTCACCTGGAGTCTATTTGTAGTGCTAAGGCTCACACTGATTGGTTTTATATTAGCTTTATTTTTTATTTTTCATGTGTGTGAGTCTGTGTGCTTTTCCAATTTTAGTTGTGTTTTGTATTTTACAGTTTTTTTTTCAATCGCTAAATCACAGTGAGCACATTTTTTTTTATTAACCTTTATTTTTCCAGGAATATACTCATTGAGATTCAAAATCTCTTTTTCAAGAGAGTCCTGGCCAAGAAGGCAGCATAAAAACATAAAAGTTTCACATTAAAAAACAAAATTTCAAGACACAAAACACAATAAAAAATAAAATAAAAAGTCACAAAGCATCAATCTCATTGGCAGTAAGTCAGTGTTCAGTAACCGGGCATGTACAGTTTGTGGTTAAATAGTCCTTAATCCTGCTTTTGTAATTGTTCATGGTGATAAGGGATTCAAGTTTAAGGTGCTCCTGTAGCTTGATGAGGGGGCAAAAGATTTAAAGGCACTTTCACCAAACGCAGTGCGAGTCCGAGGAACGTTATACATAATCAAACTGCTAGACCGAGTGATACGGGCACTGTTTTTAGGAACCATTAGAGAACACAAATAAGGAGGCAGATCGTGCAAAATTGCCTTATAAAGGAACATATACCAGTGTTCCATCCTACGGGTGTAGAAGACAGACCAACTTTCTCATACAATTTACAATGGTGCGTTCGGAATCCAGAGTTTGAGACAAACCGTAATGCTGCATGGTACACAGAATCTAGCATTTTCAGAGATGATGAGTTTGCGTGCATATATAAAATATCACCGTAATCAATAACAGATAAAAAAATGGCTTGGACAATTTTCTTCCTGGCACAAAAAGAAAAACAACATTTATTTCTGTACAAGAAACCCAATTTCATTCTTAGCTTTTTAGTAAGACACTCAATGTGATGTTTGAAAGAGAGATTTTCTTCTAGAAAAAAGCCCAGGTATTTGTAAGTTGCGACTCTCTCGATCACTTTTTTGTTTAGAGTAACAATCTGGTTGTCATCTATATCAGATGTTTTCTTACTTCTTGTAAAGCAAATCATTTTGGTTGTCAATATTTAGTGCAAGTCTTAATCCATGTAGGTTTTCCTGAACAACATTAAAAGCCGATTGGAGGTCCTTAGTTGCACTTGCTAAGGATGAAGCAGAGCTATACATAATGGTGTCATCTGCGTAAAAATGGAATTTTGTATTTGTAACATTGCAACACAAATTATTAATATAAACTGTAAATAAAATAGGACCCAAAATGGATCCTTGCGGGACACCATAGTGTATATTCTTACAGCTAGACAATAAACCATCAGCTTGGACACTTTGTGTTCTATCGCTCAGATAGTTCTCAAACCATTTAACTGATTTTGAGGAAAATCCTATGTTCACTAGCTTCTGTAATAAAACAGAGTGGTCGACTGTATCAAAAGCCTTTGATAAGTCTAAGAATAGTGCAGCACAGTGTTCTTTCTCGTCAATTGCTGTTACAGTTTTTCACAGTTCTTTAAACACATTTTTTGGAACATCAGACACAATGTGCACAATCTGTAACTAATTTACCAACTGCTTAACCAATTCTGCTGAACTCCAAACACATTTCCTGCCTTAAACTCATATTTTCATTCCAGAACACACATTTTTCACAACATTACACACAATTCTCTATACCTTGCACACTCTTCCTGAATTCTCTCTCTTGGTGATCATACAGAACACACTGGCAATCAAATTTCTAAACTCAAAAGGCTTTTGTGCAGTTAGCTATAGAAGGGTCAGAGATGAGCTCCTGTTTGCTGTGATTTACAGTAGACTGCACATTTTGGTACAAATACAGTTTTTGCCGAATACTGTAAACACTAAAAGTGACTGCTATGACCACAGCATCACAACCTCTAACTCTTGTAACAATGCCCTAAACCAAAGCACCAACCCTACAAACACGATATATGCTTTGCACTGTGTTTGAAATTCTCCAACATACTTCTTGAAAAAAATTAAACTAATTGAAAACCAGACTAAACCTTAGCACTACAAATAGACCCCAGGTGAGCTCAGCTCTTTTCTGAAACAGCAAGAGTCAGGGGAAGAGGAGGAGAGAGAGCGACAGGAGGACGAGGACAAAGAAGGCAACATGGTAAATGGACTTATATAGCGTTTATCTCCGCAACAGACGGAGACACATACACCAGGGACACTATAGTGGACCATGTTATAGATCATGGCCTATCAATGAGGGAGCCTGGACAGAGAGTGCAGCCCAACCTGAGTCGCTCCATAATTAGGAGATTTAGACTGGATATCAGGTGATCATTTCCCTGTTGCTTCTCAAAGAATGACATTGAGTGTGATGTTGATGAGGCGATGTGGCCAGATGCAAACAGGAGGCGGTATCCATAAAAGGATTCATAATCCAACCACCCAATTCCAATCCTTACAACTCTGTTTTTTTACAGTAATTCTACTGTAATTGTTTCTTAGTTTATGATGACACACTGAATTGCTTGAACTGCAGTCCTACCTATTCATTGTGTTTGTTTGAAATGGCAAAATAAACTATTCTGCAACATGTGTGTTAGCATTTGGCAAAAACCGTAAAGTATTTCTTGTTACTGTAGGTGAAAGTGTATGAACATGCAAAGGCATAATTCTACTGATAAAGCATTCATATAGTGGTTTGCATTTATACTATAGTGTTTTCCATTCTGCACACCAGTGTTCAATGAGTGCTAGAAATGTCTAGTCATATGATGTATGTGTTTGTCATTTGAAAAGAAAACACCATTTAGTGAAGAGTTAACATTGTTTTGAGGGCAAAGTGTGCTTTTGCAAGAGAAGTGAAGGATTTTGCATTTTGTGTTTGAGTTTTGAAATTTGTGTTTAGGGTTTTGAAAAATTGAGGTAGTCTATCAGGAAATGTGTTTAAGCAATTGTGAAAAACTGTATTATGTCATTTAGAACCTTCATTGTAGCAGTGACAATACCATGTTTCTTTCTAAACCCGGATTGCAGATCATTTAGAATACAATTTTTTGATAGAAACTCCTTTAACTGATTACTAATAAGTCCTTCTAAAATCTTGCCAAGAACTGAGAGTTTGGATATAGGCCTATAATTGTTAGGGTTTGCTGGATCACCACCCTTCAGCAATGGAACAACATAGACTGCCTTCCAAATTTTCGGAATTTGACCATTTCCTATAGTCAGGTTAAAAATGTGGGTTAATGGTTCAGCAATAATCTCAGCAGCAATCTGCAACAAATGTGGATCCAATCCATCAGGGCCAGCTGATTTTTTAGTGTTTATCTTTTTCAGAGCATCACGTACTTCAGTAATTGTAATGGTAGTAACATTAAAGTCAAAAGGGAGCTTTTGCTCTGAGTAAGAGGAGCTTTGTGCCGTTTTAAGTGGCATTTCCTTCTCAAACAGCTTACCTGAGGCGATAAAATGCTGATTTAGAATAGATAACATCTTTGTTTTGTCTGTAATGATTTCATTTTCCACCCGTATTTCATTTGGTAACACACTGTCACTTGTGCTTGATGACATGGACTTAAAAACCTTCCAGAATTTAGAAGTATTTTTCATGTCAGACATTTCTTTAATATAGTAGTCTGATTTAGCTGTACGTATCAGGGACATACATTTATTCCTAAAATGCCGAAAATGAATCCAATCAGACTGACTTTTGGATTTTCTTGCAGTTGCCCAAGCTAGATTTCGCTCATGAATTTTATCAGAAAGGTGATCAGTGAACCATGGATTGACACGTCCTTTAACCTTGTATTTTCTAAGAGGAGCGTGCTTATTTGTATTGTCTAAGAAAAGTGATTTGAAGTAAGACAAGGCCTAGGGCTGGGCGATATGGACCAAATCTTATATCACGATATAGGTAATTTTATATCACGATATGGATATATATCACGATATAGTATGTTTCCTTTAAATTCAATGGATTACAATAACCGTACTGAACTTTAATCACATTAGATTATTTTCATCTTTTGCTTGGATCTTACATTTCCATACAAAAGAAAAACTGGTGCAAAATACCACACCAGTCTGGCTTTAGTCAGTCGGTGTAAAATAAAAATGACAGCAACAACCAAATAGCCTACATTTTCCAATTGATAGTAGCCTATATCAAAATAATGAAAGACTTGAATTTTCCTGCAGTAGGCTATTTGCTCATCTTCATTTAAAAAAGCTGTCAAAATTAACTAATGAGCAAATGTCTGGTAATACTTTAACTCCAGCTTCAACACAAATAATATTTTCAAGTTTGACATGTTTTAAAGTTACATAAAACCAGCCTTGCTGGCTTTCTCCAACAATAACAGCACGGGGGGGAAGCCCGAGTAGGCTAAATATGTCATTATTAGCCAGCTAGCTCACGAGAGCTAACCCATGTAGTTTGCGCTTAAAACAAGCCAACTCTGCGTCACGGCAACAGCACGCTGAAGCAGCAAGCAAGTTTCCTTTGCCCGATTAAATTTTTGACCGTTAATACCAGCTGCTCTGCCACCGTGACACGGAGTTGGTTTGTTAACTGTAGTGACAGCGCACCAGACCGGAGCTAGAGCTAGAGCAACATATGAGGCTTCTTCTGTTGAGGGTAGAGAAGCTGTATTGCAGCCCAGAACTCTGCTGCAGAGCCCCCGTGTGGCGCGGCGGTGTAACTGCAGTGTAACTGTAGGGACTTGGAGGGACAGCTGCCTCCCGCTCTATCTATGCTCCCGCCACATGAACTTTTTTTCTTCGCGGTATAAACGGTATGGCCAAATCTCTCCCGGTAGACACTTTCATATCGTCCACGATATGATATCGTCATATTGCCCAGCCCTAACAAGGCCATATCAGGGTCGGGCATTAAAACAACTTTTGCCCAGTCACATAAATAAAGATCAAGTAAAAAGGCTTGCTCACAAAAAGATTTAAAATTCATTTTGGTTATGATACGTGGTTTTACTTTTGGAAGCTTCACGTCTCTCACTGCAGCAATGACACAGTGGTCACTGATGTCATTTGCAAATACAGCAGTGGCTTTGTATTTGAGAGGACAGTTTGTCAGAAACAGGTCAATAAGTGATGACTTTTCAGGGTGTTTAGGATTAGGCCTTGTCGCAGATTCTATCATTTGTGTCAAGTGTGCATCATCACAAAAACATTTAAAAGGATCAGAGACCGGAGACAACCAGTCCCAGTTCAGATCTCCTATGAAAACCAATTAATTGTGTTTAACATTAGCAAAGGACTCTGATCTTGAGGATAATGTATCTTTTAATGCCGACGGAGGTCTATAACATCCCACTATTGTCATAACACAACCTTTAGTAAATTCAACTTTCAACACAAGTAATTCATATTGTTTAGGAACTGACTTTGCTATAAGAACTGTTGTCTGAAATGTATTCTTTGTATAGATTGCCACTCCTCCACCTTTAGCGCGGCGATCTGCACGAAAGAGGTTATACCCATCCAACATTACATGACTGTCTGGAATAGATCTACTCAGCCATGTCTCTGATACAACCATAATGTCAGCATTTGTAGAATTTGCCCAAATTTTAACCATGTCCATTTTGGCAATAGGCTTCTCACGTTCATATGGATAAAACCAATACCATTTCTATTTAAAAAGTCTGCAGGGGTCTGTAAACACATTGTGGTTGTTGCAGGCCCTGGATTAGGCTGCACATTCCCAGATAATAGTAACAGAAGTGTGATGACACACCTAAGTGTGTGTATGTCATTTTTTGTGTTTTTTGTAATATCAGATCTGTTCAAGAAAACAGGCCAAGAGTTTTCGGATGGGATGAAATAATCATTTAACAGGAGGAGGCTTAACAGATGCTTAAAGTTTGCTTGTTTAAGGATAGGGCATACACAGGATACCAAGCACCTCTGGGAGCCTGTCAGCTCCTGTGCACTGGTCATCTTTGATTTATCTAGCAAGTACACTGTATGCAAAGAAACACTCTCACAACTTTTCCCAATTCTTTCATGTTCACACATAGGTATAAAGAACAAGGCCAAGAGGGCAAACATTTTACCTGACATGGTTTATATATGTCACAGTACTTGAGCTAGGTTGCAGATTGTAGGCCTGGGGATTTTAGCAGTGCTGCTTTGGGGTCTTGAGATGATAGGAGGGCTGCTACCTGGAGCATGGAGATATTAGCAGAGCTGTTGCGACCTGAGCCGGTAGCTGCAGGTAGCTGGAGGCTAGCAAGCCAGGCACGTGGCTGAATGCTGGAGGCTAGTAGGCCAGGCAGGTGGCTGGAGGCTGGAGGCTAGTAGGTCAGGCAGGTGGCTGGAGGCTGGATGCTAGCAGGTCATGCAGGTAGCTGGATGCTAGCAGGTGGCTGGAGGCTAGCAGGTCATGCAGGTAGCTGGATGATAGCAGGTAGCTGGATGCTAGCAGGCCAGGCAGGTGGCTGGAGGCTAGCAGGCCAGGCAGGTAGCTGGAGGCTAGCAGGCCAGGCAGGTGGCTGGAGGCTGGATGCTAGCAGGTCATGCAGGTATCTGGATGCTAGCAGGTGGCTGGAGGCTGGAGGCTAGCAGGCCAGGCAGGTGGCTGGAGGCTGGAGGCTAGCAGGTCATGCAGGTATCTGGATGCTAGCAGGTGGCTGGAGGCTGGAGGCTGGAGGCTAGCAGGCCAGGCAGGTGGCTTGAAGGTAGATGCTAGCTGCTGCTGCCCCGGCATGGGCTACTCCTGCGTCTAGCTGGGCTGCTGGGGCCTGGGGAAGCTAGCAGAGCCTTGAGATGCTAGCAGAGCCTGGGTGGATTGCCTTAGTTTTCACTTTTCAGTATCCACGTAGTCCGTATTCGATTCAAAATTGTTTCATTTAAAGTCCAATGTGCTCAGTAGTAGTTGATGCAGAAAATGTTTTGACAAATCAGACTTACAAGCAAAAAAAACTGAGAGAGACAAACACACATGCAACCTAGGGTGCTGCCATCTTGGATTGAACTGTAGCTCAATGTGCAAAACTCTAACTACAGTCTGCAGTACCAACAGTCATTGGAGCTGAACAGTTCACTTCACCTGCAAAATAGGCTCAGTGCAGCAAACACTATGAACCAGCTTCAGGGTTCTCAACTTTTGGAAATTGTTTAGAGTGAGACAGAAGCGGATTCCCCATGCGAGCGCGCGAAGCGCACGAGCGAAATTTTATTGTGTGTTTATTTATTAATTTAAAGCATAATAATGGTTTTTAACACAAGTTCAGTTCAATATAATTTCTTTGTTTTAGTTAAAATATAGCCTATTGTAGTAATTTTATGATGAAAGTATAACTGGATTAATACCAAATGCCAGACTAGTGAGATGGGTGTAGGCCTAGGGTAGTTCTTCGGGGTAGTTATTTCAGTAAAACTATTAGTTCAGTTCAGCAAATATGGATACTGGATATTACTGATGCTCGCTGTTGTAGCTTCGAGTGGCAGATTTTGAGGCCTTCAGGATAGGGGTTTTCTGGCTCTCACTTGAAGCACTGTGGCTCCACACCAGCCATTTAGACCATCATAATGGAGGACAATGTTCCTTCTAGGGCTAGTCTGTTTCTGGTGCTGGTGAAGACCAACCATGGAGAAGATTCTTTCGGCGTCCGCATTTGAATGTGGGAGCACTAAAACCAACTTGGCCCCTCAACTAGTAGGTGAAAAATCGAAAAGCAAGTGCAAAACAAAAGCATTATTAGCTGTCTTATGGGCTTCATGAGGGGCCTCTAAGGCCCCCACACACATACAGGAATAAACTTTCTACATGTAAACTATATACTGTTCATAAAAAGTAGCTTTCCACCCTGTATCTGTTGCAATGGGCCCCTCCATCATATAACATGGGTCTGCAGACCAATCTTCTGAAATGTTTTTACAGTTGCAGAGTAAAGAGTGCTGCCTGTTTAAGAAAAATAATGTTCCTTCTGCAGCTCAAGATTTGATTTAAATCTAAATTTTCCAGATTGATTTTTCAGATTGATGCATTTTACTTTAAAACTGTACCAATTTTCTTCCAGGGGGGCATGCCCCCGGACCCCCCAACAAGGTACAGGATATCTCCCACAGTATCCCAAAATCCTGTGGGAAACACTGACTCCCTTAATATGTTTATGCCAGTAAACGTATGTATCTTTGCGGAAAAGTCAATGTAACTGACTGGATAGGGCGGGGGGGCTTTAAAGGTGCGAACACACTAGGCATTTTACACGCGTAAGATTTACGTGCGTAACGCGGCTAAAATGTTGCTTGATCATTTTGTGTCAAAAATGGTTGTACGCGCGTAACGTGCCTAGTCTACTTACCGATATTGTATTTCCCCTAATCAACCATGGCTGCGATAAGACCCAAGAGTAGACCCGACCCAATAGCGTGCATGTCCGCACAAAAACAAAAACAACACGGCCAACAACTGTGCCAAAAGACAAACTGAACAGCACAAATAGCCTAGCATTAAAACAGCATTGCATATTCACGGCAGCTACATAACAAACACAGTTACAGCAGCATCGGTGCACGGCGGCACAACATAAAGCCAAGTAGCCAACATTAGCCTACCTGGCTGTGACAGGGGACCGTGGCTGGCGTATCAACACCGGTGCTTCGCTGTACTCGTTGTGAGTGTCCCCCGGACATAGCCCTCATGTTTGGGTTCATAATATGAGGCGCTAGCCGCCCGCACACAACAGGGTGAGTTAACTAATGCTATACGGCGCTAACTTGTTTTATCGGCTTAAGCACAGCCGCACATGTTTACTGAATTAACCAGGAAGTCCATTCTCCGGGTTTACTCTCCCCACGTCTTCTATTCCCGAGCTGCTGTCATACAGCACCGGCTCGGCTGCCTGCAATACATTTTCCTCCTCGGTGTCTCATCAGCCTCTGTGTACAGTACACTGTCCGTCTCTCTGCCTGTGACGTCGGGTCAAGCTCAACGCTGATTGGCCAACGCGGCTAATCGTCTCGCGTAGGAGCAACAAAAGTTCAATTTTTTGAACTTTTGTTGCTCCTACGCGCGTAATATATACGCGCGTAAAATTTACGCACGTAAAATATACGCGGGTCATACGCGGCTAACGCGGCTAAAATGTTGCTTTAGCGCGAGTGACGCATTTACGCGACCTGTACGCGCGTAAACCAATGGTTCCCTATGGAAAAGGGGCGGGTTTCATACGCGTCTGTACGCGTGTAAAATGCCTAGTGTGTTCGCACCTTAAGAGTCTGGGCCTATTATCTCATAATCCGTCTATGAACCAACTAGTTTCCACAATCTTTTTTTTTTTGCGGGGAGCATGCACAAGCATTATTCATAGAAAAAAATAAAAAATAAATGTGGGGGGCCCCACACAGGGTCTTGAAACGGGCCCCGAGATCGTTAGGACCGCCCCTGCACGCTTGTCGCGTAGCCTGACGAAACGCTGCGCCTTCTCTCTGCCCGCTCGGCTCTCGCAGAATGCATTAGTGGGCGCAACAAACGCCACGGCCCGTGTGAAACGGCCTTAACTACTGAACGAAGGAAATCAAATTAGTTTTTCCCCAAAAAAACGAATGAGTTTTTCCCCAAAAAACGGGACAAATTGTGTCCCGGGAGAGATTTTTCTTTCATCGGGACAGCTGGTGAAAAAAGAGAACAATTTTGGGAAAAACGGGACGGGTGGCAACCATAGATAGTATAAATAAGGTGGCAACACTAGGTGATGGTGGTGAAGGCCAGGATTTATCGAAGCTATAGGCTATATATAAAAAAAATTGTTTGGCAGAGTTATAATTTGCGTGAGAAATGCAAGGTGTGGCGTGGAGCGTGTGAATTGCCTGAAATGCGTGTGTCTCACTCTCATTGCGTGAGGGTTGAGAACCCTGCAGCTTCATTGAGATAACACACACTGTCACTCAGAACACACTCAGAGTATAAACACTAGCATCAAACCCCAATACACAAATGACAAACTTTTAATATTTACAGTTTAAATAATTTGAGTTACTTCACACAAATAATGTAATATTTTCTTTGAGGAAAGAGTCAAATTCTCTCACATGAAAATGTTTATTTTGTAACATCCTACAAGTTTTTCAGGTAAACAAAAATAAATGGAAATCAGAAGTTTGCTTCAACAGATAAATATTTTTATTTTTATATTTTATTGATAACATTTCCAAATTAAGCATTTCCATGTATACATATTATATAATTATAATACAGAAATCAATTCCAGTAATGTTGTCATTTACTGTAAGTGTTCAACTCTCACCTGTTTGTTGGCCGGAAAATTTGTATTACAGTTGCAACTTTGATCTTTGCGGATGTGGTTGCACACTCAACCCTGCCTCTCTCAATGAGAGACCATGATTCACAACAGGGTATCAGTGTAGCCCTTACTGTATTTCATCAGACATTACAGCTTTATGTCTTCTGGGTCTTCCTCCACTCATTCACACTCACACGCACACTGCCACTTTTCTCCCTCCAACAACCTGTCTTCATTGGTCCATTTCCAAAAAAATATATTTTTTAGCTTTCCCTATATATATATATATACAGTATGTTCACTAACCAGTCTAAAACAAGACACCTTCTTAGTGTTTCAGTTGAAATTGCAATCAGCAGTGTTTGAAATGCACTATGCTGAAATCCATTCTGTTTTGAATGTGTGGTCTACAGTTGTGACAGCAGTGTGTTAGCATTTGAACAAAGAGCTGGAAATCCACAGTGTTGTGCAGGCTGCGGTTAAGCCATGCGATAAGTGTGTAAAGTTTTGAAAATTGTGTTTAAGCAATGAAAAACAATCTAGAGTTTGGTCCACATGAACCGCTGCTGTGCATAGTGTAGTTAGAGTTTTGCACATGTCGCTCCAGTTGTGCCCACTGTGGGTTAGCAATCGAAAAAAAACTGTAAATAGATGTGTTTTCCCAATGATTGCAGGAGATTTAATTTTTGAACAATGTGTCTTATGTGAAAAACAGTGTATAGTGTTTTGCAAGAAGTGTGTTGGAGAATTTCAAACACAGTGCAAAGCACTTCTTGTGTTTGTAGGGTTGGTGCTTGTGTTTTTAGGGCATGGTCACCAAAGTTAGAGGTTGTGATGTTTTGGGCATAGCAACCACTATTAGTGTTTAAGCATTAGGTAAAAAACTGTAATTCATTTTTACAACATGTTAGCGTCCAAAGTGTTTCCAGATCAGATTTTGGGTACAGCCTTTTTTTCATTTTATAAAACCAAAACTACTATGTTCAGGTCAACATATGAACACATCCTTTTGTAATAACCTTCAGAGTAGTGAAAATGTTGTTGATGTAAGTGCTTTACAAGTTGAGATTTTTGGTTCAGAGTATTAATTGCGATAATGGCCGTTAAATATGATGGTGTAGGAGAAATGTGCAGACACAAAAAGACAAGCTTTGGTCAAATTTACTGTAACACCTAAATGTACATGTTGGATCTTTGATGTATACTAGTATGAAAGAAGACATGTTATGGAAGCAAAACAGACAAATATTTAAAATTAGACCAGTGTTTGAAAAAACAACGCTTTGTCCTGCAGTGTCTCACCTGCTGCACTTGTTCGCAGGAAGTCAGATAAACGGCTTTCTTTAGCTCAATATATCACACGAAATGGCTACAGGTTTGTGTATGTGAGTGTGCGTTTGTGTGTGTGTGCGTGTGTGTGTGTCTGTGTCTGTGTCTGTGTCTATGCGTGTGTCATTGCAGGAAGTTCCATGACTCAGCAGTAATTGAGAGCAGGTTTGTGGTTCCCCGTGCAACAGCTCGACAGCGACTAATAATTGAATATTAATGAGTATGAGCCTAACAGGCCACCGTATGCTCAATTCTCACTGTTACAGGTAGATGTGATTCACCTCAGCACAGACAATGCAAGAAGCTTAATTTGATCTGCAACACACGTATGACTCATCCTGTTTGGATAAGGAACAGGGAGATACAGTATCCTTCTGGTGTCTACTTTTCACCTGTTATTACGGACGACATACTGTTCATAGAAAGAGCTACAAGGCCCAGGGTCTCCTCTAAAACAACGGTTTGGTCACCAAAGGTATGTATAATACTTTATTACATGGCACTGAGGTTGTTTGGTTTGGATATCAGCCAGAAAAATGAGAATTTGAAACTTAAATAACAATCCTTATTAAACTAAAGCACTACTGTACATTAACATAACTTTTCATAATCTGAGCACCATTCTGAAGGTTATTACAGAAGGATTTGTTCATATGTTGTTAATTGATCTGATTTATGATACATTTTGTTCCTAACACCATGCATTTTTTAAAGACCTGAACATACAGTACATTTCTGAAAAATTGTAATACAGAACCAAATAATTTTAATGTCAGTCAAAATGCATTGACATAGTGTAATCCCTTCTGTGTCTTTCTTTGACCTTGAGGTAAAAAAGGGAATGATTTAGTTTCATAGTCGTGATATCAAATGCAAATGCATGATCCAACTATATCAAAAGGTCCAAATGTCTTATTTCTTACTTTTAAAATAACACGAAAAAGTTCATGTCGAGTCTAAACTGGGGCTGAATTCTAAAATATCTAAAATGTCCTCATGCTTTGGAGAAAGTTAATTTCATTCCATTGTTTTTCTGTTTTATTTTCAAATATTAAGGTTCAAATTTTAAATTTTGAACCATTTTAAACCAAGCCAGTGGATTCCATGTTTTATCACTATCAGATATGTATGCTTATTGTAACATCATTATATATTATATACCTTTAATTCAAACAGAAGCTGTACATGGCTTGCAGTTAGGGTGTGTGAGGCAGTGGGGTGGGCGGGTTGACATCCTTCTGAGCACTTGGGTGCAGCTCTTTACAGTTTTTACTTCGATTGCTAAACCACAGTGGGCACAACTGGAGCGACATGTGTAAAACTCTAACTACACTATGCACAGCAGCGGTTCATGTGGACCAAACTCTAGCTCGTTTCTCATTGCTTAAACACAAATTTCAAAACTTTACACACTTATCTCATAGCTTAACCACAGCCTGCACAACGTTGTGGATTTCCAGCACTTTGTTCAAATGCTAACACACTGCTGTCACAACTGTAGACCACACATTCAAAACAGAATGGATATCAGCATAGTGCATTTCAAACACTGCTGATTGCAATTTCAACTGAAACACTAAGAAGGTGTCTTGTTTTAGACTTGTTAGTGAACATACAGTATATACAGTATAGGGAAAGCTCAAAAATAGGAAGACAGGTTGTTGGAGGGAGAAGAGAAGCAGTGAGACTGGATGTGTGGAGGGAGACCTAGAAGACATAAAGCTGTAATTTCTGATGAAATACAGTAAGGGCAACACTGATAGACCCTGGTGTGAATCATGGTCTCTCATTGAGAGAGGCAGGGTTGAGAGTGCAACCCAATCTGCAAAGATCTAAAGTTGCATCTGTAATACGAATTTTCAAGCAAACAAAGAGTTGCACCCTTACAGTAAATGACAACATTACAGAAATTGATATCTGTATTACAATTATAGAATATTTACACAGGTACATGCTATATTTGGAAATGTTATCAATAAAATATAAAATAAAAAGATGTATCTATTGAAGCAAACTTCTGATCGTCATTTATTTTTGTTTACCTAAACATAACTGGTATGTTATAAAATAAACTATTTCATGTGAACTAATTTCACTCATTCATCAAAGAAAATATTACTTTATTTGTGTGAAGTAACTCAAATTATTGAGTTATTTGTGTATTGGGGTTTGATGCTAGTGTTTATACTCTGAGTGTGTTCTGAGTGACAGTGTGTGTTATCCCAAAGAAGCTGGTTCATAGTGTTTGCTGCACTGAACTAGCCTGGCATTTCCAGACCTGCCACTAGGCGCTGGCAAATTAAATTTGCTGCGCCTGTTGGTCTGGACAATTCTCCATTGAAGCTTTTTCAAAAAGTCCAGAAATCCGGACTCACGTTTCAAATGGTTCTATCTAATATGGGCGCGACAGAGCCCTTTGTATGGTACTCTGGGGAGGACGTAACCGGATGACGACAGTGACGTGCATGCACCGTCGAAGACGTGATAAACATCAAAGATGGCTGTGGATATGTTGTGTGAGTTTGAGACTGCTTTGGCCTCAACCCTTTACGATTTGGAAGACAGCACTCAAGTCTTTCATTAGCAAGTAAGTGGAATGTTCTGTTTTGCCGACCGACCACGGCAAAAGTTTAATTTAACAGTTTAACAGCTGTTCGCTAAACGAACGGGGCTTACAGTTTTTCACAATTGCTTAAACACATTTCCTGATAGACTACCTCACTTTTTCAAAACCCTAAACACAAATTTCAAAACTCAAACACAAAATGCAAAATCCTTCACTTCTCTTGCAAAAGCACACTTTACCCTCAAAACAGTGTTAACACTTCACTAAATGGTGTTTTCTTTTCAAATGACAAACACATACATCATATGACTAGACATTTCTAGCACTCATTGAACACTGGTGTGCAGAATGGAAAACACTATAGTATAAATGCAAACCACTATATGAATGCTTTATCAGTAGAATTATGCCTTTGCATGTTCATACACTTTCACCTACAGTAACAACAAATACTTTACGGTTTTTGCCAAATGCTAACACACATGTTGCAGAATAGTTTATTTTGCCATTTCAAACAAACACAATGAATAGGTAGGACTGCAGTTCAAGCATTTCAGTGTGTCAGTATAAACTACTGTACTGTACAGTAAAAAACAATTACAGTAAAATTAGGGAACAATGGTAAAAAAAAACAGCGTTGTAAGGAATTGGGTGGTTGGATTATGAATCCTATTATGGATACCGCCTCCTGTTTGCGTCTGGCCACATCGTCTCATCAACATCACACTCAATTTCATCTTTTGAGAAGCAACAGGGAAATGATCACCTGATATCCAGTCTAAATCTCCTAATTATGGAGCGACTCAGGTTGGGCTGCACTCTCTGTCCAGGCTCCCTCATTTATAGGCCATGATCTATAACATGGTCCACTATAGTGTCCCTGTTTGTCCTCGTCCTCCTGTCGCTCTCTCTCCTCCTCTTTCCTTGACTCTTACCGTCTCAGAAAGGAGCTGAGCTCACCTGAGGTCTATTTGTAGTGCTAAGGTTTAGACTGATTGGTATTCAATTAGTTTTTTTTCAAGAAGTGTGTTGGAGAATTTCAAACACAGTGCAAAGCATAAATTGTGTTTGTAGGGTTGGTGCTTTGGTTTAGGGCATAGTTACAAAAGTTAGAGGTTGTGATGCTGTGGTCATAGCAGTCACTTTTAGTGTTTACAGTATTCGGCAAAAACTGTATTTGTACCAAAATGTGCAGTCTACTGTAAATCACAGTAAACAGGAGCTCATCTCTGACCCTTCTATAGCTAACTGAACAAAAGCCTTTTGAGTTTAGAAATTTGATTGGCAGTGTGTTCTGTGTGAATACCATGAGAGAGAATTCAGGAAGAGTGTGCAAGATATAGAGAATTGTGTGTAGTGTTGTGAAAAATGTGTGTTTTGGAACGAAAATATGAGTCTAAGGCAGGAAATGTGTTTGGAGTTCAGCTGAATTGGTTAAGCAGTTGGTAAATTAGTTTCAGATTGTGCACATTGTGTCTGATGTTCCAAAAAATGTGTTTAAACAATTGTGAAAAACTGTAATACGTCACCTTGTGCATCGCTTTGATTGGTTGTAGTGCTATCCAACTGCGTGCAGTGGCATATGAAATGCACGAGTAGGATCCGCCCCTTGAGTTGGAAATTACTATTGATCGTGGCCCAGACCCTCTATCGTTCAAGATATCAGGGTCTGGATTTCCAGGCTAACACTGAGCCTATTTTGCAGGTGAAGTGAACTGTTCAGCTCCAGTGACTGTTGGTAGTGCAGACTGTAGTTAGAGTTTTGCACATTGAGCTACAGTTGTGCCCACTGTGGGTTAGCAATCGGAAAAAACTGCAATGCTAAAAAGGTGCAGTGTGTGTGTGTGTGTGTGTGTGTGTGTGTGTGTATGTGTGTGTGTGTGTGTGTGTGTGTGTGTGTGTGTGTGTGTGTGTGTGTGTGTGTGTGTGTGTGTGTGTGTGTGTGTGTGTGTGTGTGTGTGTGTGTGTGTGTGTGTGTGTGTGTGTGTGTGTGTGTGACCCCTTTTAGCTTTAAACCAGGGGTGTCCAAACTTTTTTCACTGAGGGCCACATACAGAAAAATCTACGAAGGGCCGGGCCACTTTGCAAAAATAACACATTTATCAGGACATGTAGCTGCTCTGATGTTTAGTTTCATAGTGTCTTCGTAAATTGTAATCCTTCTTCAAGGCAACACTTTCCTTGCACATTAAACAGGCACATTCCCCCTCTTGTTTATATGCCAATGATACACCCAGTGTTTTCTGCCTTTGCATCCACTGTCCAGCAGGGTGAAAATAGTATCCCGACCCTCCTAGGGGGGTCCGGGGGCATGCCCCCCCGGGAGATTTTTTAAAGTTTTTAAAGTGAAATGCATGAATCTGGTGCACTTTGAGAGGGAAATTAGGCTAAATCTGAAGAATTTTGTATGAAAGACAAATGGAGACACTGTGTCAAATGAATTAGAAGCTATTGGAGAAGGACACATAGATTTTCCATAATAATATTAATTTAAAATAAAATATTATGCAGGGTCCTCTGGGATGGGCTTGTTGCTCTTTTTCTTTTATGGGACATATTTCTCTGTAATATAATGAGTGCATTTAAATTATTTAAAAATTAAAAGCGCCATATTACATTATATTTTTAAAATGTGCCACGGGCCAATCAATCAGTGTTTGACACCCCTGCACTAGTGGGTTAACTAAGAAATGCAAAAAAAAAAATATATATATATATATATATATATATATATATATATATATATATATATATATATATATATATATATATATATATATATATATATATATATATATATATATATATATAGGGGAAAGTGGGGTGAGTTGTGCAACTTTTTACTCAAAGTGATTTTACAGTGAGGCCTTGACAGTTATGTCTCCAACTCAAATATGTACATATATTTCAGGATGTTGTGCATCCCTGGCAATAAAAACTTTGGATCTGGAATAAACTGTTTAAGAAATATAGCTTTCGGAAAAAAAGTTGTCTTGTCTTGTCGCACAAATCACCCCACTACGTGGGGTGATTTGTGCATTTGGAGAAAAATAAGATGGGGTGAATTGTGCCAATTTATATATATCTCAAAACTGTAATGCAAGACAAATCCATTAGACAATCACTTATTTAAGGTGTATTTAAAGTAAATAAAGTAAATAGTTGACAAAGATTGAAGGACAATTTTCTTAAACAAGGCCTAGCAGATCTAGGTGGTTTTGCCTGCAAAGCTCACAATGACAAAGTCACCATCATCATCTTTCTGGCCATCTGAACTCTCATCAGTGGTGTCGTTAAGTGGAATTGAGATGTCAGTCTCTTCTGAGCTACTGTAGACAATCACTTTCTTTTGGTGACCAGCGTATACAGCCATGCCACTGGCACAACTCTCAGAAATGTACTTTGCACTAGTTGCTCCGTGCTTGTGGAACCAACTGCCACCTGACAAATGTGATTCCCCCTACATTTCTGCCTTTAAATCAAGGCTCAAAACCCATATGTACACCCTGGTGTTTCCTCCCCATTAACCTCTGCACTACTTACTTACCTCTGCACTACTATCTGTGTTTATGTGGATGTATGGGCTTTACGTCTTTTATTTTGGTTATTGTTATTTTACCTTCATTGTTTACCTACTGAATGCACTATGTACAGCACTTTGGACAGTGCAAACTGTCATAAATGTGCTTTTATAAATACATTTTACTTACTTACTTACTTATAACTCACCTAGGCACTTTGGCACAAATCACCCCATCCCCAGAATTTTGGACAATAGGCATGATGCAGCAATTTAGGGTTGACATTGTGCTAACTATATAGACTCAAAGTGTAGCATACCAAAGCACTAAAACATGTGTCAAATGTTTTCAAACGTGTCTATAATTGTTCAGACACAATAATCAAAAAACCTTGATCATGGAAATTTTACTTTGAAAGGCAAAACACAGTTTTTTGAGCTTAAATGTGCTTATATCTTATTCCTTGTGTCTCCCTTCTTTACAGGATGAGTCAAATGGATGGCTCTTCTTAAATATGTGGTCACATTTCCAATTTCTTCCACGGTTTTCTAGAAACAAGGGGTTTTGCAACTTCCAAAATGCACAACTCACCCCACTTTCCCCTATAGGGGAGGACGGGGTAATCTGAGACACTTTTTACATGTGCTCCCCTCTAAGCGAGCTAAAATGATTTTTAGCTCCAGGATGTTTCCTAGAAATGGGCATTAGCAGAATTTTTTCAAGACAAAGGGCATTGAAAATATGATTGTTTAAAAAAAAGTTGTCATGTGGCTCAATTTACCCCAGCTGTGGGGTAAACTGAGACAGACCAGAAAAATCAAGGGGGTAAAGTGAACCACTTACTTTTTCCACTCTAAAACTCTGAAACTACCAAAACAACACATATTGTAACAGTTAGAATCCTGAAAGCTAGCCACACATTTCAGAACTAATGTCGGACTAGTAAAAGAATGATGGGGTTTGGTCAATTAAGCAAAGCAAATTTTCTAAACACTTGAAAGTAACTCTGAACAAAATCAAATACAACATATTATAATTCAAAAGGTTTTAATAAGATTAAAATGAAAGATATAACCAGTTAGATTAGAACACAGTCTGGGGTCAGAACACAGGACCCTTAGAGCCAGCTAGTGTCTGGGGGTCAAAGCATAGGAAAATCAGAACCAGCGAGAACAGCATGGGACTCAGAACACAGGAGAAGACCCAACTGGATTATAACATCAGCCTGTCATACTCTACAACTAGGCCTTCTCTACATTCCAGCCCTGAAGGTTACAGGGAAAGATGAGAAGGTGCTCTTTCCGTGTGGTTGCCCCAGGTCGTCTTCCTGGTGTATTTCCTTGGCATGATGGCTTTTCTACAATGTGTATGACATTAAAATAAAACATGTCATGTAATATTACATTAAAATATGTTTAAGACTAAACTTAACTTGTGCCTCATGGTTGGGGAAAGTGAGACAGTGGCTCACTTTCCCCCACAGCATTTGGCTCACTTTCCCCACCACCACAATTTGAGAAAAAACTACCTCTCATAGCATTTCAGGCTAATCTTCAGTTATCAGCATCACATGGGTTCATATGTTGGTAGTTCATCAACACGTATGATAGAAGTTTTTCTACGTGAATACATTTGCTTTGGCACAACAGTTGATATACCTATTTTGGTGAAAAAAACATGCTTACCACAGTCCACGTCCTCTCTTTCAGGGCCATGGGGAAATGAGAGGGGCTTGAAAACATATATCTCACATGACCACAAATGTTTTCCGTTGCCTCGATACAGGGGGTGGCTCACATTACCCGATGCCTCAGATTCCCCCGTTCTCCCCTATATTTTTTTTTTCAAAGGGCCATATTACATTATATTTTTAAAATCGGCCGCGGGCCAATAAAAAGCGGGCCACGGGCCGCAGTTGGCCCCCAGGCTGTAGTTTGGACACCCCTGCTTTAAACCATTGTAGTGAGCACATTTTTGGAAAGTGAGGACATTTTTTGGACTGGTCTCCACTTCTTCAAAGGCCTGTTTGAAGGTTCAGACTTGGTTTTAGAGTTTTGGTTTGAATTAAGGTTAGGGTTAGTGTGAGAGTTGGGGTCAGGCATTTCGTTTTGATGATTGAGTTAAAGCAGCTTTGAGGAACTTTCAGTTTGTGTTCATTCTAGCGCCCCCTTTGGACAAACGCGGTAGTGTTTCTACTACGCCCAGTTCCTGGGTGAGCATACTCGGACAAAGGCATAAAGAAAACGATATAAAAATAGCATTCTTTGCACTGATGGTCCCCTTTGCTGTTACATGTAATGCATGATCATCAGAGGAAAATATTTCAGAAATATTTAAAAGTTCCTCTTAGTCTTAGCACCATTAAGTAGGGGCAATACTTTGTCAATAAGTGTCCTCACAAAGATAGAAGAACAATTGTGTGTGTGTGTGTGTGTGTGTGTGTGTGTGTGTGTGTGTGTGTGTGTGTGTGTGTGTGTGTGTGTGTGTGTGTGTGTGTTGTGTGTGTGTGTGTGTGTGTGTGTGTGTGTGTGTGTGTGTGTGTGTGTGTGTGTGTGTGTGTGTGTGTGTGTGTGTGTGTGTGTGTGTGTGTGTGTGTGTGTGTGTGTGTGTGCGTTCGTTTGTGTGTGGTGGGGGTTACCAGAGGTAGGAGGAGGGTCAACGGGGGTCTGCTGCATATTGTGCAAGGAGAGAGGCAAAGGAGAAGGCATTCTTCTTTCTCCAGTAGGATTACACACACGCACACACACACACACACACACACACACACACACACACACACACACACACACACACACACACACACACACACACACACACACACACACACACACACACACACACACACACACACCTAGCATGCAGTTTTCCATCTGATATTTGTGGGCCGGAGGAGCGGCTTGCAGGACGGCTGTGGAACGCCTGTCACCATGGCAGAAGGTAGGAGAAGCTTGTGCAGATGCTCTGGTTTAAAGAGAGACGGGGGCTGGCAGCATTGTGTCTTTTCCTCTATCACAAACATGTGGTGGTGTCTCAGAGAGAGTACGGTAGAAGGCTTGTGTTGGTGTGGAGGTAAGACGGGGAGTGAGTGAGGAAGTTGTGCGCCAGGGGACGGGCAGCAGAGAGCGGCGGGATGGGCTCTGCCTCCAATCAGAGTTTCACAGGTAGAGATCCAGAACAGGACAGAAGCGTTTACCGACAAATATGAACTTCTAATGGGGTTAGAGGACCAGTGTGTTTGCGGCAGCAACCGAGGGTTGTTCAAATTCAGATTCTGCTGCTTGGCGATTTTTAATGTTGACATATGTATTTTATTTTGAAGGCCTGTTGGCAATGAAAGTGTAGCACGCTTTTTTTGTTGAAAAGTCTAAGAATATATGAATCATAGCCTACTATTTAATCTAAAACACATATAGGCCTAGTGGAAAATAATATGACAATGTATATTATAATCACGTGTGGGCTATTTATGGCTGAGACAATTCGTTTTTATTTTTGTGGATGAACCTTTTTTAATAGGCTACTTTGTCTCTCATTGACTCCATTGATACTTTAGTAGCCAGGATATCATTTAATTATTTACCCTCTTAACATAAATAAAAAGTTTGACAGTATTATAACATGGAAGGTAAAATAAAGGGTGAATATAGAAGGCTATATCATTGTAAAGACTCCACCAATCATGGGTAATCGGAGAATAACCTGCAGATGAATTGATAATGATAAAGACAAAAAACTGCATCCCAGTTAGAGCGTATTTTCCACACTAGTCCTCTGAGAAAAAATAGTTTAGTTCAGATCGGAACAGTATAGTGTTTAGTTCCGTGCCGTGTCAGACGCTTATCCGGGAGAACATCGGCTCCTCTGGGCTTATCTTACCACCGTTTACCAGGCTGAGAGACTGTGTGTGTTGTGCAGGCGGCGGTGCTTTGAGCGAGGAGCCACTGGCCTTGTCCCGGGGCAGCGGAGTGTGTAAATGGTTCAACATGAGGATGGGCTTCGGCTTCCTGTCCATGAGCACCAGGGACGGAGCCAAGCTGAAGGAGCCGCAAGATGTGTTCGTCCACCAGGTAAGAAGAGCTGCGGTGTGAGCGCAGCTTTGGCTGAACCCAAAACCTTACCGTAGCCCTGTAGTAGATAGGCTAGAATAATATTGTTTGTGTTGTTTGGATGATATGGATAAATAAAATTTTGAGAAGATATATAGGCCTACACTTTATCTATCGAATAATTCACATATTGTCAAAATCATTTCATGAGAAGAGGTGATAAAATATTTTATTCCAACTTGTCAAGGAAGCAAAATAGACAAAAATCTCAAAAACCGACCAGTGCTTGAAAAAACTGATATTTTGCCTGCAGTGTCTCCCCTTAAAGATGTCATTAGAACCAGGAGTCTTATGTGTGATGATCTAATAATGTAATAGCCTGTTCAACACTATTGTTAAAAACCCTCACTGCTTAGTCATTTCAAAAGCTAAAATAAAATCCTTTTTAATTTATAAGAACAAACCTGTGATGGTGACATTTTGGAGTGGCATTTAATACCTTGCATGGAAAGCTGAATTGAGTCGATTCAATGAACAAATCAACAGAAAATGTCAAGCTATAATCACTTCTCAAGCTAAAGTCTCTGGTTCTAACTTTTTACTTATTTGGTTGACCAAGGGTAACGACTTACAGAATAGTGCATCTGTCTACATTAAATACAGGCATTAACCCTCGAAAAGCCACTCGTAAGCAGAATGTGTGAGGCAACTGATGCGTTTGGGTGTAAAACTACCTGAAGATGAACACATCTTAAACTTCCCCCGCTCACTTCTCCCCACAGACAGACAGACAGACAGACAGACAGACAGACAGACAGACAGACAGACACATACTTGCCGTGAGACCTCAAATTTGTAGGAGTGGACGGGGGGGGGGGGGGGGGGGGGGTTAAGAGCTCAAACATTTCTATTTAAAGAGGGGTTAGAGGCTAAAGCAGAGAAAACAAGGCTCGTTCCTCTCTCCATCCAGCCCTGCTTCCTGTTATAAAGTCATTAAAAGCATCAGGGAGCAGCCCACCCAACCCCGCGCTGCAGCCCCCCCCACCTCCCATGTGGTGCCTTTGGCCTGCATCCCCCCCCCCCACACACCTCCCATGTGGTGCCTTTGGGCCTGCACATCTCCTCTCAGGTTACATGTAAATCATTGTGATGAAAGAGAGTGGCTGATACGTGCTTGTTCTGGGCTTGAGTGAATCACCGGTGTCAGGTTTGGTCAGATGTGGAGATTGTAGTCTTTAGTGTGAGAACATGTAAGGAATGTATTGTTCCACGTTGTTGGAAAGGAATTTCGGGAGACAAATTAGAAAATGCAGCAGGTTTGGAGTTTTCTGGTAAAGCAAATGTTACAATAATGCAGACACGTTTCACACCTAAGGCCTCAGTATATGCTTCAAACAAACTACCCCTGCGTTCCAAATCGCATAGCCTACTCTTTCTTTTTTCTATTCTCCATACCTCACCTGACGATAAATTGTCATACTTGTATGACACAATTGGGACATACTTTTACTTATGTATTTCATCATAACATTGCGCCTGGATCTTGCCTCTTGCTTTTATTACGTCGCATCTCTGTTTGTTTTCATATGGAAGCTCCGTCGTCGATGTGACGTCACTTCCGGTGCACACTGGATTGTGTGTTCAACACCAAAAATCTCGGACGGATCTAATAAACATGCAGGTATTTTTTAAGCATACTAAATCAACCACAAGAATTTGGACATCCTAAATCTTTTTTTCTACCATACTTAATAGCAGAAAGTATGCGATTTGGAATGCAGGGTGAGTGTTGTCTGTCCAATGCTAAAGACAAGGATGCTTAAACCTGTTGAAAAAAGGTGCCGATCTCTCTCCAAGAACTCTGGGTCCCTTTGCCTGTGTTTGTATTCTCAATGACATGATTCATTCTCGTCTCAAAACAGGTCAGCTAACAGGAATAGATATGTAAAAAAAGAATAAAAAGGAAAGCTTGAAAAAGAATTTTATTTGTAGATCTCCACTGAACGGAATCATATGGCGCTTTTCCACTGCACACGTACAGTATCTCACAAAAGTGAGTACACCCCTCACATTTCTTCAAATATTTCATTATATCTTTCCATGGGACAACACTGAATAAATGACACTTTGATACAATGCAAAGTAGTCAGTGTACAGCTTGTATAACAGTGTAAATTTACTGTCCCCTCAAAATTACTCGACACACAGCCATTAATGTCTAAACTGCTGGCAACAAAAGTGAGTACACCCCTAAGTGAAAATGTTCAAATTGGGCAATATTTTGTGTTGCCACCATTATTTTCCAGCACTGCCTTAACCCTCTTGGGCATGGAGATCACCAGAGCTTCACAGGTTGCCACTGGAATCCTCTTACAGCCATTCATGACAGCATCACGGAGCTGGTGGATATTAGAGACCTTGCGCTCCTCCACCTTCCATTTGAGGATGCCCCAAAGATGCTCAATAGGGTTTAGATCTGGAGACATGCTTGGCCAGTCCATAACCTTTACCCTGAGCTTCTTTAGCAAAGCAGTGGTTGTCCTGGAGGTGTGTTTGGGGTCGTTATCATGTTGCAATACTGCCCTGCAGCCCAGTTTACGAAGGTTGAGTGCACGTGCTCAGCGTCATATCCAGAGGTTGGCTTTGGAAAAGTGACGTACGAGTGCTGCCAGCATTGCTGAAGGGCTTGAAGGGGTGGGGGGGTCAGCCTGTCAGTGCTCAGACCATACGCCACACACTGCATCATACTGGTCTGCATGGCTGTTGTCCCAGAAGGAAGCCTGTTCTAAAGATGATGCACAAGAAACCCCACAAAAAGTTTGCTGAAGACAAGCAGACTACGGACATGGATGACTGTTACCATGTCTTGTGGTCTGATGAGACCAAGATAAACGTATTTGGTTCAGATGGTGTTAAGTGTATGGGGCGACAACCAGGTGAGGAGTACACAGAAAAGTGTGTCTTGCCTATAGTCAAGCATGGTGGTTGGAGTGTCATGGTCTGGGGCTAAATGAGTGCTGCCAGCACTGGGGAACTACAGTTAATTGAATGCTAACATGTACTGTGAAATACTGAAGCAGAGCATGATCCCCTCCTTTCGGGAACTGGGCCGCAGGGCAGTACTGCAACATGATAACGACCCCAAACACACCTCCAAGACGACCACTGCCTTGCTACAGAAGCTGAGGGTAAAGGTGATGGACTGGCCAAGCATGTCTCCAAACCCAAATCCTATTGAGCATCTTTGATGCTTCTTAAAACGGGAGATGGAGGAGCGCAAGGTCTCTAATATCCAACAGCTCCGTGATGTTGTCATGAATGGGTGTAAGAGGATTCCAGTGGCAACCTGTGAAGCTTTGGTGATCTCCATGCCCAAGAGGGTTAAGGCAGTGCTGGAAAATAACGGTGGCAACACAAAATATTGACATTTTGGGCCTAATTTGGACATTTTCGCTTAGGGGTGTACTCACTTTTGTTGCCAATACGTTAGACATTAATGGCTGTGTGTGGAGTTAGTTTGAGGATACAGTACATTTACACTGTTATATAAGCTGTACACTGACTACTTTACATTATATCAAAGTGTAATTTCTTCAGTGTTGTCCTATGAAAAGATATAATGAAATATTTGAAGAAATGTGAGGGGTGTACTCACTTTTGTGAGATACTATAGCTCTACTCGACTCAACTCGACTTAACTCAACTTGGTTTGGTAGCAGCACAGGTTGTTTTCCACTGTAAATAGAACCTCCTGAACGTGGGCGGGGTCGTCATACAAAGGGGCTGACTCCGGAGCCAAGTAGCAAAGCAGAAATTACGAGCAGTTGTTGTACTATTAACTGAACCAACCGCCAAAAAAAAGGATGGAAAATGTTTAAAGGTGAAGTAAGCGGTTTATTTATGTTAATATAAGTGTTAAATCGCTCTATGTTCATACAGTGATCACTTACATAATGTGCGCGTTTCATAAAGCCGATCTCTCAGTCAGCTGCTCTGCATGTAATCGGCAAATAAACTTTTCGGGTGATCCCGAAATTAATATCCAATCACAAGAGAGAACGCTACAAACCGAAACCTGTCTCACTCATGGTCTCACTGCCGGTGCACGCCAGAGCGACACATGGGTGAATGTTTATGCGCCTACAATGGCGGAGCAGGTAAAAATCCTTTCCAATGTCTGTTTTGATGGTTTTTATCATGTTTTATCACACTTATGGATCTGAGATGATGCTAGATAACTCGCTGCTTGAAGACCGCAGTGCATTAATGTGGTGACGTAGGGACGAGGGAGGGGACTGCTAACTGCAGTAACTGACAGGAAGTTAGCTAAAAGAACCATTCCGCTTACAGCACCTTTAAGAAATACCCCCCTTGTATCTGTTTGCTAAAAGAAGTAGAAGAATATTGCGACGGGCCAATAAAAGGAAGGATTACAGGGACCACCAGGTACCATGATATTGCGGTGGAAACGCCAAAAATGCGAGTTGAGTCGAGTTGAGCTAATACCATGCAGTGTAAAAGTGCCAATAGACCTCCATCAGGTTTACCGGAACCCCCACAGTCTAGGTTTCTTTTAGAAAACAGTTTGTTGGAAAAAACAAAATAGTAGAAATGTCTTCTGGGCTGAGCACAGCTTGAAGCACCATAGTGAGTTATGGTGGACTGTATTCAAGTGGAAAGGTCTCTTTGGAACTCCTATGTTCAGGCAGTGGTGTTCACACTGGTCAGCAGGTCTACATGTCCTCCAGCTCAGTCAGCACTAGGTTGAATGTGTGTTAACCAACTAATCATTGAAGACGTATTGTTGGTGGACGTGCCTACAGTCTTTGTCTGGTGAAACTACATAGTGCTCTTCCAGTGCCAATGAAGACCTTTTCCCTTCAGATGCAATCTTTCTTTCTGAGCATTGGAGCCATCCTACAGCTCACATTGTCTGATTTACATTTGTTTTTCTGGGAAATGCAACCGTTCATTTTATACATATTGAGTATGTAGTAAATTAAAGGTGGACTCAGCCATTCCGGAGAACGCTTGTTGTCAAAATCACTATCTCCTCCCCATCTGCTTACCTGTCTGTACTGTGTGTGTGCGCTGAAACAAATCCAGTGTTAATACGTTAAGCCTAGGCTCTGTAAACTGGCATGTTGCTAGCTATGGGAGGCCCACTTTATTTACATACTCTTTGTTTACATACCCGTTTACAGGCTGTGCATTAAAACCAGACTTTTTAGGCAGCGGATCGTGAGGCGATATTAGCAGATATTGATAAAAAAGTGATTTGGACCACAAGCGCTCCAGAATCACTGACTCCAATATGTGAGGTACCACAGGGAAACCTGGTCATATTGTCCCCCAAAGTGGAGCTTTGTGTTTGGCTTGTTTATTGTGAATTGGATAGCTGATTAGTGAAAGCTCAGTATACACAGTGTGTGTGTGTGTGTGTGTGTGTGTGTGTGTGTGTGTGGTGTGTGTGTGTGTGTGTGTGTGTGTGTGTGTGTGTGTGTGTGTGTGTGTGTGTGTGTGTGTGTGTGTGTGTGTGTGTGTGTGTGTGTGTGTGTGTGTGTGTGTGTGCGCGTGTGTGTGTGTGTGTGTGTGTGTGTGTGTGTGTGTGTAACTGCTTTGGGCTTTGGTGATTCACTTCTCTCAGGATGCAAACATTCTTGCCACCTCTTCTGGGTTGCTATCCCAGGAATGCACTGCTCCTCCCCTGTGTCATTTTCCCATCATCCTCCAGGGCACTGGTCATCTGGAGCCTTGACCAGATGGACTCATTTTGGAGAGTGTGTATGTGTGTGTGTGTGTTGTGTGTGTGTGTGTGTGTGTGTGTGGTGGTGCTGAGGGAGCAGGGTGGTGTGTGTGTGTGTTGTGGGGGGGGGGGGGTTGGGGTGAGGAATGCTTTGGAGGTTTGGTTGGAGACACAGGAGCGGAGGAGGGGTCTTTGAAATACTGACGTGTTACCAGGGCTGTCAACAGCACTGGATTTTTACGAGAGAGCTGAGGATTCCCTGACAGAGAGGCTACACCTTTCTATAAATGCAACATTTGGTGCAGATTGAAGTAGAATTGGCGTAATTAAAGGTTAACTATTATTCAAAATGCACTTTTTCTTAAATATGAATATGTGTCCCCTGTGTGACTAGACTCCCAAAGTATGAAGATAAACAACCCTCTCTCTTTTTGTCCACCTTTCTGAAAACCTATGTTCAAAAACCAGATTTAAAAAATCTGATTTCTCTCCCCTTATGACAACACAAGGGGATAAACCACGCCCCCTCATTACCAACCTAACTTAACACTACCTCACCTGTGATACGCCACATCCCCAGATACCCTGAATCTTACCGGCAGTTATGTCTCGTTTCCACCGAGCGGAGCGGTTTGGTGCGGTTATTTTGGCTTTCCATTTGCCTAAAGTTGGGTAGGGTACGGATATAAGCGAGCCTAACCGCTCTAAGCCGCTCCCATTTTCGGTACTTCTCGGTTGGGGTACCAGCCGCCTGAAAGGGTGCCAAAAAGGTGGAGCTACACATTGCCGTCCGTTGATTGGTCGAAAGAATAATTTCTGCTGTGTGTAGTCACCTCGGCAAGAGTGAGGAGAGTCTTGTGTCCCACTACTACGATGTTGTGTAGCTGCCGCAGCCAGCGCTATTCCCTCACTGTCTCTGAGGGCTCGCACCGAGCCTTAGAAGCGAGCTGTCCCGCTCTGAGCCGCTCCGACCCGACCCACTCTACTCGGTGGAAACGAGGCATTAGATTGCCAATCAGAGCAGACTGGGCTTTTCAGAAGGCAGAGGCTTAAAGAGACATAGGCTCTATAATGGAGCATTTCAGACAGAGGCTGAAAAGAGGAGATGCAGCAATAGCACTGTGAGAAATATAAAGGTTTTTTGGACACTACACCATGAACACAGTTTTAAAGTAGAAACCCAAATGACAATGTTGAACCTGAAAATGAGCATACTATGTGACCTTTAAAGCTGAGACATCTCACGTTACCTGCTGTTACGGCCGGGCCCAGGCTCGTTTAGCCGGCCAGTAACATGAAAATAAACAAATGAAACCATGAATCCAAGTAATAGGTGATTTATTACAAAATAATCCCACAACACAACTCAAACAGGAGGCTGCAAATAAAAAGGAGAACGGGAGGAAGGCTGGGACAGCACAATTGGCTGCAGTATTGCCAGGTCTTCCTCCAGCTAAACTATAACCCCGGCCCTCTAAACTACGATTAAACAAACAAAACACAGTCTAGCAGCCCCCATAAGTAAACCATAAAACTAGATGAACCGCAAGCAGCAGCAGGTCAGCACCACCGTCTTCCAGTAGGCAGGCAGAGAGAGAGCGAGCGACCGGGCAGCCAAGCCTTAAAGCCCCACCTAATTAGGAGCACTGCCGCAATCAAGCTCCAGAGCACCTGAGAGTAAGAGAGTGTAGGAGGAAGAGGAGGAGGAGCAGAAAGGTGGGAGCGCGTAACACCTGCTAAACAACTGAATGAACCCTTAGAAACTTTACTTTGCGGCGAATTAGATTTTGGCTAACTGTGAAAGGAAGCCTGGGCCTACTTTCTCAACACTGCACACCTGCACTGCATGCAATGGCAATGTATGCAATGTCTGATTCTTATTTGCAAAAAAATATATAAAATGTCTTTGGCCTTTGCACTCCCACTTCTGACGTCAAAGAGTTGTGTTTCAGACGCAGTTCAACGATCTAACGTGTAGTCAGAGCCGGCCCGAGGCATAAGCGAACTAAGCGGTCGCTTAGGGCCCCTGACCGCCAGGGGGCCCCTCAAATTTGGTTTATTTATTTATTTATTTATTTATTTATTTATTTATTTATTTATTTATTTATTTATTTATTTATTTATTTATTTATTTATATTTTTAGTTTGTGTGTTTGATATTAACATCATATTATGCAAATGTGAGTTATCATACAAAAAAAGGAATAAAATGTTTTGGTCTAGATAATTAATAGCCTAAAAATTTAATCAGTTCATCTGGGAGGTAGGGGAGAACGGGGTAATTTGTCACACGGGTTGGTTGTCACAATCGTTATATCTCGGAACCAGAAGGCGCTGTCTGTGAAATTTTGGTATGTAAATATCCAGAATTGGGATCAGAGGTCACCTACATAGTCTTCCTTGGAGTTAGATTGCTGAATTTGAGGTGAGACAACTGCTTGTGTTTTTCATGTCAAATTGAAAATATTTAGCTCCTCAGTATTTTTCTTCTAGGCTTTTACACAATGGGTTTATAACAAAACACTTGTTACCCATTCAAAGTGTGAAGGGTAAACTATAGTTTAGATTGTGGTTAGCAAGCTAATTAGTTGTCAGATGGTTGTTGGCCTTGATGCTAGCAAGAAATTCAAGTTGGGGTTGGTCGTCAAATTTTTTGGGGGGTTGGTTGTCACATGTTATCTCAAGGCTGCAGCCAGAAAAGGAACCCAATAACGAAATAAATTGTCAAGCTGTATCCTCACTGACACCCCAGAGAAGGAAATAATAGAGCAGGAAAAGGCAGCTAGCATGCAAAAGAAAAAAGGGCAACAAAATCAAAACAACCCAGTGCATCCCAAACTAGACCAGCTGCCAAGGCTACAGTAAGTTATGTAGGCCTATTTGTCAACTTGACAATGCAATTAATTAATTAATTTTTCTTGCCTTCTTTTTAAGATTATTCCCATTAAGATAACAATGTGACAAACAACCCCATAGTGTTTGACAACCGACCCCTTGATGGGGTTGATTGTCACAATGTATAAGGGTGTCTTTGATGATTAATTTCTTCTTTATTACAATAAGATAGAAAAAGTGAGGGGTACACATTTCAAGCCAACACCTTAAGCTTCAATTTAATGTAGCTTAAGGACTATTGAAAGATGTTTAGGTGATAAGCAATTCTCACTAGAGTAAAAAGTGTGCCTACTTACCCGTTCTCCCTAACCCGAAATTATCTGATCATGTCACGTTCACATCCATGCACAGTGTGTATTGAGTCTATTTAAAAACAATTGGAATGGGCTGCCCTCAGTTGCCCATGCACTGTGTTTAGTCTATAACCTATTTCAGCCTCGTCTGTGGAAAAAAGATACAGTAGCTGGACAACAGAGTTCTTCTGCTTCGTTCCTCTCACTGCATTTAAATTATATCATTATATTACAGTGAAATATGTCCCGTAAAAGAAAAAGAGCTCCAAGCCCAACCCAGAGGACCCTCCATAGGAGGGTCTGAATCGAGGCGGTCTAATACTTTCGCACAGCTGCACAGTGGAGGCACTAGCAGAAAACACTGGGTGTGTGAATGATATTTAACAAAGATCTATAGTTTCAGCAGCGCTAACATTGGATAGGGGCCCCCTAATCATATTTCGCTTAGGGCCCCCTGAAGGCTTGGGCCGGCTCTGCGTGTAGTTTGCATAGAGCAGGGGTTCTCAAACTTTTGATAGCCGAGGGCCAATTTAGGAACCCAACATTGGACCGAGGGCCGCTGAAGGAAGAAACTGAAATCATTTCAATGACCAGGTTGCGTCTTTACAGTTTACATGTATTGGTCTGCATCCAGTAATGTGTAATTAACACATTTTAATTAATAAATGAAGGGCTAGGTTTCATTTCAACATTGGGGGGGACACATTATAAGCGGGGGTCTAGGGGTAGTCCCCAGAAAAATTTGAGGTTCAAACACTTCATTTTGTGCATTCTGGTTAATTTGTATGCAGTAATTTGTGTCTTCTGTATTTATTCATGGTGGACATGTTAAGGAAAAGAGAACTAGCTCCCAGTGACGCAAATATAATGGAATATAAATCAGTAAGGCATTGAGGCATTCTGTATTGCATTCAAATATTTATTCTACTTTATTGTTCAAAACCTTCTGCACATAATTCACCTTAAAGGTGAGAATGTGCATCGTATTGGGCTTAACAAGCTCACTATCTAACAACTTACATTGGGACCACTACACTGCCTGCAGCACTGCGGGAGGCAGAGGCCAGCCGAACGTCGGCAAGTTTAAGATGGTACAGTCCACTGTAGGGGTGTTTGAAATAATTGGGGAATTGAAGGAATATAAACAATTAGGAGGATATTCAAGTGTTTCGACTCCTGTACTGTTTTACTGTTACGGAGGACACATCCCCTCAGTGCGTTTCAATTAAAATAAATAAATAAATAAAAAATTATAATATTATCTTTTTTATTTTTTTTATAATTCATAATTCAATGCGGGCCGCCAGATGTGTTTCTGCGGGCCGCCATTGGCCCGCGGGCCGCACTTTGAGAAACACTGGCATAGAGGATACTGATACAATAGAGAAACAATACAACATTTCTGGAAGACTTAAGTTTTACAATGAATGAGAAAAAGGAGTTTTTGACTTTCAGGAGATCTCACCAGTTCTAGGTTTATTCAAGCCCCTTCTGTGCCATTCAGTGTATGAAGTGGCAACCTAATTCACAAGAGTTTACTACAATAACCTCTGCTTTACGGCAGTAGGCCTACCAATTTGTGGTAGCAGGACAAAATGAGAGCACAATAAAACCTGAACTATACTGAATAAACCAATTACATTAAGATAAAACAATATATCAGTTATGATTAATTATTTATAAATTAAAGCAAAACATAAGCCTTATCTTCTACATGGTCCTAACAGTGTATGTAGCCTACTGTACCTACGGACCTCACTCTCTCTCTCTCTCTATCCATTGACAGAGCAAACTGCACATGGAGGGCTTCCGCAGTCTCAGAGAGGGCGAGGCTGTGGAGTTCACCTTTAAGACATCCCCCAAAGGACTGGAGTCTGTCCAGGTCAGCGGGCCCCATGGAGCCCCATGTCTGGGCAGCGAAAGAAGACCAAAGAGTGTCCAGGTGCGGCGCTCCAAGGGAGACAGGTAAAGTCAATTCTCTAAAATAAGCCGGATCAATAGATTGTTTGATGTCCTCAGGCATCTTCACCACCCCCCCCCCCCCCCCCACCCACCCCCTACACACACACCCAACCCTCCACCTATGGCTTCTGTGCAGGCTGCAACGTCACTATATCAGTTCAAAGTTCATCTCCTCGGGGCGCCCTTAGCTCAGTTGGTAGGGCGTCCCCCCCATGGGCCTCGGCCAGCAGCGGACCCGGGTTCGATTCCAGCCCGCGGTCGTTCTCTGCATGTCACTTCCCTCTCTGCCCCATTTCAACTCTGTCTCTACACTATCAATAAAGCATAAAAATGACAAAAAATAAATAAAAAAATTAAAAATAAATCATCACCTTATTACCAATCACAGCCTACAAATGATCACTGCTACTGGATGACAGACACTCTATTTGCTCAGTGCACTGTTGTTCTTTGAAGTTTGTTTGAGAGATTAAGATGCAGCTATTCATTTGTAGCCTCTTGTAGATTTGAACATGTTACAGTGAATAAGATACACATTTGAACATACAGGTATCATCATGGAACTTTGCTGAGATTTAAAATGTTCACAGACTATTATTAATAATAATAATAATAATAATAATAATAATAATAATATAATAATAATAATAATAATAATAATAATAATAATAATAATAATAATAATAAATACATTTTATTTATATAGCGCTCT
Source organism: Ammodytes dubius (assembly GCA_026122265.1). NCBI lineage: Eukaryota > Metazoa > Chordata > Actinopteri > Uranoscopiformes > Ammodytidae > Ammodytes > Ammodytes dubius. The sequence continues at coordinate 4,160,434 of CM047520.1, forward strand.
TCTCTATTAGAGTCCAACGGTTTTATAGAACAGAACAAAATATAGGCTATCATAAATGAGACAATGAACAACATATGAACACATCCTTCTGTACTAGTAACCTGCAGAATAGTGCTAAGAATGAATATGGGGAGTTTAGTTGATGTATGTGGAAGCATAATAGACAACAATCTAAAAATTGAGCATTGTTAAAAAAAAAGAAGTTGAACCTGCCGTGTGTCACCTTGGATTGCAGTGATAAAATCATCCCCATATCAGGTGCTCCTGTGGCGTAGTGGGTAGAGCGTGTTCCATGTTAGCTCAGTCCTTGTCACAGTGGTTGTGGGTTTGAATCCGACTCGCGGTCCTTTACTGCACGTCACCCCCCTCTCTCTCCCCATTTCCTCTCTATCACTCTGAATCAACTATCAATAAAAAGGTCAAACATGAGCGTTGCAGTTAAGAAAAAAAGGAGTTTGATGTACAGATCTTAGAAGGTATTAAAGGTGAAGTAAGTGATTTATTTATGTTAATATAAGTGTTAAATCACTCTTTATTCATACAGTGATCACTTATATAGTGTGCGCGTTTCATAAAGCCGATCTCTCAGTCACCCGCTCTGCATGGAATCGGCAAATAAACTTTTCAGGGATCCCACTACTAATAACCAATTTGCCGGTGCACGTGCAGAGTGACAGATGGGTAAATGTGTATGCGCCTACAATGGCAGAGCAGGTAAAAATCCTTCCCAATGTCTGTTTTGATGGTTTTTAATCATGTTTTATCACACTTATGGATCAGAGTTGATGCTAGATAACTCGCTGCTTGAAGACCGCAGTGCATTAATGTGGTGACGTGGGGACGAGGGAGGGGACTGCTAACTGCAGTAACTGACAGGAAGTTAGCTAAAAGAACCATTCCGCTTACTGAACCTTTAAGAAGACAAGGTGACAAGGTTATTCGTCTGGTAGCATCTTATTCAGTTGAACTTCATTTAATCACGGCTGCCAATGATGAAAAACAAAAAGAATCCCACTGCATCCTGTCTCTAAGTATACCCGCTACTGTGGCTTTGATTGAATTCACATGTTCCCTCTTTTCTCCCAACACATAAACGTAGAATTGGGGAGAGGAAAAGGATCCTACCGTTTAATTGATAACATATGTAGTGTCCCCGAGAGGGGGTCAGAGGTCGCCATCGCCATAGCAACAATGGGATGTGGTGTGGTGTGCAAATGAGGGGGGGGGGGGGCAGGGTTCAGATGTCAATGGTGTATTGAAACAAAGGAGTCCCTCTGCCACCCTTCTTGTTCACACAGATCAATACAGAGCACTGATGGGTGGGGGTGCTTAGCTGTGGATCTCATAGGCTTTCAAAGACATGGATTCTGTATTATGGCTGCGTTCCAATCCCCCATGTACTTGCCTAATATTTAGTATGTTAGAAAAAGATGAAGGATGTCTGAATACATGTAGTCAGGTGCAGCATGCTTAAAATATACCCAGATGTCATACTACAAATGGTGGTGGTTTTTTGCTGTGGAAATCAGCATGCTTTCTTTTTGGGGCGATTCTGACCCCAAATCCACTGCGCACAGGAAGTGATGTCACATGGACTGAGCCTCCGAGTGAAACAACCAGGCCCCCAGGATTGTGCCTTTTCCGAGCAACCAGCATGGACAGGTGGCCACGCCTGGTATAACACGCATTAGACTGTCTGGGACGGGTCCGTTAATCAAAATGGCGATCAATGAGCTCAGCCCCATTCATTCCCAATACAATTTCGTCAAACAAGAATGTATCTCCGCTAAATTTTTATGGATATCAATCAAAGGCTCATACTTTTCTTTAGACCATGTACTAATAGGATGGAAGTTTTCGCTTTTCAAAACGCCACCGAAAGCGTTTTATAGCCGTTTTATTTTCAGTTTTAGCCGTTAGGCGTGTAGCCGCTAAAAGGAGCCGTAGTGAAACAACCGTTTGCTTCGGCCGGCCCGGCCTCCGATGGCGGGAGGAATCTTCGTTTATCACTATATTACTTTACAACGACGGGCTGTAATTTAAAGATTACATACAGAGAATCATCGGGGATTAGTAACTTATACTTCCATGGTCGATAAACAATGCAACTGTGCCGTCCCGCTTAGCTTAATGCACGGACATATTATAACGTTACACTGCTCGAGAATGAAACGTACCCTGCGCGTCATGCTTTAGGGGTGTGCCAGGCTCACAGGGGCTCACATGAAAGCAGTATGGCAGCTTCCTTGTTGCTTCTCTGCGCCAATGAGCAGCTTCATAGGAATGAATGGGCGCCATGTTTCAATACGGTGTCCATTTCTTTATATGTCCATGGAAACAACGAAAGAAGCAATGGATATACAGTGTGATCAAGTGGCAAGTTCAAGGCGCGATGTTATGATGAAATAAATAAATAGAGGTGTGTCCCAACTGATGAAAGCTTGATACTACATCTCATTCCTCTGTGTCAAATGTGTTGTAGACCATAGCTCAAAGTAGTCCCTAGCAAACACTTCTCTTCCTGTTTGAGTCAAAACTGCAGTGAGCTGTTTTTTTTGTTTATTTGTTTGTAATTAATTCATTTTTTTCACTGGTGCTTTGCAGTTTGTGTTCTGTTGTTTAACCTTAGCTAGTCAGTTCTGTTTGTTCTGTGAGGCCCTGTTTTGTCTGTGGGGTTCCATCATGTTTATGTTGTTGTTGTTTTATCTTGTTTAATTGTATTTTCTTTTAACATTGATGTCAGGGGACTACAGATGAAAAATGGCCTTTTGGCTAATTCTGGCATTTTTTAACCCATGTATGATCATGTGTTTGATTAATTTCCACTGTCCCCTTCTTAAATAAACAGAATTGAATTGAATTGAAGTGAGCCTTCCTAGTAAGTGAAACTTGCGGAATTGAACTCTGCATTGCCATTCAGCTTTTACAGTGTTTTGGCATCTTTAAATTCATCATTTTGGTTTTACGACACACAGTTATACGGCCTATGTCTATTTGTTTTTCAGTAAGAACCAAATGGGCACAGACAGGGTACGGAAGTCAGAAAGTAGAGCTAGATGGAGGAACATGTTGTTGGTTTTCATGTTGAAAGGTGGAGTGATTATGGAGAATGTTTTTTGTCAAAATCAGTGAATATCTCCTCATGATGCTGCGCTCACAACTGCGTGTGTGCTAAAGAAAATCCCTTTAACACATTGCCCAGGTATTGTAAACGGGCATGTTGCCCGCTAAGATGTGCCCCCTTTGTTTACATACCAGTTCACAGAGACTAGGCTGTGTATCCAAACCCGATTTCTTTCCAGTACACATAAAGGTAGCAGATCGTGAAGATATATTATTGGATTTTGACAAAAAGTTACTGACAACAAGCATCCGCCTGACTGTACCTTTAAATGGGATTTGTGGATGATAAGAGAAGAAAAGAATGAGACTGATGTTTGGGTTTGCCTTTTCATTGTGATTTCATTGTTACTAAACAGCCTGTTATGATAGCTCGAGGTTGGACCCAAAAGCAGAACGGACACCAGGTAGTCAGTTTAGAACAATGTTTATTTAGGCAGAGGCAGGCAGGACACTGGACGGCTGAATGGCGTGGCGAGCAGAGGCAAGTGGATATCCGGAAACCCGCAGGCAGGCGAGCAGGTAAGGTGAACAGCGGAGGCAACGCTCTGGTATGTAGTAGACTCTGGCGCTGAACGACTGGAAGTCCACAGGCTTAAATAGAGGGTCTAATTAGCCAACGATCCACACCTGGAGCAGTCTGCTCAGGAGTGCCGCCACGCCCACATGCCAACAGGGAGGTAGACACATAGAACACACAAGGGAGAGACAGACAAGGGAAAACATATAGAGGGGAAGGAGAAGAGACTGCCTAGCGGTGAGTCATGACAGTACCCCCCCCCCCCCTCAATGACCGTCTCCAGGAGGTCTACCAGGCTTCTCCGGGTATTTGGCATAGAACTCCCAGAGGAGTGCGGGGTCCAAGATAAGGCCCCTGGCGATCCAGCTCCTCTCCTCTGGACCATAACCCTCCCAGTCCACCAAATACTGGTAGCCCCTCCCTCTGCGCCGAACGTCCATAACCCGGCTGACTGTGAAGGCCGGGTGACCATCAATGAGATGGGGGGGTGGTGGGGCGACGGTAGGCGGGCATAACTCGCTAGACGAGACTGGCTTCAGCTGGGAGACGTGAAAAGTTGGGTGTATCCTGAGAGACTGGGGAAGCTTAAGGCGAATGGCAGCAGGATTAATGACACTATCGACTTCGAACGGTCCAATAAACCGGGGAGACAGTTTCTTGGACTCAACACTCAGAGGGATGTCCTTGGAGTTGAGCCAAACCTTTTGGCCAGGTAAGTACACGGGCGCAGGGATCCGCCGCTGATCAGCCAACCTCTGATTCTGTTCCCAAGTAGCAGGAGGGCCCTCCTGGAATTCCTCCAGATCCTGCGGATCCTATGCACGTTGTGCTGAAACAGAGGGCATGGCGATCTCGATCTCCTGAGAGGGAAAGAGAGGAGGTAAGTAGCCCAGAGACGCTTCAAAAGGTGTCATACCTGTAGCAGCCGACGTCAGGGAGTTGTGAGAGTATTCAACCCAGGTGAGATGTGAGCTCCACGAAGCAGGGTTGTGAGCGCAGATGCATCTAAGAACCGTCTCCAGGTCCTGATTCGCCCTCTCGGTCTGGCCATTGGACTGAGGGTGATGGCCGGAGGAAAGACTGACGGAGGCCCCCAACGCCTGGCAAAACGCTTTCCAAACTTGAGAGGTGAACTGAGGCCCTCGATCCGAGACAATGTCCAGGGGAATCCCATGGATCCGAAACACATGGTTAACCACCAGCTCAGCAGTCTCTGCCGCCGAAGGCAGTTTGGGAAGGGCCACGAAATGCACTGCCTTGGAAAAACGATCCACGTGCAGGATGCAGGAGCCCGGCTGGAGGGCGAAGAGTCGACTTGCCACGAGCGCAGATGGTACAAGCCTTCACATATTCGCGCGTGTCGGCAGCGATGGATGGCCACCAGAAATGGCGTTGAATCAGGCCCAGGGTACGGGAAACTCCAGTATGACAGGCGAAACGTGAAGTGTGACCCCACTTCAGCACCTGAGGACGGACAGAAACAGGCACAAACAGACAACCCGGAGGCCCACCCCCCGGACCGGGGTCCCCCTGGAGAGCCACCCTCACCATGGACTCAATCTCCCATATCAGAGAGCCCATCTGGCAGGACTGGGGAAGAATAGTATCCGGGACTGAGGAACTGCCGTTATCAGAATTAAACTGTCTGGAGAGGGCGTCAGGTTTAATGTTCTTGCTACCAGGTCTAAAAGTGAGACTAAAGTTAAACCGACCAAAAAACAGAGCCCAACGTGCTTGGCGGGAGTTTAACCTTTTCGCAGTCTGAATGTAAGCCAGGTTCTTGTGATTTGTCCATACCGTAAACGGAGATGCCGCCCCCTCCAACCAGTGGCGCCATTCCTCCAGAGCCAGCTTAACAGCTAGCAACTCTCTGTTGCCGACGTCGTAGTTCCTCTCCGCAGGGGACAGCTTATTGGAGAAGAAGGCACAGGGATGAAGCTTGTTGTCACCTTCGGCTCTCTGCGACAACACCGCTCCCACTCCAAGATCCGAAGCGTCCACCTCGACGACGAACTGACGAGCTGGATCGGGCTGCACCAGGATGGGAGCTGAGGAGAAGCGTCTCTTAAGCTCGCAGAATGCATCCTCGGCTGCAGGCGACCATACAAATGGAACAGACGGAGAGGTTAGCTTAGTGAGGGGTGCTACCTACCTGGCTGTAGTTTCTCACAAACCGTTTGTAGAAGTTGGCGAAGCCCAAGAATCTCTGGAGCTGCTTCCGTGAGCAAGGCTGCGGCCACTCCGTAACTGCCCGGACCTTGGCTGGGTCGGCCCGTACCTGTCCGCACTCCAGGATGTAACCTAGGAACGACACTGAGGAGACATGGAACTCACACTTCTCTTGTTTAAAAACAGTTTATTCTCCCACAACCTCTGGAGGACCTGGCGCACGTGCACAACGTGCTCCTCAATGTTGCGGGAAAAAATCAGGATGTCATCGAGGTATACAAACACCGAGTGGTTCAAATAGTCCCTAAGCACGTCATTGATCAGGGCTTGGAACACTGCTGGGGCATTGGTAAGACCAAAAGGCATGACCAGGTACTCAAAGTGACCTAACGGGGTGTTAAACGCAGTCTTCCACTCGTCCCCCTCCCTGATGCGAACTAAATGGTAGGCATTACGTAAATCCAACTTAGAGAACACAGTGGCACCATGGAGTGGTTCAAAAGCTGAGTTAATCAGAGGCAGGGGATACTTGTTCTTAACAGTAATATTGTTCAAACCCCGAAAGTCAATACATGGTCTCAGAGTCTTATCCTTCTTAGCCACAAAGAAAAAACCCGCTCCTAATGGAGAAGAAGAGGAGCGGATAATACCTGAGTCCAGTGATTCCGTGATGTATTTCTCCATGGACTCACGTTCCGGAGCTGAGATATTGTAGAGCCGGCTGGTGGGAAAAGGGGCACCAGGCAGCAGGTCGATGGCGCAGTCGTAAGGTCTGTGAGGAGGTAAGGATAACGCCTGGTGCTTGCTGAACACCTCGGACAGGTCGTGATACTCCCGAGGAACAGAGGACAAGTCAGGAGGTTCTGATGAGGCAACACCCTCTTTCACGGAACATGGGGGCTGAGCTGATCTGAGACATGAAGCATGGCAGAAAGAGCTCCAACTAGCAATCTTCCCAGTGGCCCAGTCAATCACAGGGTTATGTACCTGCAGCCACGGAAGCCCGAGCACTAGGGGAGCATGTGTGGAAGGCATTACATGGAATGTTATCTTCTCCCTGTGGTTGCCAGCCAACAGGAGAGGCAACTGCTGCGTTTGCTCGGAAATAAGAGCCAACACGTCACCATTGAGTGCATTAACCTTGAGCGGAGGAACAATGGGATTGGTGACTATCTGACAGTGCTCCACAAAACCAGCGTCAAGAATGTTAGAGAGTCGGAACCTGAATCGACTAGGGCCATAAGACGATAAGTATTCCCGTTAATAAAATACTAGCTTCAATGTTAATGCGTCAGGGCAATACTGTGCTACTCACCAGAACCCCGTCTGCGACTGGTGAGGGCTTGGGTTTAACCGGCGGGGACACCTACCCCGTTGATGTGCGGATTCACCACAGTAGAGGCATAACCCACCCTCGAATCTCCTACTCCGCTCGGAAGGAGTGAGTCGGTTCCGACCCAACTGCATGGGCTCCTCTCTAGACGAGGGAGGAAGAGCAGGGAACACAGGTGACTCCGTGGTGCGGTGGCTGGAGGCATATCCGGCGCCAGCTGGAGAAGAACGCGGAACAAAAGGTCCAAGAGAGCGACCGGTCCTTTCCCTATGACGCTCTCGGAGGCGATTGTCCAGTCTAATAGCTAGAGCTATGAGCTCATCTAAATCTGCTGACTCATCACGCACTGCTAACTCGTCTTTAACGGAATCGATTAATCCGTTGAGAAACACCCCCTGTAATGCCTCGTCGTTCCACCCCGTCTCCACTGCTAACGCCCTGAACTCCACCGAATATTCTGCTACACTGCGAGCCCCCTGTCGTAATTGGAGTAGCCGCTTAGTAGCGTCCCTACCCCGGACCGGGTGGTCAAAAACTTTCTTCATTTCAGCTACAAAGCTAGGAAATGAAAAACATACGGCGGACTGCCTCTCCCACACCGAAGACGCCCAAGTCAAAGCATGTCCAGAGAGTAAGCCTATGACGTAACAAATCTTGGCTCGGTCCGAGGCATAAGAGCTGGGTTGCTGCTCAAAAACTAAAGAGCACTGTAGGAGAAACGACTTGCATACCCCAAAACTCCCGGCATAGCGCTCCGGTGCGGGTGCACGAGGCTCACGGGCATGCGGAAAAACAGGTGCTGGAACTGGGTCGTGTTGAGCAGGAATGGATGGAGCTGCAGGGACTATGTGCGTGACGACTCCATGGAGCTGTCCTCCCAACGCCGCCACGTTCGCGGTGAGTTCCCTCAGCGAGGAGATAACGTCTCGGAGAGCCACTTCATGTTGTCCCACAAGAGTGCCTTGCGCTCCCAACGCTTGGTGTAACCTGTCCGTATCCGCTGGGTCCATGTTGGCCAGAGTCTTCTGTTATGATAGCTCGAGGTTGGACCCAAAAGCAGAACGGACACCAGGTAGTCAGTTTAGAACAATGTTTATTTAGGCAGGCAGGCAGGACACTGGACGGCTGAATGGCGTGGCGAGCTGAGGCAAGTGGATATCCGGAAACCCGCAGGCAGGCGAGCAGGTAAGGTGAACAGCGGAGGCAACGCTCTGGTATGTAGTAGACTCTGGCGCTGAACGACTGGAATCCACAGGCTTAAATAGAGAGGTCTAATTAGCCAACGATCCACACCTGGAACAGCCTGCCCTGGAGTGCCACCACGCCCACATGCCAACAGGGAGGTAGACACGAAGGTTGCGTTCCGAATCGCATACTCTTTCTTTTTTCTATTCTACATACTACATCCGACGATAAAAAGAATCTAGTTAGGATGCAGTAGACATACTATTGGGACATACTTTTCTCTCTTATTTCATCATAACATTGCGCCTTGATCTTGCCTCTTGCTTTCATATCCGTTGCATCCCCGTTTGTTTTCATAACATGGACCTATAGGCTTCGTCGATGTTACGTCACTTCACGTGCGCACTGGATTGTGGGTCAGAATCGCCCAAATAGGATGCACTTTTCAACACTAACAATCTTGGCCGCATGAAGTAGACCATCCGGGTATTCTAACCATCCTAAATCTGGCCACAAGAAATCTTTTTTCTACATACTATATAGTAGAAAGTATGCGATTCGGAACGCAACCATAGAACACACAAGGGAGAGACAGACAAGGGAAAACATATAGAGGGGAAGGAGAAGAGACTGCCTAGCCGTGAGTCATGACACAGCCTCCACAGTGGCTGTGTCTTGATTCAGGGGTTGCACCCTACGTAGGACGCAGTCTCGCGGTCTATGGAGGCTATAGCCTATGAAGGGCGATTTTAAGGCCGGTTTTAAGGCCAACGAGCCTTGTTAAACGAGACGGTCTCCGCAGGTCTCCGTATACGAGCATTTCCGGTTCACGTAACAAGCCGTTACCTTGCGTGACGACTCGCCGCTCCTGTGCTGCCTAGCAACCCTGATTGCTGCCAACGGAGACAGCCCTGTCAACGGAGGAAAAAAGAAAAAGAAGTTGCCTACCAGGCGAAAATAAAAAAAAGTACAAGAAAAAAAGAAAGGAAGATAAAAGTTAAGAAGATGGAGCAACACGTTGCTGTTTTGTTATTTTTTATTTTATTTTATGCCATCTCTGAAAAAACCGCAATGAATCTTGGGATATGTTGGGCCACGAAGGATCCATCTGATGCAGCCTTCAAAACCGTGAAATGAAGGCTGCATTTCTCGGCTGCATATGAGGAGCCTTGCAAAGAGCCTTGCAAACGGGACAGCCTTTGCGCGCCGCTATGACGCAATCGGTCTTCAAATGCAGCCTACATAGGGTGCAACCCCTGAATCAAGACACAGCCAGTGTCTCTGTGGATTGTTGCAGTGTGTCAGTTCTTAGCCACCTCCCAGGCAGCCATTGGTTTCTGCTTATTCCCGCATTAACACAAATATATGAAGAGACATGATACTTGCTTGAGATATGTCATTTTCCACAGTGAACATTAAGAAATCCACGTAAAACATTAAGTGAATTAACCTTGATTTCGGAGTCACAGAATCAATGGTGTTTCTTTACCTGTTTAAGTGGCCTTTGTGTCAGTGCCTTAGCACTTTGTGCCTTGTTTATCCCTCCCTCCCTAATGAGTTCACTGATAGGATTTCACTTAGCTATACTGATCATTAGCTTTGTCAGTGTAGATTCACTGCTAGCGATACACATCCAGCTCCAAGACCATGTACACACACTAAGCAAACACAATGCAGGAAAAGCTAGCTGTGAACACATTCAGGTAATGGCATGCATGAACTATGAATGTATGAGACAAAGGAAAGGGAAGCACATACTGTACTTAAAACAATTGCATACTCCACCGTCAGCAAGATTTAAAAAGATAAATGTGTCAAATTCGAGCATAACATACACATCAAACTCCACAGTCACAGAAATGTACGTGTATTAATGATCCAAAAGTCCACATCTTCTTCTCTTTGGAGCAAGGCGAGGCACTGCAGGTGAACAGGGTCAAATGTTTCACTTATACATCATCATGGAGCTTTGCCAGGTGATAACTGACATTATAACACTTCTTTTTTTGTATCACATTATTTTTTTTCAGAGATGTTTGAATACATGTGCAAATTTGGCAGTATCTAACTCATTTTGCGAATCTTTTTTCAAGAGTTGAAATCTGTATTTCATTTTGACAACATATTAGTGACCAAAGTCAGAACACATTTTGGATAAATGTTTTTAAATTTGAATAATTTGAAAAATACTATCTACATTCTAATGCCCTTTCTGCATGTTGTTTATAAACATACACAGTTTGCATGCTTGACCAATGGTTGGCTTCCAAACTGTGATGTCACTAAATACTGCTGGTAAATATCCACAACGAGTTAAGGCCGTTTCAGACGGTAGGCGACATTCCGCTCGCGTTGTCGCCTGGCACCGCGGCTTCACTTTGCGCTCCCCGTATGAAGTGACGGGCGGAGGAGCGCGATTGTGATTTTTCAACCGCCGCGACAAAAAGATAAACAGTTCTCAACTTTTCCAACGGCTCCTACGAGCGCGCGCAAGCGTTCGACGAGCACGGAAGCGACAGTTCAGCGGGAGTGCGCCCGCTTGTCGTGTCGCCTGACAGAACGCCGCGCCTTCTCTCTGCCCGCTCGCCTCTCCATTGACAATGCATTGCCAGGGGCGACAAACGCGTTCCGTCTGAAACGGCCTTTAGACTCAAATTTAAAGTGAGCTTGAGCAGATCCATGTGTAAAATATAATATTTATAATATTATTTAATTTTAATTTAATAATATTAATTAAATTGTATTTATAATTGTATATATTTAAATTAATATAACTATGCCCATTCATCATTCTGCACAGTGAAGCTCACAGTAAGGGAGAACAGGGGGGCCTTTAAACACTCTGCAAAGCCATGGTCCCCCCCCCCCCCCCCATCCTTGATGGGTAGAACAACAAAGACACTTTAAAGTTTAGCTGTCAAAGTATCCCTCAGCGCTCCCCTGAGAGACACAGATCAATTTGGCCAAATCCCCTCACAGCTGCCCAACACTGGGACTGCAGCTAATGACACGTGTGTCAACACAAACTAAAGCTGGAGTGTGCTGCCCTCTGCTGATATCATTTGATCACATCCAGACACTGCAGACACGTTTATTACATACAATTTAACCAAACATGACCAAATAATAATGAGAAAATGCATTTATTTTGGTGTTTACAGAGTGTTAGCCTCATAGCATAATTGCCTAAAGCTAAATCATATTTACTCTACTCTACTTTTACTCTACATCTACTCTATTCTACATCTACTCTACATCTACTCTATTCTACATCTACTCTATTCTACATCTACTCTACTCTATGATTTAGGCAATTATGCTATGAGGCTAACGAAAGTATATAATGATACAGATATGAGATGCAGGACTTGAATATGTCTGCTGTTATCTTTAAAAATAAAGATATTTAAAATTGTAGATATTATTATGGACTAAGAATAGAATGTCTGGAGCACAATTATCCCCTTAAATTGAATTTTTTATAGTTATTATGTCAAATATATGACACTTGTTATCCTCTCACAACGTCCAAAACAGTGTGTCGACAGAGAGGGTTTCAATCTTTCATATGCAATACAAAATTAATTTGTGTTTTTGGTGTCTTGACACAAAATAAGGAATGGCAAGGTAAAAAGCCCATTTTGATAAAAAGGACAAAAGCTGGGAGGTTGTGTCAAAGCTTAGCTCAGTAACTTAGTATATGTTACAAGGGCCTCAATACAGAACATGGATGTAAATGAGAAGCATTTTAGAAATGGGAAACACACCTCATTGGCTGTCTAAACTAGTGGTCGACCGGATTGGGTTTTTCATTGGCCTACTATGCTAATACAGATATTTAGAGAGCAGGTTGGCTGGATGGATGATATATAAAGACAATATCACGCAGTTATGTTTTTGTTTTTTTATGTTTGGGCATTTGATAAAAATTCAAAATGTAGTAATAATGCTGTAATGTCTCAATAGGCAGTGTGTGTGTTGAAAAGCAATGGGCTCAGGAGTTTCCCCCTTTCAATGAATATGTTTTTGCATGTGCTTGAGAGTGATATAAACTGTTCAAAAAAGCATGCAGTGTCATCTTTATTCAATTCAATTTAAAAAGCTTTATTTGCATGACTATTGATGCAAACAAACAGTGTTGCCAAAGCATTACAGATTTACAAATATTACAACAAAATGGAAAGTGTAGTAGCCGAATGTTCCCCATGGCTTGACAAAGACAGAGGCATCAGACTGGACTCTTTAAATCAGTGTTCCAAGTTTATTGCAGGAGTTTCCAGAAGACATACAGAGGATTTCAGAGTGAGCATGATAGCAGCAGGCTGAGAGCCGCATGGCACCTCTCGATTAGTTACAGGACTCGTTTATATCTGTGTGTGGGGTGTATCATGTGTCTTAAATCTTCTACTAATAGAGTAAGTAGTAAGTAAGTAAGCTTTATTTAGCGCCCTTCACAGACCAGGGTCACAAGGCGCTTTACATATTTTTACATTTCATACACACACTCAAACACCAATGGCAGTAGCTGCCGTGCAAGGCGCTTTCTGAACCATCGGGAGCAATTTGGGGTTCAGTGTCTTGCCCAGGGACACTTCGACATGTGGCGGGTATGCGAGGAATCGAATAGAATAATAATAATAATAGACAGATCGTTTCATCATTTGTGCAACACCAAGTCAAACACACGTCCATCTAGGGATGTTCTACTTCTTCCCCGTGACCTCAACCTTTAGAGTCTATCTGCTCAGTAACTCTTGATGAATAGCTATTTAAAATCTACCACAAAAGTCAGAACAATATGTAAATATAACAAAATAGCACAACAAACAGATGTACCAATAATATCTAATATATAAAATGATTTGGACAAGAATAACTATTTATTTACAGGTTTTCGATTAACATGAGAATAAAATAAACAAAATGAAACAGTCAGGCTTGGTGTAGAATATCAATCCCTCATGATGTGGCAAACCGAAATAAGCTATGTTTTCTTATATCGGCCTGTTTCGATGGCTCGGCTGTGAGCACTCAGTCTGTTCACCAAGGCAAAGTCAATGCATCACCGGACAGGCAAGAATATGAACAATTTGGAACTGCAGAAAGTGTTTCCAGAATAATATTTGTTCCAAAATACCAGAGAGAAACTGTATCAGACCCTCTGAAGGTAATTCCCTCTCTTCTGTTCATTTTAGATGCTACAACTGTGGAGGACCCGGCCATCATGCCAAGGAGTGTCAGCTGCCCCCTCAGCCCAAAAAGTGCCATTTCTGTCAGAGCGTTTGTCACATGGTGGCCAACTGTCCAATCAGAGCCCAGCAGCAGCAGCAACAACAGCAGCAGCCTTCATCTTCAGGCTCTCAAGGAACCGCTACCTCACCCAGGGAGGAGGAAGAGGAGCAAAGCCAGGCCACACTCTCTGACAACTCTGAGTAAAGACTGTGTTCGGAAAGCCATACTAACGTCCTACTCATACTCATTTTGACTTCAATTTGAGTATGTGACGGTTGTGTATGCGAGTTTGGGTAAGCGAGAAATGCCCGGATAAGTACTAACTTCCAGGAAGATTTTGAGTATGGATCGATTGAATACTTTTCCTACTCAACCGTCCCACAATGCATTACGTCTTTATTTACAATTCTGCATTTCCTGCACAACACAGGACTGTATGTAAAAATCTAGTTCTATATCTAACCTGTGGAGGGCGTTAATACGCTAAACAGCATCTAAACGGCCAGAATCTTATAAGAAGATGAAGAAATTCTTTATTGCTTGAGTATACTTGTGTTTCGATACACCTTGCATACACATTCGATCTTTAAGTAGACAGTATGTAGTATATAGATGTTGAGTATGTAGGAGGGAGGACGTTAGTATGGCTTTCCGAACACAGCCTGTCATTCACTGGAACACTACTTACACACAGAGCTACCTCAGGTGTTATTTATCCATGTCTACTTTGAAAAGCTTTTCTTTTTCCTTGTCTTATATGTTTCTGCCTTGGAGAAGTGTCTTAGCAAATGGAAGAAAGCAATCAGACTTTCCTGTTGATTTACCCCACATATCTGACGTGTGCCTCCACTAACTGAGCCTTTTTACAATAACAAATTAGATAAATATGAATTTTGATTTTCTAAACGATGACTTCAATCTTTGAAGGTTTTTTTCTACTATTACTAAACCACGAGGTAAACAATCCAACATGTGAATGTACGAGAAAAAACCTTTAATGGGCTTGTCGAATATTTTCGCCTTCTTGAAAAAACATTTTCAGGTAGGGGTTAGTGAGTCAAAACATAAGTGCCATAACCTCATGAGAGCTGCTTCAAGTGCACTAAAAGACAACAGATTCACTAAACATGTACATTTGAACAGTTAACTCTATTTGTTTCCTCTAGTGGTAAAATGTATGTCTTCATTTACAAATTGCCATTGTATTCTTTGAACTTAAGTGCAAGACCAGTATTGATTGTATGGCCGAGTATGGATCCGAATGTAATGTTCACACACGTGCACATTTATACATCTATATCAGGGATGCTTTGACATAAGTAATATTAACTCAGTCACTTGAATGCTGTAGGTGAAGCAGAAGGGAGGAGTTCAGATGTGGAATATTTTTAGTTTTTCTGCCTTCCCTCATTTTGGAGTAGGCACTAAATGTATATCGATGTGATGTTCTTATACAAACTATCTATTCTCCCAGCTTTAATAGTTCCAATTGACCCAGTGCTAAATTTTACAAATAAATTTGTATATGTTCAATACAGATACATCTAAATACTTCAAAGCACCTGCTGTGCACTACTTCACACATCCTGACATTCACATTACTGTGTAATTGTTTACTTACAGTTTAGATCACTGTCATTTTGCAGTTCCACAACTTTCTGTATAATGACTACACACAAAGAATCAGAGCAGCTTAACTTTCTTCTATCTATGAATGGAAAAACTGCCTCAGTGACCTCAGCCTTCATGTTGAACTCAGGGAGAACTAGTGTCCTTTAGGACGTGTCTAGATGTTTAAGTTATTTACTGTCTTGGGGGGTTCAGACTGCGGGCCTCAACCTTCCAAACCAGCCATGCACTATCTTTATGTGACAACACAGAGCTGCCAGTAGTCTACTGTGGCAACCTGACTGATATGAGCCCTCCTCCACTCCAAACCACTTTAACATTTCATATCTTTGAGCATGATGTGCATTGCATACCTGCAAACCTCGCTAGGATTTGTTTTTTTTTGCTATTGCCTTTGACATGAGGCTAAATGGCCCAACACAGACCATGTTAGCATGAAATATGTAGCTACAGTGGAGTGTATGCCTAATAGCAGAAACTTCTATTAACCTAAAACACCAGGGGAAGAGGAAAGTAAGCCAGGTGACACCATCTCGTCAGCTTCACATTCATTTCTCTCCACCAGTTAAGTCTGGACTTTCTCCAATCTCCGTGGGGAGGAGGCCGGCCCTGTCCGTTAGTGATAGGCAGCCCCTGATTGGTTCATGTAGTTGTTGAATGCAACATGGATCCACGAATAAGCTTGTGATTCTAGTCTCGCTAAGCATAAAGCTAAGCAGAGTGTTAGCCTGGATCTGTCCAATGTACATAAGACTGATACATATCTCATGACTCTGAAACAGTACTTCCAAATGAAGATTCAAAATCAGTAGCACTGACATACATACCTATAACAGGCCTGCTCTAGTGGACCAGCTGTTATTCACATATGACACACAGCAGATATCCATTGAAATTGGATTTGAACTGTTTTTTATTGTACATATCCATTGTGTTTTTCACATGTATTCAAATAGCCTATAGAGGTCATGGTGTGCCTGCATGATAACAAGTAGAATAGCCTTATAGATTAGATTTTCATGTAGAAAAGGACTGTTGACGGGGCCCACTGATTTCACAGCACAAAGCATCAGTATTGATCATCATTAGGGATCATTAGGTCTATATTATGTGCTTGAATTCACCTAAATGCTGACTATGGTGCAGTACAATGGGGTCTCATCGTCGGCCAAGTATAATCTAATCTAAACCCATGTCCCAGTGTTCCGTCTCGTCTATTGTAGTTTGTGTTGTTTCTAATGTGTGACCAAGACTCGCCAATGTGTCTTGTCAAAATATATATGTATATCTATACAAGTCTACCTCAGGTGTGATTTTTGGGCAGCTTGAGAACAGCCTGTCCAAAAAACAGTTTTGTATGTATTGTAATTTTTTTTTGTTTATCAAATTGTTTGTTCAAGTATTTATTACTTAGTTTCCTTTCAATGTAATGTGTGCTACCTCACAGAACCTATTCTGTTTCTTTTTATGGCATCTTTATGCCTGTTGCTGCCATTTTAACCAGATATCCTGAATTTAAAGGTGCAGTCAGTGATTCTAGAGAATGCATGTTGTGGATTATGTTTTTGTCAATATCAGTGAATATCCCATCACGATTCCGCTACTTGTATGTACTGTATGCGTGGTCGGGAAAAAAACCAGAGTCAGAGTCTAAGCTGTGTATTAAGACTAATTAAGGGCCGGTTTCACAGACAAGGCTTAAACTCAGTCCGAGACTAAAATGCCTGATGAGCTGGATTAATTCAAAGCTACTTGCACAGACTCAGTTTAAAATAGTCCTAGATTAAAGCTATTCTGGATTAAACAAAGCCAATTGCAAGACGGACGAGTAGAGCTACTCTAGGTCTAAAATTTAGCTTAAATTAATCCTTCAAGGAGGCAGGTTTAACTTCAGTTTAGTGGTGTTTGTGAGGGAGCATGGACTATTTGGAATATCTAAATGAAGACCAACTCCCACTGCAGAGGCCAGCCAGATGAGTACTTGTGGATAGGTCTAATCCAAAACATGTATTTGATGAACTTACATTTCGAGACCGCTTTCAATATGGAAAATGCACTGGAAATAACAACTTTGCTTGAGCTTATTAGATGGATGCATTTAAATTGAAGATGTATTCAGCATAATAAAATGAGTGTCTAAAACAATTCTGTTTTCAAATGTGGTTGTTGTGATTTAAAATACTGACACACATGAATAACAAAATGACAAAACACAACATGAACACCTTTTATTTTCTACTTCTATCTTCACTGTGATTAGTAATCACAATTGTCTCAGTACTGTATCTTGTTTGAATCATAGCTCTCTCTTCCAACTTCATGTCCAATTCCAACTGTAGAATTTTCATTTTCATGTCATACTTCCTTCAGATATTGCATTTTCTGTTCATGGAATTCTCAGGCTAACTTTCATGCAACGTCATCTTTTTTGTCCTTTGTTGAAAGGTTGTGGCAAGCTCTTCTTTAAAGCTCCCATATTAAACACTTTTCGGTACTATTATACACCATATTATATGGTCTTAGTGGTCCCTAATACGATTTTCTTTAATTGTTTGCTGAAAAAAACTTTCAGATAATTTATTGTACTATGCTGATGTTCGATGTTCAGCTAATCTCACAATGGCCTATTTAAAAAAAAAAGATATATAAATATACAATCTTTGAGCTCCCCCCGCCCCTGTCCGGAAGCGAAGCCAGATACGCCTCACCCTCTGTCTGTCAGTGCCGTGGACCAATGTTGTTAGAACACATTTAAAAAGTGCATTTAGCATAATATGTGACCTTTAAAGCGAGATTCGGGTTTTTCTACAGAGTCTATCAGTGCAGATATCATTAAATATAATGTCAAAATTATAAATGAGAAAGATGTGAAATACTGATAATAATGAGGATAACCTGAAGTTGGTGCATTGTTCTCTTATGGCGCTTTTCCACCGAAAATGTAGCTCGACTCGACTCAACTCGACTCAGTTTAACTTGGTTTGGTAGCAGCACGGGTCGTTTTCCACCGAAAATAGTACCTCCTGAACGTGGGCGGGGTTGTCGTAAGGGGCTGAAAGCCAACTCCGGAGTCAAGTAGCAAAGCAGAAATTACGAGCAGTTGTTGCACTATTAACTGAACCAACCGCCAAAAACACGGATGAGAAATGTTTAAGAAAATACTCCCCTTGTATCTGTTTGCTAAAAGAAGTAGAAGAATATTGCTACGGGCCGTTAAAAGGGAGGGTTTGTGTCCTGATGTGTGACTGCCACACAGCTGTAGGGATGCGTCACGTACATCCCTATGCACGTAAACACGGGCATGATAAAGTTGACTGTTAAGTGCTTGTTTCAGGATACGTGTTTTCAAATGCAAGCCGTGTCTCAGCCTGAATATTTTATTGAGTTAATCAGTGCAGTCCGAGGCTTGTAATGTAATCGCTCGCTATCATGTCTGTCCCAGCTTGCTGCTATAGGCTATTTAGCCTAGCTGCTATGTCTCCTCTCGTATGTTCAAAGTAACTTCCTCAACAGCCAACACAACTGGGTGAGCTTAGCGAATATATGGAGAGAAAAAAATCGGGTCTGTGATGCAAATCAAATGAAAGAGAGCCAAAGAAGGCTGCACGCGGCGAGACAAAATACACATAAAAGTCCCGGAGAGTTGTTGAGAATCAAGGGGAGAATAATCAACAGAATGAAGCCGGCAGACGGTAGTCTCTGGCCAATCAGCGGCCGGCCGTCTGCCGACGTCACCTTTTAGCGGTGGAAACGCCAAAAATGCGAGTTGAGTCGAGTCGAGTCGAGCTGATACCATGCGGTGGAAAAGCGCCATTAGTAACATTTTCATTAGTATTAAATTTGTTGCAAATTGCGGCCCAACTATTTATTTGCTCAGTCCCAGCAGTATGGCTTTTAGATTCAATAACCGGATGGTTTCAAACTATTTTTTTTAAGAGATTTTTTTCAAATTCATTAAAGAGGACCTATGATACTTTTCGACTTTTATGACCTATAAACGTTGTTATAATGATTTATAGTCATGTTTAACCATACTAGAATATCAAATAATTACGTACATGCATTTCGACGTATTCCCTGCTGACCGTCTGGGGTGGCTATGCAGAGCACTAAAAACTATGGCAGCCGGTCGAGCCGAACTTGTTCAAATTTCCGGGTTTTCTCTGTCACGCTCGGGTCGTTTCTGTCATGTTTCCATGTATGGTAATGCTGCCGCTCAGGCAAGCTCCGGCTGCATGCCCCCACCTTCCTGGAAATTTCCTGAAATTTCCCGCTACTGGAAGGAAGGTAACCAATCACAACGGAGTGGGGTTTGCAGCAGGGGGGGAGGGGCGGAGAAGCTCAAAGCAGTGTAGAGAGAGACTGCTGTGCTGGCTAGGGTAAGAGGAAGAGTGTCCCGAAAATCTACATAGTTTTTTGTGATGTGATTCGTGTCAGGTTGCTCTATAGCAGTTTTTAACAAGAAATTAAGACCAGAAAAGTAGTATAATAGGATCTCTTTAAAGTTTATTGACGGGATTTTTTAGCCTCTGCCATTGTTTTTTCTCACAAGCAATGGTGTTTCTGCTCCACTCCGGGTTTTTATGATCACCGTTGGACCAGCAGCATGTGCTCATGGGCAGGTGTTTACAATCAGGCTTACTTACTTTACTCCCAGACTAACTAAGCCAAATTTAAGCCATATCCATGACAGTGACTTAAACGTCCCAGTTTAACTAGTCCACATTAAGGCCTACTCCTGGCTTAATCTAGGCCCTGTCTGTGAAACCGGCCCATAGTGTATCGCAAGGATATATATTCATCATGCGTTCTCCAAAATCACTGACTCCACCTTGTAGACCCTAGTGATGGCTTTGAACAGAGTCTTCATCTTGTTTTCAGGAGATAAACGGAAGGAGAGAAAAGAAAATGTTTCTTTAAGCAAACATCCATATCTTATATCTTTACTTCCCACAGTAGACACAACTGTCCTTCTGGGGACATACCATGGTGCAGACAAATATGCCCTGCGTTCCAATCCCCATACTTCCATACTATTTAGTACACCAGAAAAAGATTTAGGATATCCCAATACATGAAGGTCAATTGTAGTATGCTGAACATATATAAATGCCCCACTAACTCCAACAGTATTTTAGTTTAGTTTAGTTTAGTTTATTTGTTAGGGACAGTGCATATTCATGAACAGCTGTAACATTTACAACTGTAAAAATGCCAGATTTTAGCAAAAATGCTAGTTTTCATCTGTTGTCCCTGGCATGCAAAGAAATACAGGTTTAAAAAATTAATACATATACAAAGGCACAAATAACACAAGAAAATAAAAGAGTTTAAAGGTGGTCACAGACTTGGTTTTCTTTTATCCACTGTTTGAGGTGTGTTTTGAAGGTTGAGTAATTTTGTGAGTCTCTTATTGTGAGTGGGAGAGTATTCCAATATTTAGTTCCTTTGACTGACAGAACTGTTTGTCCAAATGTAGTGCGTCTGTATGGGACGTCACAGTCTCCTCGGGCTGTGGCCCTGGTGCCAGTCCCATTCGCAGACTTCAGCTTAATAAAATCTTTCAAAGGTGGAGGAGCAAGTCTATGCAAAATTTTATATATTAAACATGCATTTTTAAAATAAACAAAGTTATGAAAATTTAATAAATGATGTTTATCTAAAACAATGCAGTGGTGAAACGAAAATGGCTTTTTGTCAAAGATTTTTATGGCCTTTTTAAAAAGGGATTGTATTGGTTTAAGTGGTGTGCCAGCAGCAAGTGACCATGTGGTTATACAGTATTCAATATGTGAAAAAATCATCGAGTGTAAAAACATTCGAGCAGCATTAGTAGTCATGAAGGATCTTACTTGTCTGAAATTGTATATATTAAAATGTACAGTCTTTGTTAATTGTTTGATATGTTTTTTAAATGTTAATATTGGGTCCAATGTTAGGCCCAAATATTTAAACTCATTAACTAAACTAAGTTCTACACCGTCCAGGTAAACGCCAGACTGCTGAAGGCTGGTTGGCTGTTTAGTGAACATCATGCAGACTGTTTTCTTTGCGTTTAGTTGGAGACATGAATCTTTGACCCAGCTTTGCACTTGGGTCATGGCTGTTGTTAAAATTTGTGAAACGTCATGAGTATTCCTGCCCTGTGTAAAAACAACTGCATCGTCAGCATACATTTGAATGTTTACATTTCTACACACTTCCGGTAGGTCATTTATATACATAGTGAATAAAATAGGTCCCAAAATACTCCCTTGTGGGACCCCTGTTGGACAGTCAAGGTAAGAAGATGTGTTGCCAGAGATGGACACGCATTGTTTTCTAATTGATAAGTAGGATTCAAACCACAGTAATGCTTCCTGGGAAAAATTGTAACAAGTTAATTTTGAGATAAGAACACTATGGTTGACGGTATCAAAAGCCCTCTTGAGGTCCAGGAAAACAGCACCTACACAGGCATTCCTATCAAGAAGGCCTTTGATTTTTTCAACCAAAATGCAGTTTGCGGTGGTTACGGAACCCAAAGTGCAATGGATGCAGGGATGTGTGGCCATTATTTAAGTGTATATTCAGTTGTTTTGCGACCCACTTCTCTGCTATTTTGGAAATTACAGGTAGAATACTGATAGGTCGGTAATTTGCTATTTCTGTTTTATCACCAGAGTATTTGTCTGTATTCTTGACATTTCTTGACATAAAAAATCTTCCTTATCTGATTTATTTCTCTCCTGTGGCCCTAAAACTCTTCTGTACTTTAGTATAGTGTAGTAAAAAGAAAAAGTATGTGAATTGGAACGCAGGGAATGTTTTGTTTAAAGCATGGTAATGCTGTCTTTGGGTATGCATTGAATCCCTCCTCAGTACTCAGGCTTTAGCTGAACACTGTAGCCTTATTTATATCATGGATGAAGCTTGTCTTTGAATATGGATCATCACAGCCTTGTTAGCCTTTTCAGTCTGCAACTGAAGTGATTTGTGCTGCAACACAATGGGGACATTAAATATCTAACATAGAGATGATTGGTGTTTCATTTGCCCATATGGTGTGTATATTTTATGCTGTTTAATAGGCTATTTAAGGTGAGACACTGCAGGTTGAATAGGGTAAAAATGTTTACCTTAAAGATATCATCATGAAACGTTGCCAGTTGATAACTAACATTAAAGAAATTATTTTTTGTATTACAATTTTCCAGAAATGTTTGAATAAATATGGAATATGCAATATCTTACTAATTATATGCATCAATTTCTTTAAAAATAGTGCTAATAATGATAATGGAAAGTTAAGTTAATGCAAGTGCTTCAGAAGCTGAGGTTTTTGGTTCAGAGTAGGCCTATTGGCTATTGAAAATAAAATAAATGAAATATAATATATAATATAAATTGAAATAATGTCTGTTAAAGATGGTTGTAGCAGAAATATACAGACACAAACAGACCAGGTTTAGTCAAATAAACACCTGAATGTAGCCTACATTTTGGAGCTGTTATTCATACCAGAATGAAAGAAAACATGTAATGGGAGCTAAATAGACAAACATCTCTAAACCAGTGCTTGATAAAACAATGTGTTTGCATAGCCTAATTATTTCATTCAAGGGACAAAAATCGATTCCCGAAAGTTCAGGTAGAATGGCAGAAGCATCGCATTAGATCTCATGTTTGCTGGTGTTCATATTCCACGACCCCTCAATTTGATGGAGAGGAGACAGGGCGCCTGCATTTCACTGCAAAAATTGGTAAAGCTATAGACAGATTTTGCCAAGGGTAAGAGCAAAAGTGCAGTGAATTTCCTTCAAAATAGAGTGTTTGAATTCGTCAATTTTGATAAATAAAAGAGGTTATCGCTGAAATTGTTAAATGAAAGAGAAGGCCTAACTGAAAGACTAAAAGGCACGTGCGGAAAAATGTTAAGCGTTTTTGTACTCTGCCAATCTGAAAAGGGCCTGGCATCAATTTGAAATGGAGCATAACGCCTAGGATTCTGTTCAGTGTAGGCCTAATGGTAGGATAGTTTTATTAGGCCTTTCTGACACAATCACATTTGAAGGTAGAGTCAGCGATTCTGGAATATAAATAGGCTAGGCCTATCTTTTACTATAATTATTTTATCATTAAGCTATTAATTTCTTGTAAAAAAAATATAGGGCCTAATTATAGTAATTTTGCAATACTAGGCTATATTAGGACTACTGTCTCACTACAGTATAATCACAGTTGTCATGGTCACCGGCCTCTTTTGAGCACGTTAGCCTATTGGTCTGTGGTATTAAAAAAGGGAACGTTTCTGTTGTGGAATGTGACATTATTTATTTTGATAGGCCATATGTCCATATTTCTAGTCTAGAGTATAAGCCGACATTCTGTGTCTAGAAATTCTAGACACAGAATGTCGGCTTATTCTGAAAATAATAATACTCTTATGTGTGTGGTTACTTTGTCTGTACCTGTTTTATAGTCATGGCCTCTATCAGTTTACAGGCTGTTCAATTGTTCTTTACGTACACACGTTTATTTTGATATTTAGAACCGGAAGTGGGTGTCATTCAGGGCATCAGCGCTGCGCTCGCGCTGCACGCTCTCACGTCCAGTGTTTGACAAACCCTCCTCCGTCGGTCTGACTGTGAGCAGAACGTGTGCGGCTGTAATGGCTGCCAGGGAGAGTGAGGAAGACAACAAATGAACCCCAGAGAAACGACTGAAAGGTGAGAGGGACAAAATGACAACTTACAGCATGACAGCTGGAGCCTCTTTATCCAGACTATTGTCTTGTCCTCTGTTGCTACTTGTCTGCTTGGATCGCAGGTGTGTGTGTGTGTGTGTGTGTGTGTGTGTGTGTGTGTGTGTGTGTGTGTGTGTGTGTGTGTGTGTGTGTGTGTGTGTGGTGTGAGACTGTGTGAGACTGTGTGAGACTGTGCGTGCGTGTGCTTTCTGGATGACACGCGCACACACACACACACACACACACACACACACACACACACACACACACACACACACACACACACACACACACACACACACACACACACACACACACACAACACACACACACCCACACACACACACACACACACACACACACACACACACACACACACACACCACACGGGACAATTAACTGTCAATAATACCCAGTGCTTACCATGTACGCCTCCCCGTGCTCCAACGTTTCTACAGTTTAAGCGGTTTGACCTGTTTCACGTTCGATTTCTATTAGCTCGATACAGACATACATGCCGACTGTGCTGGCAAGAGGTGGACTCTTTGTTAGCTGGTGTGTTAACGTGATTAGCCAACGTTAGCTAACCAACAACATCGTTAGCTGACGGTGGCCAGGCCACATAGCTGATAGGCGAGGTGTTTTTTAATTGGCCCGTTAGCATGCTGGCTATCATTTCTTTCAGTCCAAAATAAGTCCTTTCGCTTCCGATTTAGTTGTTGTCGGTGTTTATCATTTCCTAATCTGCCTGCGTCAAGTAGATTGACAAAACAATGAAGTGTTATTATTAGACTAGTGAATAGTTATGGACAGGCAGGTGTTCTGGTGAGTTTGAACAGTCAATGATTTGTCAGTCCAGTATGGTGGACTGGTTATTAGAGTTTTTCATGTGGTGCTAACCTGATGTTTAACGTAAGCCTTGTAAATAGCCTAAATTGTGCTGTGCTTATAGTATCTTAAGATATGTTTGATTGTTTTAGGTCAAAATTATTAAATGGGAGTTTAAAGTTATTTTGATAAAGGATCATATAATATTGTTATTGACCATAATCCCAAACCATATTTGTGAGAGGAAGTGGGCAACACTCACTTGTACTTGAAGTTGTTGAATTTGTTACAACATTTAATTAAAATATATGTGGATGCAGTAGTGTTCAAATTGCAATTATTCTGATAATGCAACCAAAGACATAAATTCGACATACAGGGGATTTCTTGACACATTTTACCTAACATATGGCAGCCTGCTTTTAAACATGTCACTGTCCCAGCTGTTTGACAGCTGACCAATCCTAGAGGAGCAGGGAGACCTGTCATAGCAATGTCAATATTTCAGGGGGTATCAATTGAGCTCAGTGTAACATAACAATTAAACTCTTTCGCTAACAAACATTGTTGGTGTTAAACTGTCTCCCACAACTTTCTGTATGGTGTTTGCGTTTATTTCAACACTTAAAGTCTAGTAAAGTAGCCTATACTTCATTGTTATAAGGTGCCACTTGTTTACTTTATATGAAAACATGCTTTGACCTGTGGTTTTCATCAGAAGAATAGATTACTTGCGAGCACAGCCTCACTTTGAGGTCAAGGTCCCTTTTTATGTAACCTCTGCTAACCCCCTTTGTTTACATACAGGGTTACAGAGCCTAGGCTGTGTATAAGCAAGACTTGATTTTGAGGAGATATTCACCGATTCTGACCAAAGGGTGGTTTTTAGAACATTCTCCAGAATCACTGACTCCACTGATTTTAATGAGCCTCTGTTACACAACAATCAGACAAACTCAAGTCCAAACACTGATTGTGGCAAGCCTTGAATAGAATACAGGCTGATCATAAATATAATGAGTACTTGTAGCCTTGGCAATATGTTGTGGTCTAGCAGGAATATCAGGATTATGATATAAGCACATAATGAGGACGAGTGAGGTTGATGCTATGACTAGGCCTCTTTGGAAGTGAGCCACTTTGCAGTGAATTCTTTCAGTGGTGTAGCAGTTCCTGGAAAGCATGTTAGTGTGACGTGCAGATGCGTGGGATACACAGTCATCAATAGGTTGCTAGGCTGGGAAGTTAAACTGTGGAATTTTGGGAATATTCAAAATTTGGAGTTATGGGAATTACCTAGAAATGGGGGTAATTTAAATGATCTGTATCATATCCAAACATAAATCTTAACATATTAACATTATGTTTTGCCATAGGGAGATATCCATGGCAGACATCCATGTACAAAATCATACAATTAAAAAACATTACATTCTAACAGATTTATTTGTAAGTAGAACTTTATCAAGTTTTGATCATTTTATTGAAAAATCAATTATTTCATTGAACAAAAATATGAATGTTTAGTGAAATATTACTCATCCCCGACCCCACCCATTCACCCCGAAAATCAGATTGAAATGAAATGTTCATAAATATTATAAAACGTAGTTTTTTTACTGTCCAAAACGTTCGCCAGGTCTGACATAACATAGTTATAATGATTAATGTGGGTTGACTTGCCAGGGCCTTTTAAGGGCCAGCCTTACATTGAGTAAATTCCTTTTAAGGGTAAAGTCCAGTATATCATTATTTGGGTTTCTAGTCCTGGGGGAATGACAAAATAAGGGCAAATATATATCCCACTTGAAAAGATAAGATGCTGCTCGCCTATCTTAAACCTATCCTATTCCTCTGTTGTATCATACACGGATAAGATTTAATTTTCACCAGTCTGTCTTAGGTCAATTGTCAAAAGGCCATTGGGCTAGGGCTGTCAAACCATTCATTGGGATTTAGACTTTCATAGTTAATTTAACGAGTTAACCCTGACAGCCCTAATTTGGGCATTTTGTCATCATTCCTCGCACTGTAAGAAATTGAGGGACAAATCCAAAGTCAATTGACAGTTTGACGGAAGCTAATATTAAGCTTTGGCATTGTGAGTTACTTTAAACTTTGTCATGGTTCTCACTTTAAGGTTTATTCCCAGTGTGTTGTCCAGGCGTCAAACCTACAGTCAGCTAGAAGAACGTATCCCTCCACCATGACTTGACGAGGAAACACAAACGGGGCCTACAAAGACAGTGACTTAGATAGATAGATAGATAGATATGCATGATAAATATTTGATCAGGCTAACTCAGACTGCTTAGACCCCATACTATAGCTCTTGTGCTGGCTTAAACTGCAGTATGCTTCATTTAAGTAAACATGAACACGTGTAGTGCAATGCAAACATGGAATCGGTGTTGTTGTGTGTGTGTGTGTCCATAGCAAGGACTAGGATGGTAAGCAGCCAGCCGAAGTACGACCTGATCCAGGAGGTGGGGCGTGGCAGCTACGGCGTGGTGTATGAGGCCCTGGTCAAGAGGACGGGGGCCCGCGTGGCCGTCAAGAAGATCCGCTGCCACTCTCCAGAGAACGTGGAGCTGGCCCTCAGAGAGTTCTGGGCCCTGAGCAGCATCCAGAGCCAGCACCCCAACGTCATCCACCTGGAGGAGTGCATCCTGCAGAGAGACCAGCTGGCCCAGAGGATGAACCACGGCTCCAGCTCCCCACTCTACCTGGAGGTAAGAACCACCAAGCCACACAGCATTATGGATTATTAGAAGGACTTGAGGAATGTTTGATTTTTTGTCTCACGTTGAATTGTACACAACATACAGTGTTTCCCACAGAAGGTTTTGAAACTGTGGGGGGGACTGCGGACCTTCTAGGGGGTTCCGGGGGCACGCTTCCCTGGGAAAAAATGTGGTACCTTTTTAAACTTGAATGCATCAATCTGGTGCACTTTTGAGAGGAAAATTGAGCTGTTAAATTCAATTTTCTGGAATAAATTGGAGACACTGCGTCAGATAACGTGGAAATTATGGGGCATGCCCCCCCTGGAATACAATTTCTTTTACATTTTTTAAAGTAAAATGCATCAATTTGGTAGCCTGGAAATCCAGACCTGCCGCTGGACAATTTAAATTTGCTCAGCATGTTGGTCTGGGCACGCTCCATTGAAGCTCATTAAATATTTCAAACTTCTGAGCTACGTTTCAATTGGTTCTATCTGATATGGGCGCGCCAGAGCCCTATGTATGGTGCTCTGGGGCGGACGTAACCGGATGACGACAGTGCTGTGCATTTGCCGTCGAAGCCGTGATAGTAAACAACAGCTCACATGCAATGATTGACTGGAGGTGAAGGGAGACTGAAGGGGAGATGCTTTATTGAGGCGACGACAACATCTCGGAACATAGTGTAGAGATTTGTCGTCTATGGTAAAGAACTATTATGTTTTTTTTAAATATATGTATTAGGGCTGTCAAGCGATTTAAAAGAATGTATCTAATTAATTACAGGCTCTGTGATTAATTAATCTAAATTAATCGCATACTTATATGACACTTTTATGCCTGTTTATAAACGGCTGTATAGCCTACAGTTTGTCTCTTTGTCTCAGTTTGACACTGCGTAGAATAACATAAGATAACTTCCTACCTTCATGATTATTTGCCCGAAGCTTCCCATAAAACGTCCATAGAGCCCTCTCTATGCTTCTTTCTTTACCCTTTAATCCCGTGCGGGCCGTGTCCGCAAACTACAGGTGCAGCTGCGCTATCGTCTCACCCCTTTTGCACCGGGTCAAAGGGCACAATAGAAGTGCGATTAATCTGTGTTCATTTTTTTTCTGTGATTAATTAATCGAAAATTAACGCGTTAATTTGACAGCCCTAATATTTATATAGAGAACTATTATGTTGACGTTCAAAAATAAAAAAGAATAGGGGCAGGTTATTGATAGTTTTTGTATGTGTTTTTCTCAATTTAAAACATGAAAATAGTTAGGTCTAGAATAGGTCTAGAACTGTGAACCGCATATCAAGGGCCGGGGAGGGATTATCCTGACCAACCAGACAAACTGAAACCTCATGCCCGCCATATTTAAAAATGAGATGTAAACATAACATAATTACCGAACGTAGCGATCAAATCGGCCGGCGAAAATACACTGTATGGGTCGTGTTTGGTTAACAATGCAAAGCGAGAGGCAACCAGGTAAAAATAAGACGTATCCGCCGCTGTTGCTGTGCTTAAAGCTAGTGCTAGCTTTAGCGTTAGCCAGGAGAGCAGCGACGTCGGGCGACGTACACAGACGTTTAAAGTGACGTCATGACGTTGCTCTCTTGACAGCTCTGGTTGGTGGAATGCCCACAAGTTAATAAGGGACAGTGATTATTATTTCCTTAAATTGTTAGTAAGATTTGTGTTACTGGCGGTGATGTCAGTCAGCTGGAGCGCATGACTTTTCTTATTTATGACCACCCTTGCAGTGCATTATAATTTATGCACGCTAATTAACTGCCGCGATTCGCGGGTCGTAATGGCAGATTAACGTATCATGACGAGTGAAATACATTTTGTATGCTGTGCATGTAGTAAACTAGTAAACTAAAAGGATAATTAAACAGCGGATCAAGCACCCACCCGTTTTCTCCACTGAGCTGGTAAAATTTAGAATATGCAGTTAAAAAATGTTTAACAACAAATAAATTATGCAGCCAAAGAAGCATGGGAGTGAGTTTGATTTTATTCAATACTACATTTTACTCTCACATGCGTAGCCTATATTATTATAGGCTATATGAATGTAAAGAATGTTTCAGGTCAATGCTTTGTATAAGATTATCATCAAAATCCTTTCTGAAATGTTCTGTGTACAGGTTAAGATAAAATAACTTGAAGGTAAAGTGACGAGCAAAACAGGCCTGAAAAATACAAGATTCTTATTGTTATCGAATTTAAATATTGCTTTTTGAAATATAAATGTAGTGGAATTTTATTTTATGGTGAGAAATAAAGACTGAACAAACTTCCTGTTTCCGTCTGACAGAGGCGAGGGCTTGCCAAAGCCGCACCGTTGTTATACCCTCCCCTTAATGATCGAGTGGCACGCCACAGCCGCGAGGGTGACTCCACAGCGAGTGACACTCGCTCACGGAGTGGGAGTGCCTAGGGAGTCATTTCGGATTGGGCCACATACAGTATACACAGAGCAGCTGATGGTCTGATCAGAGGAGGGGAATGCTAGAGACACATGCACGTAGGGCTGGGCGATATGACCAAAATCTCATATCCCGATATAGACATTTCTTATCCCGATAACGATACATTTGACGATATAGCATATTTTCTGTAAATTAAATTAATAAATATTCAAATTTTCAAGCATTCAACAAAATAGAAAATTGCGATGTGACATTTGAGTAGTTTTGGGCCATGTGGGGTTTCAGGGCACATAATTGACTGAATTGGTGGATTCCTCCTTAGCTTAGCTCATTAGCCTAATGGAGCTATCCTCTTTAGCTGAGGCTTGTAAATTCACCCCGCGGAGCGCATGAGCTTCTCACGCTGAGAGAGCAGCCGAGCCGTGCATTACTGCGAGCCGGGAAGCGCGCGACAGCCCGCAAGGATAGCAGCCGAACTGCCCCGCTAGCTTTATTTACCGCAAAACGCAGCCTTTTACACAGTTATATCCATGCACAAACACACATTGCACTTGTTAGAAGATTAACTGTCTTTTTATTTTTTTTACAGTAGTCAAGGAGGTAGGCTGGCATTAAGACGGCCGCCGTAGCCATAAGGCGCTGTGGGAAACACTGGTGTAACAAAATACAACAACAACTGTGCAAAAAGACAGATGCAGCTCGCAAATATGTTCAAATAAACTGCAACCAAACGTACCATACACACTAGGTGTTGATATGCTGCATCAGATCAATTGGACGCCTGTTTTGATACAATGTGTACCATGAAATTGCGTGACCATGTCTAGATTATAAGAGGGATGTTTATTTTTCCATCCACTACTGACATCTGTTGACATATTTCTCTCATTGCTTCTGGCCAAAGTAACTAGTAGAACAAATAGGTTAAGCATAAGGGTCAGTGGTTTGTCCAGTTCTGCAAAGAAGGGATGCACTCAATGCGGCGGCTGAAAACAATCGTTATTTGAATATGACGCCCCTATATTTTCTCAGTTTAGAGGCCTCGTCCAGAGGTTTTACGACATGGATATGCGCATTACGGCAAAGAAGAGGAACTTCCCTGAAGTAGAAATTTACAGAATAACAGAAAAAAAATAGTTTAATTTCGGAGCATTACAAGCGCCATCAAAGAACGACAGAAGGCAGCAGTTAGGAAGGAAATAACTGCTGCGGTCAACAGCGTTGGTGTTGACAACAAACGATCTCCAGCTGAGGATTTTGCATTTGAGGTTTAGCTACATCAGTATCGCTCAAATGCTATAAAACAGTATATACAATTATATGTCGCCATTTCTTTACATAGATGAAGAAAAAGTGGTCTGACTCAAAAATCGCCACTAAAAAAGCGTGTTGCAGCTCTGAAATGCAACCAACTGGAGGTGCAGGCATAATATAAGTGGTAGAGGAGAAAAAGACGCACCAACTGTCCGATAATGGTCCCCATGAAAGAAATACACGTCTGCAGAGATTTCAATGATTAGAATGTATTGGCCCTTTTAGATAGCACTACTCAAAAGGGTTTTAAAAACTAAAAATAACACATTTTGCATTTTACTGTATGACAGCATACGCTTGGGACGAGTGGTCAGCCCGGCCGTCAGCTGCACAAGCCGACCCGGCAGCGATCAGCTGTGAGAGCGCCCACCGTCCTGCTCCACCAGCAGATCGGAAAATCAAGCCGAAACCTGCCGGTTAATGGTGGAAATAAATCACTCGCTTTAGCGATCAATGACATGACACATTAAAAGAGGAACTAAAATCTCAAAAGTGCGTCAAATAAATAAAATGTTAAGCTGAATGTTGTGCCGTGTATTTTTTTCCTCATAAAGAGCAGTGTACTACTTGCATAGCTTACATATTTAATACTTAGGCTAACATTTTGAATAAATGCAGCCCCCGTGCCTCAGTGTCCCCCCAGCCCTTACGCAGTCCCATGCATCGCTCCTAAGTGGCCGGTGTGCGCACTATTGAATCAGCGCTCCTACACATTTTTAAGTGATTAATATCTTTATTTTGGTCTGAGCAAACACTGCATTTGTATTATCTTCTAATAATTGTCGGCTACCCGGCACAGCCTGCACTACGAGTCCATGCTGTTTAAAAACTTGCGTACACGAGCTGAGAGCTGGCGTGGGATTTGAGCGTATCCTACACTCATGTCCATATTGATAAATGCCGAGGTTTGCGTGGAAATGTGCGTACACCCACTTTTCTGGTCTACGCACGGTTGATAAATGAGGGCCATTATAACTGCAGATAAATGTAGAAGTTAAAGCAAATATTTGTATTTGGCCCCTCTGACTCATCATCATACAACGCTGTTTGCCTATTTGATTGTGTCAACAATAATGTTGGGAAAAAATCATTTGTTTCTTTAATTTATTCTCCCAAATACCAAAAGTGTTTTTTTTTTCTTTGCTGTTATCGGACAAATTATTTTTGGTTGGTGAACATTACTGATGCTGAATGTTGCGTCGCACTGCCGGTAGTAAAATGTCGGATTGGACATCGCCCTTCCTTTTACCTGGACAGTCCGCAATGAAACGGGCCGTGGGGGTTTGTTGGGTCCTGCTCATCTCTGTATTATGGACGTGTTACCTGCTACTTCAAATATTTTAAGGCCCGGTACAAACGGCTCCATTGACACTGAGGTTGGCCCTGCTTTAACCCATTGAGAAACGCCCTCTAAAACCTGAGCACCTATGGTCCTCAGTCAAATTCATTTGCAGTTCATTTTTATTAATTTTTCTTTACTTGTATTTTAGTAGATCACGTTGTCTTTCATCGGTCATGTGTCTTAAAACATCTGATTGATGACGCAGACATCTCATCAGGCTTTAAAGGTAGAAACAGGCACGTTGCATCAGGCCTTGATGGGTTAAGCCAGGGGTCACCAACACAGTGCCCACGGGCACCAGGTAGCCCGCAAGGACCATATGAGGCGCCCGCAGGCCTGTTCTAAAAATAGCATAATAATCTGTTTCCACCTTTTCTAAGTCATTGTTGATCATTATTGTGATAAATCATTAACATGATCAGTGTCTTCACATAGATGAATATCATTAATCATTAATAATAATATATAACTAAAGGCAAATGTGTTATTTCAGAAGAGTGTATCAAACTGGGTGCCCTTCGTATGACTCAGTACCCATGAAGTAGCCCTCAGGTTTAAAAAGGTTGGTGACCCCTGGGTTAAGCTATATATTATAGGTATTAGTGTTTTAAAGATTACATTCATGGAGACCCCTGGCATCTGAAGTCTGCTTGGTATTTCTTTGTGTGTGCCGCTGCGCATTAAGCAGAAGAGCTGGAATGTGTCTGTAGGGATCTGTGTTGCCCCCACAGTCGGGTGTGTGTGTATGTGTGTGTGTTTGCGCATGGAGCTGTCTGCAGCCTGTCATGCGGCGGTGCCCCCCTGCAGTGTGCCGGCTCTGTGCCCCAGCCTGGTTCTAGCCTCTCTCTCAGTGGCACGCGGTGGGCCATTGTCAGACTGTTCATTCAGCTTTCTGCTGCGCTAGCATTGGACACTTTCCCAGAATCCCTTTTTATACCAGCTCTTTTTTTTCTTCTTTTGATTTGCTCTGTAATGTTCCAGTACGTGCTTTACAGGAGAACAAATAATAATGGGGGCGGAATTATCTGACCGCACCAACTGTGGGATAATTTGCGTCTATTCTTTTTCTGGGGGGGGGTTTCTTTGGCTAGAGGCATGTCGGGCCGCTTGCAGCTATTTGTTTACAGCAGGGTTTCCAC
This sequence comes from Ammodytes dubius, assembly GCA_026122265.1. Lineage (NCBI taxonomy): Eukaryota > Metazoa > Chordata > Actinopteri > Uranoscopiformes > Ammodytidae > Ammodytes > Ammodytes dubius. Next base: position 4,194,129 of record CM047520.1, read on the forward strand.
TAGGAATTGCTTACTACACATTTTCAGAGCAATTGTGTTTTCCTTTACAGCAGCCTACATCAAAAGCCTTAATGTGGGGTTCAAATGTCAACTGACGTTTCCATAAACTTTTACTCTTCAATTATCAGTTCTTCTTCTACTGATATTTAAATCAAATCAAATACATTTTATTTGTATAGCCCAGAATCACACATTTTAATTTGCCTCAGTGGGCTTCACATTGCATACAATAGAACAAAGTCAAACAGTATAACATCATATATAAATAAAAATAGTGTGGATGTATGAGGACTTCAGATGCTGAGGGGGGACCAGATCCTCGCCGTCTTGTCTCAACCAGGGAAAGCTGGAAGGGACAGACAAAACCAATGAGTAAACAAAAGAACATTAAGCGAAACACAGCGGCCCGACCGACCCGCTGGTCCGGATGTGCCCGGCCAATGAAGCAAAGGTGAATAAAAACGGTTCAAACGCAAGTTGCAAAGGTTGCTTTAACCGAACGATCAAAGCAACCCATGTCTAAACGATTAAAAACTGTTAAGAACACCACCCATCAGTGCACCAATGACACAAGCAGCGAAGGAGCTCGATGGGAGAAGGCCCTTCTGCCGGCAGTCTTATTGACTCTGGGGACAGATAGGAGCTCTTTATTCGTAGACCGTAATGCCCGTGACGGTGCATACAGTGTAACCAGGTCAGACAGATATCTAGGTGCAAGCCCATTTAATGCCTTATATGTCAAAAGCAGTACCTTAAAGTCTGATCTGCCCATACAGCGAGGCTAAAGTGGGGGTGATGTGATCAAATTTTCTAGTTCTAGTCAAAAGCCTCGCTGCAGCATTTTGGGCCTTTTTGAAGGCCTCGAGTAGTTGACCTGGGCAATCCAGACAGTAGGGCGTTACAGTAATCCAGCCTAGACGATACAAATGCGTTATTAATATTTCTGCCATGGACAGACTGGATCGTATTTTGGATATGTTTCGTAGGTGGAAAAATGCAATTTTAGTAATTTCTTTGATGTGTTGATCAAGGACAGGTTGGAATCAAACTTAACACCAAGGTTTCTTACTGTTAAGTTTTGCGAGATAACGCAGTTGTCGGAATGAATAATAAATTGCTCAAACTGATTTCTACTGTGCACAGGACCGATTAATAGTAATTCAGTTTTTTCTGAATTCAGGAGAAGAAAGTTTTGCGACATCCAGCTTTTAACAGCAGATAAGCAAGCTTCTAAATTTGTGATTTGGGTACTATCATTGACTTTGATCGAGACATACAAAGCTGAGTATCGTCCGCGTAGCAATGAAAGTTGACCCCGACGCTACGAATAATTTGACCTATGGGTGATATGTACAAAGAGAACAGCAGTGGTCCGAGAACAGAACCTTGAGGTACTCCATATTTCACTTCGGTGAAAATGGATGTTATGTTGTTGTAAGAGACACACTCAGTTCTGCGGATAGGTATGATTTCAACCAGGCATGGGCTATTCCTGTAACGCCAAACAGGTTTTTCAGACGATCCAGGAGTATGACGTGGCCGATTGTGTCAAACGCTGCACTGAGGTCCAACAGTAGCAGAACAGAGGCCGTGTTGGAGTCCATCATCAACAGACTATCGTTTACCACTTTAGTGAGTGCGTTTTCGGTAGAGTGACGTGCCCTAAGGCAGATTGAAATGGTTTGAATAGGTGATTACTCGTCAGATGTTCAGATGATTAAAGCTTTCTCATCGGTTTCTTATACCCACTGATGCTTCAACTATTAAATGTTTCGTCTTCAACTGACATTTCACATGCATTTATCTCGGGGCAGCAGTGGCGACGCGTTTAGGGAGGTCGTCCTCTGGAGTGCAGGGTCGGAGGTTCGATCCCCCGTCTCCCCTCCACATGTCCAAGTGTCCCTTGGCAAGACACTGAACCCCAAATTGCTCCCGATGGTTCAGAGCGCGCCTTGCATGGCAGCTACTGCCATCGGTGTTTGAGTGTGTGTGTGTGTGAATGGGTGAATGTAGTAAGAAATGTAAAGCGCTTTGGGGCTGAGAAAATCGTCTAAAAAGCGCCAAATAATATCTCTCTTTATCTCTTTATTTTTTTTAATTTATTTGATTTTTTTTGCATTTTTATGCTTTATTGATAGTGTACAGTAGAGACAGAGTTGACATGGGGCAGAGAGGGGAGAGACATGCAGAGAACGACCGCGGGCTGGAATCGAACCCGGGTCCGCTGCTGGCCGAGGCCCATGGGGGGGACCCTACCAACTGAGCTAAGGGCGCCCCACCATTTATCTCTTTCTGTTTAACTGCCATTATTACTGCTTCCAGTCAGTGGTTAAACACCAATACTTTCAAATGGCTTCATGTCTCGCTCTACAGCGTTAACACAGTGGGGTTGATCTAGAGAGGGAGGGCGGCTACTCGCTGTGTGAGCATGGAATCCACAGTGAGGAAAAGGGTACAGGGCAGGGCTGTACAGTGCGACAGTTTTGATCGCATTTGCTACTGATATTGATCACGTGCGATGATGAATACAATGCTGCTCGCACTGGTGCTAGCGTCTAATACACTTCACCAACAGTAATAACCGGAAGGAGACGGCACGCAGTTAAGTTAGCGCGTGTGCAAACAGAACATTTCCTGTGCGCCTTCACATTAAAAGCCTGTTACTAGCCAAACGTGATTTGACTTTTATTTTGAAGCCGTAAGAACAGGAAGTTCGCGCTTCACAGCCCTGCAGTGGGCAAGCAAAATCAACTGCTTCAGCTGCAGAGAGCAGTCAACAACAGTAGTCTAAAAAACAAAGTTTGAAATAACTGATAAGCCACTGAATAACACCTCCCAACACATTCACAACAACCTATTTCACTTAACCTAAATTGTACCAATATGTATACTTATTTATTTAATAGGCTATATGTTTTAAAGTTTGGTTTTAATTAATAGAAGGACATTTACCAAAAAAATGTATTATTATGAATATAATAATTATATGTGTATACAAAAAATATATAGATATACATTTTATGAGGAGAAATAATTCTGAATCAGCAAAAAATTGCAATTGGCAGGTTAGATTATTTTGTCTAAATTGCAATCAGTGCACCCCTATTCATTTTTCTACAATTATTACTGCACACACTAGGATATGATATTAATTGAGAATTTCAAATGAGACCAATATGACAGGCTAAAAGGTAATTAGAGCGAAATGCATGGGTTAAGGTTATGCAAGTTTTCGATCATACTTTGTGTGCTACTGAATTTATTTTTGTGCTACTGATTTTTTTTGCTTGCTAGCACCAGTGCTACCACCTAAAAAAATAAGCGTACACTACAGCCCTGGTACAGGGGCTGGTTTGAATGGGTTCACTACATGAGACAATTCTTCAATAGCTGAGAACTGACAGATTAAAGGTGGACTCAGTGATTTTGGTAAATGCTTGTTGTCATAATCACTTTGTCAAAATCAGTGAATATCTCCTCATGATCCGCTTACCTGTTCGTACTGTGTGCGCTGAAAAGAAAACCCAGTGATAATGCACAGCCTAGGCTATGTAAATGGACATTTCCGTAGCTATGCTGGGTCCCCTTTGTTTAATATACCCTTTGACAGAGCTTAGGCTGTGTGTACACTAGGTTTTGTTTTTGGGCACACACACTACAGACAGGTAGTGGATCGTGAGGTGATGTTCACTGAATTTGACAAAAAAAATATTTTTTGACAAATTTAAATAACGCTCCAAATGAAACAATTTAACAGCAAGCACGCTAAAAACATTCTTGACAAAATCCTGCTATTTATTGTTTACTTTGTGGTCTCTTTGTCTTTTTTGTGTTTTTAATACAAAACACCATCCATCAAATCCATCCCATTTAATCTTAACTGAATGTTAGATGGATGAAACGTTGTGTGTGTGTGTGTGTGTGTGTGTGTGTGTGTGTGTGTGTGTGGGTGTGTGTGGTCTGCTTTCAAAACAGAAGATAAAGTAATGACTTCCTGCAGCAGGCATAACTGATGAGGCCTCTAGCGCTGCTTTGACTGAAGAAATAGCCCACAATGCATTATGGGAGGCAGCATGTTTGTGAATACAAAGACAGAGCAACCTTGCTGGTCTAGTTAACATGAGTGACATGTACTCTTAACGCTGTGGAGCTGTGAACCACTCTATCAATAACAATGGAATTTACACCAGACATCAGTGATTACATCAGTTTGATGCTGCAGCTTTGGCTATAGGGGTGTTAGGTAATACTCTGCTCTGGATTTAGTTCATGTAAATGCGCACATCGTCAGTCAGCTTGTTAAGTGGCTTATTACATTCACATGTTTTTCACATGTTCGCAGTATTTTGCAGTGGTTCTCAATTATTTTCTGTCATGCCCCCCCTAGGGGACAGATATTTTTCGATTTTTGGGGGCTGGGTACTGCTTGTGTTACCTGACCTTTGGAGGAGGAGCAGGGCAGTTTGTTGGATGGCTGGTGACCGATGATTGCAGGAGCCTGATGTAACTGTTCCTTGGTCTGTCATTCTTTAGTTCTGTCATCGATTCTTTTTAACCATAAAGCTGGGGTATGTGATTTCTGATTGGTCAAAATTAACATGAGCTGTACACGTTGACCAATCAGAGTGAGGCTCCGATTCTCTGTTCTTATTGGCTGTTTGGACTGTCCATTCACTTTGGCACGACTTTGTTGGTGTAGAGCGTGTCAGGGAAGGACCATAGGGGAGGGACCAAAGAGAACAAGTGGAGCGGTTGAGGTATTTGGATTCAAATCTCTATCACAACTGCCATTTTCTCCCCAAATCCTCCACCCCAGCTTTAACATTCAAAAGAAATCCAAACATGAATTTATGTGTAAAATCTATGGAACGCTTTGCTGCATTCAGAGTAATTCCAGTTCAGCTGTCTTGTATCTTACAACCAATATTATTTTGAAGTGAGTCACCTATTTATACAAAACCACACCCCCAGATCCCCCTGAATCTACCTGGCTGTTAGATTCAGGGCCAATCAGAGCAGACTGGGCTTTTTGGAAGGTGGGGCTTATAGAGACATATGCTCTAAAATGGAGCATTTCAGACATAGGCTGAAAAGAGGAGATTCAGCAATGGTACTGTGAAATATAAAGGGCTTTTTGGACACTACACCATAAACACTTTCTAGTAGAAATCCAAATTACAATTTTAACCTGAAAATGAGCAGAATATGTATGTAATATATTTGTTTTCTGACCTTAGTTGCAGTTTACTTGGTTTGATTAAAATCTACAGCAAACAACCCTATTTCCTTTATTTCAGTCCAGCAGTAGTATTTGAGAAACTGGCACATGCTAACTTTTGCAGCTAGCAGATGCTCACACCCTCTCTATCATCACCATTGGTCTCATGTTGACTCAGTGTTTTTTTGTGTTTCTTACTGTAGCTGGTGGAGACGTCTCTGAAAGGTGAGATCACCTTCGACCCGTGCTGTGCCTACTACCTGTGGTTCGTCACGGACTTCTGTGACGGCGGCGACATGAACGCCTACCTGCTGTCACGCAAGCCCAGCCGCAAGACCAACACCAGCTTCATGCTGCAGCTGGGCAGCGCCCTGGCCTTCCTGCACCGCAACCAGATCATCCACCGAGACCTCAAGCCAGACAACATCCTCATCTCCCAGGCCTTCACGCCCGCCGGCCTCTCGGACCCCACCCTCAAAGTGGCCGACTTTGGCCTGAGCAAGGTGTGCTCCACCTCGGGGCTCAACTCAGAGGAGCCGGCCAGCGTCAACAAGTGCTTCCTGTCCACGGCCTGCGGTACAGACTTCTACATGGCCCCCGAGGTGTGGGAGGGCCACTACACGGCCAAGGCAGACATCTTTGCCCTGGGCGTGATCATCTGGGCCATGGTGGAGCGCATCACCTTTGTGGACGTGGAGACCCAGAAGGAGCTGCTGGGCAGCTACGTGGTGCAGGGCTCGGAGATCATCCCTCTGGGGGAGGCCCTGCTGGAGAACCCAAAGATGGAGCTGCTCATCCCCGCACGCAAGAAGAGCATGAACAGCCACATGAAGCAGCTGATCAGGGACATGCTGGCGGCCAACCCTCAGGAACGGCCCGACGCCTTTGAACTGGAGCTCAGGCTGGTCCGCATCGCCTGCAAAGAGCTGGACTGGGACACGTGATTAGACCAGCCCAAAACGGCTAACCACAGACTCAAGCCCAGCCAGCACATGTACACACATCTCGTTGGCTACTGTTTTATCTAGATGGTCACACAACGAGGGGTTATTGTTTTTTAAACTAGGGAACAATAATAAGAATATTCATTGTTTGTATTGTGGCTTAAACTCCATCCACTGTCTCCAAGCACGTACTTGCTTGCTGTGTCTTTATATTGAATTGGGAGAGGTGTAACACTCACCACCACCACCACCACCACCGCTGCTGCTGCTCCAAACTGCAGCCTAGTCTCAGGCCTATCACATCACAGCTTCCACTTCCTCCTTTACACAGTCACCTGAGTGTGATTTGGACGAGCAAAATGAGCCAAGAAGAGTCAAAGTCACAGTGGCACAGTTTGTCTACAACCACCACCGTGGACCCCGGTGCTAATTGTTCCTCAATGCAATATGAGACATTATCCTGTGATTATTACAGCGTGCATTTTAATCCAAAGGGCCAATATTAAAACCCAATCACCTCAACGTGTGGAATGTTTTGACAGAACTTGACATACTAACAGACTTTGACTGGTACATGACCACCACCAGCAGTATTCATATACTTCCATCAAGGTTTGAGTGCTCAGGTAATGAAGACATAGAGCATAGTGGAATCTGTAGACAAACACTGTGTCCAGGTCACATCTGCTCACTAGTCTTGTAGGGGAAGAATACCAAACGTTGGTGCTTGAAGATATAATTTTTTTTTCTTTTGCTGAAGGCTGCTGTGTGTGGGGGTGGGTTGGTAGGGGACATGTTATCAGTGAGTGTCTGGCCAGCAGGTGTTTGTGGTTGGTGTTTTCCCCTCTTTCTGCTCATGACAGACCAAGATAAGTGAATGATATGTCCCAGACACGCCCTTGACCTAGTGCAGGAGAATGTATAACCATCAAGACTGGACACTTTTATTTTACATGGAGCCACAAACACTTTGCATGTTTAAAGGGTTTCCAAACAAATGGCTTCAATATTACCATCGTACTCACCAAGTTAATGCTGAACCCTGGCCACTGTAGTTGCTGTCAAGCTTTCTATTGTAGCATGGATGGTATCAGGCATGTGCAGACACAGACTTCAGACTTGGGCACCTGCTGTTTGGCCTATTAGAGAGAAAGTGCCCTTGTTCTTTTTCTCCTTCTTGATAAATACATACCCTGCTGAGTTCCAATACCCATACTTCCTTACTTTTTAGTATGCCAGAAAAAGATTTAGGATGTCCCAATACATGCAAGCCAATTGTAGTGTGCTGAAAATACATGAATGCTCCACTAACTCTAATAGCATTTTGGAGTATTTGTCTTTATTCTTGACATAATGGAAAAAAAACTTCCTTTCTCTCCTGTGACCCTAAAAGTCTTCTGTACTTTAGTATGTAGTAGCCTGGTCCAACCAGACCATCGTACTTCATTTCATTTGTACAGAAGGTCTGGAAGTGCTGTAATTGGCAAACGTTCACTCACTTGGAGGCCGGTGTCTGTCGAAGTTTAAAACTATTGGATCTGCCCAGTGCCACTCTGGATTAGCCAACCAATCGCATCACGTTTGGTCGTCACGTGTGTCATGAGCCGGCTTTTGACGGTGCGTTCCAGTTGGACAGGGAACTCGGAAATTTCCGACTTCACTACATATTGTAGTCTATGAATCTACCGGTACCTGGCAACAGTAACTTGTTAGAGCCTAACGTTTAGTTATTTGGACGAGAAAGGTTTTAGGCGTCCATACTTTCGTGAGCAGATGCACTGGAACACAGACAGGTCGGAACTCGGAACTACCAAGTCGGAAATCTCCTTCTTCCGAGTATAAAGGAACGCAGCATTCAACTGAAACTAGAGCGCGACTTCGACGTCATCGTTCTCAGCCACTCGCTCTGTTCGCTGATTGGACGACTGTAGATTCTCCGGAGAATCTGGGAAATGCGCTGTACACCCAGACTAACTACTGAAGGGAAAATTAAATTTGGCCGGAAGTAGGCGGGCGGGCGGGCGGAGCCAGGCTTGTATGTAGTGTAGTAAAAAGAAAAAGTATGTGATTTGAAACGCACACAAGTCAAATTGCACACACACACGCATGTAGGCTGTATGCTGTCAAAAGTTAGCGTGAAGAGTTACTTTGAGGCCAAATAAAGTATAAAGATAATGTTTATTTTGGTTTAGTATTGATATGAATGCCTTTTAGGAATCGCTTGACACTATCTGACAAGGCGTCTATTTGCTTGAAATATAATCAGCTTGTTATTTATTTTATTTGTTTATTTAGCAGGGACAATGCACAGCTAATTAGCAGTACCAGAGTTAGCTATAAGCTCATTTTCATCGGTAGTTACAACCTTACTCTTATATAACCTTCTTTATACTGGAGAGCTCATTGGGACGTGAGTCATTTCATTTGCAATGACATGGAGTTAAAGGAAACAATGCAAAGTGAAAAGAAGAAGAAGGAAGTTCAGAGTATAATAGTCCCACAACAAGCTGATAGAGAGCCCAAACCATACAAAGATGGAATCATTTTTTTTTTAAATCAAATGTTGTTAAATGACATTCAGATGGCTAAAATGCCCTTGAACCATAACAGAGTAGAACTGATCAAGTAATCGGATACAAACATAAGTTAATGTAAAATGGCTTCAATTTAAATGACGTTGAATATTTGAAAGTGAGTAAGTGTTGTTTGGGAGGTTAAGATAACGTGTCTGAATTGGATAAAGGGTATGAAGGTATAACTGATTTGTGTGTGTGTGTTCCCACATCACAGTAATATATCTTTGGTGAGTACAATGTGACCGAAGCCAATAGAAAGAATGTCCTAGACTATGAAGGTAAAATGACTACGATAAAGTAGAATCACCCTTGAACAAGCAACCCAACACACAATAACAAAGTGAGAAAGGCTTCGTAAAACCACTGGTCCACACGCGGCAAAACAAAAAAAAATCCCTAGGGGCCTTTCCGAATAGTCCAATCTCCTAACCTATAAGCCTCCTTTCCTATACCTTAACCCCTAAACGTCATCGGGGTTAAGGAGAGATGAAAGGTGCTTCCTATCGAACATAGGAAAAGACAGCACTGTTTCAAAAGAATTCGACTCCACTTTTCCTAACCGACGTCATTGCGCGACGGCGAGTAGTGCTGACGTGAGTCTCCGAAAATTGACTACAACAAGCGCTCGTTTGATCCATGCGTTCTTTTCATATTGATTTTAATCAAGTTGTCGCCATCAGAGTGAGAATCACTCCCATATCCACACGTGGAATAAAAAGAGGCTACACTTGTGTTGATGTTGAAATGAACTGCCCCCAGTAACTTCATTAAATGTGAAGTTGGTATTTTATTTTCTTATGGTGTAAATTATGTGCTACGAAAATAACTATTATGATGTTGGTCTTTTAAGAGTTCTTTAGGCTATTATCTTTATGGGGGAGGGAGGGGGGGGGTAGGCTATTTTGTTTTAGCCGAGTTAAATCTTCCTCTCTTCTCCTCTCCTCTCTTCTGTTTTACCTCTCGTTCGTGTTCGTGTAGAGTCGGTAAACTCCGTCGGTGGCTTGTTGCTTTAAATATTGCCGCCGTAAAGGATTATGGGATACCACTATCTCCTTTCCTTTCGCATAGGTTGGTCAGGAGTAACCTATGCTAAAGGAGGGTTAAAGGATGAATCGAGGCTCCTTTCCTATGCCTTTCCTAAGCATTTTGAGAATTCGGATCACCTATCCGCCGAGTACTTCCGGTTCATCTCGATAGGAAAGGAAATTTCCTATGCAAAAAATACTTTTCGGAAAGGCCCCCTATGTTGCCCCAAACACACTTCTAATCTGAAGGGTGAGCTAGCCTGCAGAACAAGAGCACATGAATATTTACACCCAGACAAGAGTGAAAGCACTTTTCTTTCATTTATTCCTCCTAACTAGCTGCTGCATTCTACGGAGGCTGGATTCAGTGCGATAACTGTGTCTGTATGTTGTTTACCAGGGGAACACAATGTCAGCCAACCAGTCTACTTAAATGCCTGCAGTGACTCTCACCTTCAGGGAAGACGTGAGAAGACACCAGCACACACACACACACACACACGCTCTCCAATTTTGACTTTTATTTTTAATTTATTTTTGATACATAATACTGTTGTTAAACTTGATCCCCTCTCACTGTGTCACTGCTGCTCATTTCCTTTGGCTTTGGATTTCCCACTAATCCCTTTCTCTCTTCATACTTCCGACGGGCTAATGCTAATGCTAAGCCTATTAAGTTGTCTCTGCACTTGGCAGAGGATGTTGCTCGGGACCACATTTTGCCTTTTCAGGTCATACATCATTTGTGCACTTTTACAGGAACCTTAACCTTTTCATTGCTCCCTGACTCTAGTAGAAAAATCTAAATTTCCTTTTTGACTCGTTGCCAATATCTGTTAGACTTTGTTAGTCTTTAAAGCTATAGTGCATAGCTTTTTCTTTCAAATAATTAATGTCGGAAAAATAGTCAAGCCAATGTCACGCGAGTTGACAAAGTTGATTAATCAGCTCCACAAAACTCTCTCTGTATTTGTCAGTATGGTGACACCCTCCTCCAACACTGGTGCAGGAACTAAAAAAATTCCCAAGAAATGTTTCAGTTGTTGACCTATTGCTATTAAATCCATGTACGATCACTGAAGGCTTACCTCATGTAGATGGCCCGACATCATTGTTGTAATAATTAATTACTACTGTAACTCCTGGGGGTGACAGAAGTTACGCACTATAGCTTTGAAATAACCTCTCCCTGGTTGACACTAGTGTGGCCTCAGTGATATTGCACTCAAACACAGAATTGGCAGAAGCTTGAAAATGCGCCTCCCCTCCCCCACACACACACACATTTCACCGACTCTTAAAGGCCTACTTCACCGGTTTGAATATGAAGGTGTTTTGAATTCTGAGATCCTATGTAGTATAAATGTGCGAAAAAAATTGAAATCGGTTCATCCTAGCCTGAGAAAAGGCAGAAAGAGTGTTTTTTTAACCCTATATTTCTCTTTCTCGTGACATCACAGAAAGAGAAATATAGGGTTAAAAAAATACTTACTTTGTAAATATTACTGTGATGTCTTTTACTGTGACATCACAGTAATATTTACAAAGTAGTTTTTTTTAACCCTATATTTCTCTTTCTGTGATGTCACGAGAAAGAGAAATATAGGGTTAAAAAAAACTCTTTCTGCCTTTTCTCAGGCTAGGATGAACCGATTTTTTTTTTTTTTTTTGCACATTTATACTACATAGGATCTCAGAATTCAATACACCTTCATATTCAAACCGGTGAAGTAGGCCTTTAAGGCCAGGACACACCGGCCTGATAATCGCCGTCGTAGAGTCGGGAGGGCTCGGAGACACAATCTGTTTGGTGTGTGCCGTGAAATCGGTCGACGTTGATGTCGTCGGGCTTCTTTTGAGCCAACATGTTCAATCGGCGGCGGGCAGTCTTTCAGTTTGAGCAATTTGATTTGTGGAGGGCTAGCGAATCAGTGAAGCCCGGAAGTGAGGCGGGTAGCACAAACAGCTAACAACAGTTAGCCATCGTTTTAATATGTTTGTTTGTTTCGTTCAGCGAGTACTCGCATGCTTCAACCCTTGTTGACTGCTCGACACCATGCTCGACACTCTCTGCTAAAAATGGTGCTCTTTATGGTCCATAAATATAAATACCGTATTTTTTCGGGCCACAATACAGATTAGCGCCGCCTGCTGTTATGGAGCCATTACGTCCCGCGCAAGCGCAGAGCGTACGGAAAGGCAACAGTCGGTTTGGTGTGTTCTTTGCACTTTTTCGGCCGCGATGGGAAGACTGGAGCTCCCTGAATCGGCAGTCACCATTTTCGGGTAGTCGGACTGGTGTGTCCTGGCCTTAAAGTGAAGCTTTGGGTATGAAGAGTAAGACCACAAATCAGTGTTAAAATGTGTGTGTCTGTACTGTAGGACACCACGCACTGCTTTGGACAATGTTGCTTAACTTCTAGAATGTGGTATTTGTGGCTTTCTTTCTGTTCACGTGCATCAAAGTTTGGAGTGAAAAAGTATGTCAGCCATCTCTACCGAGCCCAGAGCACTGTGGGTTGACTCATTTCCCCTCTTCAAACCTTCTGAGGAGGAAGCCACTCTTGCTTCCTGTGTGCTTTGAGACACGTGCCAAACAAATGCTACATGGGTCTAGTCTAGGGCATGAAGAGATTTACCCTGCGTTCCAATGCCCATACTTCCATACTATTTAGTATGCCAGAAAAAGAATAAGGACGTCGCAATACACGAATGTCAAATGAAGTATGCCAAAAATACCAGGATGCCCCGATACATCCAATTGGATTGCGAAGTATGGAAACCAGCATGATTTAGTATGTAGTATAGTAAAAGTAAAAAGTATGCGATTTGGAATGCAGTTTAACTCTCCCCTTTTGAGTTGTTATATTGAATTAATTTGCACATGTGTAAATACTGTACAGGATCAATGAGGATGAACAAAGTGGATATACATTTTGCCTAGGTGTGCTCTGTTTTCATGAGCATTACTCCTCCCCCCCCCCCCTTTGATATGTAAATTGCTGTGATGGATTACATTTCTACTTCAGTTCAAGACGAGACACTGCAGGTGAATAGGGTAAACATTTCTACACGTCATCATGCAACCCTTACCAGTTGATTCTTACTTTCAAAACTAATATTATTTTATATTACAAGGTTTCAGAAATGTTTGAATAAATATGCTGATTTGTTCTCACTGAACAGATTGTGTACATAATCAGGTACGGTAACGGCCTTTTTCATTTTCATAAAATCAAAAAATACTATGTACAGGTCTTAAACATGCTTTTGACATTTTTTTCTAAAAACAACATGAATCATACATCAGACAATTTGCATATGAACAAAGTGGAGTTTAGTGCTTTAGAAGTTGGGATTTTTGGTTCAGAGTATTGAACAAAAACTAATATTGAATGGCCGTTTAAGATGGTTGTGTAAGAGAAATATTCAGAAGCAATTAGACTAGGTTTAGTCAAATAAACACCTGAACGAAGTACAAAAATCTGAAAATTTACCAGAGCTAACAAGAAAACTAGGTTTTTGCCTGCCATGTCTCGCCTTAATTCTATCACGAAGAAGTTGTGAAATGATAACAGGTCAATGCTGTGTGTATGCTGGTGATAAGTGTTGTTTTTCATTGGCCTATTGTGTGTGATGTGTGAGCTAAGCTGGTACGACTCCAATGGTTCTCTTCTGTACCGGGCCTATTGGGAAATGGAACCGTCTATACTTTGGAACTCTGGGACATCGATCAAAACCTCAACACTCTGCTAGAACCGCTAGAACTGATCCAAAACCACCGTACTATGTAGCAATGTACTGCCTAGCTATGTCAGAGACTCCAGGAGATAGCCTAGACCAATGCAGTGACTATGATACACAATGAGTCTTTGGATCAGTGCTGCACTAACATACAAATGGTCCCATGTCAGATGGAGACCACCGACTCACACAGTCAGGATAACTTGTGCTCTCACACTTTTGTATGAAAACGTTTTTTTGCTCTAATGTCATTGTAAGATATTTTGAAGAGATTAAATGAAGTTTATCAAAAAGTGGGCGTGAACACCTGTCAATCACTGTTGAATTGATTGATTTTTAATTAAAAAGAAATTGAAATACTCACTGTTTGCTTTAAAGACATGGAACATGCAGCGTTTCTTCCTCCTTTTTTCTCCAATTCTTTCCCTGCGTTCCAATCATAGATAGTAAATAATATGGATGTAGCATCCGGGCTGACCTCAGTTATTCACACGGCATCCAATAATCCTGGTTTGTGCGCGTCGCCATTTTGTGAGGGGGAGGGAGATAGCTCCGAGGCAAAGTGAGGGACAACGGGCGGAGAGCTGTCACTCAAGAGATCGCGCCAATACATTTTAACCTCCAAAAGAATAAAAACTAGCGTGGGCCAAAAAAATTCACCCCCCTCAATGTTGTCATGGAGATATGACCTAAACATACAGACTAAAATGGTTTCGTGGCCCAGGCTGTAAATAGGTTTAATAATGCTGTGAAAACGGCATGTTTAACATTGGAGTCAATTTGAGATGGCTGTCTTCTGCTCCCAGCCCCCAGTGGCACTTCCTGGTTACTACAGTTGTGGTCACTTCCTTATTGGATGCTGGTAAAAATCGCGGGTTGGGGCTTGGTTCCAATTCACATACTTTTTCTTTTTACTACACTACATACTAAAGTACAGAAAAGTTTTAGGTCCACAGGAGAGAAAAAAAATCAGATAAAGAAGATTTTTTTTAAACTATTCCTGCGTTCCGAATTACATACTCTCTATTTTTTCTATTCTACATACTACATCCGACGATAAAAATAATCTAGTTAGGATGCAGTAGGCATACTATTGGGACATACTTTTACTCTTTTATTTCATCATAACATTGCGCCTTGATCTTGCCTCTTGCTTTTATATCCGGCACATCCGCATTTGTTTGTATATGGAGGCTTCGTCGATGTGAAGTCACATCACGTGCGCACCGGATTGTGGGTCAGAATCGCCCAAATAGGATGCAGTTTTCAACACTAACAATCTTGGCCGGATGAAGTAGGACATCCGGCTACTTCTAACCAGGCCTGCCCACACAAATGGCTGGGCCCCTGAAAACCTCCAGTCAATAGGCCCCCCTTACCCATTACTCCTATCAACAATGAGTGTGAGTGCGCTCATCCCTCAATAAACACATACATGTATTTGTAGAGAGACTAACTATCTTATCAACCAGGGAATTGCAGAGACATTTGTGGGAGCAAGGGCTCATTATTATTTTAAAATAGTAGCACATTTCTGACTTAGCCCAGCATACCTACCAATTTATTTTGATTCCCTTACACAATTGTTTAACAGATCAACAGATCTCTACAAAATAATCAGTTCACACAGAGACATTGTTCTTCTTTAGTATTCACTAAAGCATACAGTTTTTTCACAATTTGCACATTTTCTATGCTACTAGTTTCTGGTAAGATACATTTACACTAATTGACTGCACCAAATATTGCACTTTTTTGTATTTCTGCACATGACATTAAATAATTTGAAATCTTTTGGTGGTATTGTTGAAATAAATAACACTTAAAAAACAACATCAACAACAAATTCTTCACACACAAATGTAAAAAAGGCGGTTCTCTACATGAATAACCAAACCAACTTACCCTCAAAACTATTGTTGGCCTATGTTTGGTTGCAACATTTAGGCATAGTTCATTCTGCTCTCATCACTGCAAATCATTACAAAAAAAGTTCTTAATCTTTGAACTCAAATCTGTTCCTTCAATTATTTCCAACTTCTTTGTGCCGTGTGTCTTTCTTTGCATTAAGAAGTTTTTTAGGTCTATTTTTATTTTAAATTTTTAGAAACAATACAGAAAGCAGGAACTTGGTGGTTACGGCAATAATTAAAACAGGATGATGCTGCTCGTCAGCTTCATTGTGGTAGATCCGGCTGGTTGGTCAATTGGCCAGGTTTGTGAAAAACTGGTCAGACCTGGCTGGTCGTGTCAACCTGAAGACTTATGTCAAAGCCTTTAGAAGGTATAGTCCCCAAAGGGAAATTCTTTTTCACAAAAATGTACGTTATGGGGAGAGAGAATTTAAACCTGTTTGTAGACTCAGGAAAAGTACAGAGTAACTAGCCTGTCCTCTTTATAAGAATGTAGAAGAACTACAAAAGGTACTGTTTTTTCATGGGGTCCAAATACTTTTCACAACGACACCCAGACTCAAGTAGCAGGTAGGCCTGCATGTGTTTTCCGTGAGCAGAATCTAGCCAAAACTGTTTAATATCAAAACCCAATCTTGTCACCATTTGGCACACAAAGGGTTTATAGGATGGATTATGTTTGAAACAGTTACACTCCGCTGTGCTCAATCTGAACATTTTTGAACATTTCTGCTTTTCTACTGCTTTTTAACCCATTGATGACTATGGCAATCTAGGATGCATGTCCTTAATGCCTGAGGGTTTTCTGAAAAAATAGTACGAATTGTCAAGTCTACCAAAACCTTAATATCTAAGCCTGTGTAGCACATAGAAACATGAAATAAAATACATTTAAAAGTTAAGGTTCACAGGATTTATTTAAACATGCTCCCTTAGCGCTTACAAACCAACAAATATTTATAAAAATCGTCAAAATTAGATGAATTAGAAAATTATTAAATATTGTTAATAAATAGATGCAATGTGTTGTGTGATTTTCGTCAGTAGTCTATAGTAGACCTTGATTCTGCGCACCAAACGCCACTAACTGTTCCGTCGCCGACATAGCCGGCGTATTTTTTTTATTATTTTGTTTTATTTTTTTATTTTTATTATTTTGATTGACGTGATTTTCGGCAAACCACACAACCTTTGGGTGGTCACGTGGTCTTAAAAAAATCAACAAAACCCACCTCATGTGTATTTGAACCAATGACGGTGCATTTTATGCTGGGAATGCCATGAAAATTAGATAAAGTAATAATGCTGCGCGATGCAGCATCAGGCAGGAGAGCCAATGAGGCATCGCGCAGCAGCCGTCATCAATGGGTTAAATGGCTGTAAGCGGAGCCGTGGCTCTGTGTAAACACCCAACTTTGAATAGATATTGACATAAATATCTAAAAATCTAAAAATAAAGTTGAGCTTAGTTAGGTTCTTGGCTTCCAAAGACCATGGGCCCCCCAAGTGGCTGGGCCCTAGGAAGCCTTCCCACTTTCTACCCCTTATGGGCGGCCCTGCTTCTAACCATCCTAAATCTGGCCACAAGAATCGGGACATCCTAAATCTTTTTTCTACATACTATATAGTAGAAAGTATGCGATTCGGAACGCAGGGTATGTCAAGAATAAAGACGAATACTCCAAAATGCTATTGGAGTTAGTGGGGCATTTATGTATTTTCAGCATACTACAATTGACGTGCATGTATTGGGACACCCTAAATGTTTTTCTGGCATACTAAATAGTAGGGAAGTATGGGGATTGGAACACAGGTTGCGTTCCGAATCGCATACTCTTTCTTTTTTCTATTCTACATACTACATCCGACGATAAAAAGAATCTAGTTAGGATGCAGTAGACATACTATTGGGACATACTTTTCTCTCTTATTTCATCATAACATTGCGCCTTGATCTTGCCTCTTGCTTTTATATCCGTCGCATCCCCGTTTGTTTTCATAACATGGACCTATAGGCTTCGTCGATGTTACGTCACTTCACGTGCGCACTGGATTGTGGGTCAGAATCGCCCAAATAGGATGCACTTTTCAACACTAACAATCTTGGCCGCATGAAGTAGACCATCCGGGTATTCTAACCATCCTAAATCTGGCCACAAGAATCGGGACATCCTAAATCTTTTTTCTACATACTATATAGTAGAAAGTATGCGATTCGGAACGCAACCATCGGGTTACTTTGGTGCTGCAATGAGCCACAGGTAATTGGCTATAATTGAGTTCACCTGTGAGTGAAATACGGAAGGAAGCTACTAGCAAAGTTACAAAGTGTTCCCAGGCCGACTGTTTTTTGCTTCTGGCGTCTCAAACGCTGGGCCTACAGGTGAGTTGCATCAGGAAATCTGTTGTCATATGGAACCAATTGGTTACTTTGCAAATATCTAAATCAGCTCTGAACGACAGCGTCCATGTGGTTTACATCTCTTTGCTAGTGCACAGAGCCAGTCTGCTGGTGGGATGAGCAGTCAAAGAGCCATGATGTCACAGGTGAGTAGGCCTACATGTTCTGTGAAAGGATCTGATCAAAATGTATTAATTTATTTATTTCAGGACGATGCACATTAATGAACATGTACAGCAGTTCATGTAAAAATGCCAGATTGTAGCCTGGGGTTAATTTCCATCTGTAGTCCATTAGGCAGGTTAATGTTACAATAAAAATGACAAAGAAAAGATACAATAGAAACATTTGATATATAAAAATACGGAGAAACAGAAAGAAAGAAAAGTAAAACAGGATAATTCATTAGTAGGTTAAACAAATACACAACTAATAAGGTACAGCATACAGAGGTGGTTGCACCTTTGGTTAGTTGACATGGACTGTTGTGCATGTCTTGACCACGGTCTCTCCACAGAAGTCAGCCCTTCAGATTCTACCCTGCACAGTGTCTCAGCTGCTGTCTGCTGCAGTCTGTGACTGGGAACCACACCAGGTATGAGCAAGCAATACAAAATATTTAATAATTCACTTCTGTGGACGTTGTTTTTTTTGTTTTGCAGAGGGCTCAGTTATGGACCTCATGAGCATAGACTCTAGGTAGTACTATTGATATGGCAAAGGACTTGCCAACTAACACATGCCTTTGACATGCTAACATTAGCTGATTAGCACTAAATATAAAGTGCAGCTCAGGTTGATGGGAATGGCACTAGATGGCTGTACCCCGTTACAGAGACCACGCACTTGGTAGGACGCGGTCTCGCGGTCTATGAAGGCTACAGCCTATGAAGGCCGATTACAAGGCCAACGAGCCTCGTTAAACGAGACAGTCTCCGCAGGTCTCCATTTACGAGCATTTCCGGTTTACGTAACAAGCCGTTACCTTGCGTGACGACTCGCCGCTCCTGTGCTGCCTAGCAACCCTGATTGCTGCCAACGGAGACAGCCCTGTCAATGGAGGAAAAAAGAAAAAGAAGTTGCCTACCAGACGAAAAGAAAAGAAAGTACAAGAAAAAAAGAAAGGAAGATAAAAGTTAAGAAGATGGAGCAACACGTTGCTGTTTTGTTATTTTTTATTTTATTTTATGCCATCTCTGAAAAAAACGCAATGAATCATGGGATATGTTGGGCTGCGAAGGATACATCTGATGCAGCCTTCAAAACCGTGAAATGAAGGCTGCATTTAGGTCCATGATATGAGGAGCCTTGCAAGGAGCCTTGCAAATGGAACAACCTTTGCGCGCCGCTATGACGCAATCGGTCTTCAAATGCAGCCTACGTAGGGTGCAACCCCTGAATCAAGACACAGCCGATGTGTAGCCTGGTGAGACCAGCGGGAGAGATAAGTGAAGGAGCCCGGCCCGGTCTGACTTTCTGTCCGTTTGTGGAAGGCAGCCTCTGATTGGTTAATGTAATCGATTATGTAAACATGGGTCAACAATTAAAGGAATAGTTCAAAATGTTTAGCTTTGCCTTACCTCCGGCTCCAGAAAAGGTGACAGAAACCGTTCCTGTAACTAAATTTGATGAAGAAAATGGGCAAAGGTCACTCATTCAGGTTGGCTTTTAGACACTGATGGTCAAGAGGAGCATCTCTGCTGACAATCAAAAGATAAACCTTACAACATCACGTAACCCTCCTGTCTCCTTTGTTGGGACTTGTTTCTTTACCAAGTTATGTTGGAAACCAGCCGTCATGTGCACTTCCTGGTTTCCTTCCATTTTGTATTGACAATCAATGTAGTTAAAATAGAACGTTTGGTCAAAAAATGGCCGGGCCAATCAGGACCTGCATTCTGACCAGACTCCCCAATGGAGGATCTGTGGGAGAGAAAATAATGAGAAGCTTGCGGGATCAGCCTCTTAGTAGTAGGCTATTAGAAATGGTTAAAATGGTGACTTGTTGGCAGAGGTGGAAAGAGTACAAAAATATTCTACTCAAGTAAAAGTATGATTACTTGGATGAAATTTTACTTAAGTAAAAGTACTGGTCTAAAAATCTACTTATGTAAAAGTAGCTGATTTAAAATGTACTTAAAGTACAAGTTACTAGTTACTTTCTAAGAGCGGGAGGGGGCGGGGGTCTCTTCTGTGTAGGGCATTATAGACAAGGGGATATAAATCTAACTAGTTTTGTTTAATTAACCTAATGCAACACCTTTACAATTTAAAGTGTACAAATTAAACAAATCATGTTGCCACGTTTGCATGTATACTGTGTCATTATACTTTAGATAAGCAAACATGGAGCAAATAGTCTGTTAATGAGGGAATTTACAGGTCTACACTAACAGACTGCAGCTGCCGTTCTCCATTCAAGTTCAAATTATTTCCTTTTATCGCCTGTTTAATAATGTAATTGTGTATAATTGATCTAAACCTTAGTTAGGCTGCTCGATTCAGACTAAAATCATAATCACGATTATTTTGATTGACATTGTGTAATCACAATTATTATAGACAATTATTCATTGATTTAAGAACATCATACTTATTTAACATTTGACACCATGACTTTGGACTTTAAACATATCCTAATTGAACTGAAAACCAGGAAAATGCAAATACGTAAAAAATATTTTTTTAAATGTAATAAAGTGTCAAAATCAAAATAAACCGTTGCAAATGTTGTTGATAGGGCACTTATTTTGCTAGCTTGGAATGTAAGGGGAATATTTCATTTATATCTCATGGAGCTGGCTGGATAAGCAAGTTATATTGTAGGTTACAGTGTTCTTAATTGATGACTGTTGTGATGGCAAGAGTCAAGGAGCTTCCAGTGTTTTTTATTCCTTTATTGCTTGATCATAGACCACTATGATTCGACTTAAAGTGAGTAAACTAATTGGTCGTGAGGTGCAGACACGGTCGCATATGACTTTTTTTCTCTCTCACGGTCGCGCGCATCATCGCATATCTGACTCGCGTGTCCGCGCGTAACATATCTTGCACATTATTTTAGTCTGAAGTGTTTTCAGACAACAATTAGTTTTACCTCTCTTCTCGACCAAAGGCTGACTTTCTGACGTCTTCTAGAAGTTTTTCAAAGCTCCCGGCAATGCGCACAGTTTCCCTCCTACTCGGCCCTGTTATCAGGTGAGGGAGGGGCCGATTGCACGGCTGGATGAAGGGTTCGCTGCATTTAAAAGCCTTCACGTCTTCACGTGCGGTACAATGGTAGATTAACTAGGATTATTATGTTTTCATGATTTGAGGGAAGCAATGTTTGTTGTTGTCATTTAGGCGCAAAGTGTTCTCCTCTCCTCCTGTCGATCGTTCACTGTGTTTCCGGTGTTGTGCCGTAAAAAAAGCCCGCGATTATTTTGTTTTCTCCCCTTTAGCCTTTCTATTTACTTTTTTTTTTTTTTTTTTTTTTTTTACACTCAGTAACGCAGGTGATATAAAATGTAGCGAAGTACAATACTTCAAAATAAACATACTCAAAGTAAAAGTACAGGTTTGAAAAACCACTTAGAAAATTACAAGTACACACAAAAAAAACTACTCAATTACAGGAACCCCTGCTTGTTGGTGCTAAATGAAAAGTGAAGTATGTAACTAGAGTAGTTGGAAATGCTCCTTATGGGCCTCCTGAATGGTTGCACAACATGTAGGCCTACTGCTAATTGATAGATGTCAAGATAAAACCTTCTGCTGGTAGAGGAAATGGAATCGAAAAAGTTCTAACACATTTTACTAACAAGGAACCTATAACTAACAGCAGGAAATGTCATGGCAGTCCATCCAATAATTGTTGAGATAATGCAAATCTTGACCCCAGTGGGGGACCTTCTACTGATGGACTACCATTGTCATGCATGCAGCCAGGCCGCTAGCTAGCTTGACCTTCAATGATGTTAAGGGTGCAATGTCATCAACTCTTCCTATAAGTGGATGCATTTTAAATCAATCTGACGGAAGCAATGTTGCGCAAGCAGGAAGGACATGTGTGTTTGGTGGCGCACATCAGCAGATAAATGACTGTTAGACGTAACTTACTAAGACATGTGTGGTTAAAAAACACAATTTAAAATGCTCAGACAAATTGATCATTTATATTTACAGAAGTAACTGGCCAATTCAATGTGCTGATAATCATGTAATACGGTGAATGCAAACATCTACTAAATGGATTTAGAGTTGAGATTGTTTTCTCTATACTGCTGCCCACAATGAGACTGTCAAAGTTTACGTTTGGGGAGGAACAATTACCCTGCGTTCCGAATCGCATACTTTCTTTTTTCTATTCTACATACTACATCCGACGATAAAAATAATCTAGTTAGGATGCAGTAGGCATACTATCGGGACATACTTTTACTTATTTATTTCATCATAACATCGCGCCTTGCTCTTGCCGCTTTTATATCCGTCGCATCCCTGTTTATTTTCATATTGAGGCTCCGTTGATGTGACGTCACTTCAGGTTCGCACTGAATTATGGGTCAGAATCGCCCAAATAGGATGCTGTTTTCAACACTTACAATCTTGGCTGGGTGTAGTAGACATCCGGGTCATCCTAAATCTGGCCACAAGAATCGGGACATACTAAATCTTTTTTCTACCATACTAAATAGTAGAAAGTATGCGATTCGGAACGCAGGGTTAATGTATGTATTTCTACTATGTGGTTGTGATTCAAAGGAAGTGACAGAGCCCTCTCTCCCTGCAGGTGACTGTAGTGGGCGTGGTGAGAGGATACGCTCCCTTTGTGACATACACGCAGTACTCTGTGGACGACATGACCGGTCCACCTCTAAACGTCAAGCAGTGGGTTAACGATGAGGCCAGTAGCATCAGAACAGTAAAACCAATGAGCACTGCTAAAGGCCTTTGTTTTGGTACATAACGGCTTTCACATTGTGTTTCTCACATTAGGGTGCTCTGGTGACGCCTGTTTCTCCTGGAACATATGTCAAGGTTTCTGGAAGTCTGCGTAGTTACAATGTAAGTATCACAATCAAAGGGTCTAGAGCTGATGGGGTTTTAAGGTTAGTGAGCATTGGACATTTCTTGATTTGGTGACAATAAGAGAAGGGGACAGTGCAAATAATTAAAACACACATGGGTTAAAAATGCCAGAATTAGCCAAAAGGCTATTTATCATCTGTATAATATTCAATATACAAGACTCTTTCCTTATGTTGCAAAAGGGTCAAAGGTCATTGCTTGCTATGAAGATTCGCTGTATCACGGACCTGAATGAGATCACCTCACACATGCTGGAAGTGGTCCACGCCCATATGAGGCTTTATGGAAAGGTACGGGAGCATGTGAATGGTTTCCACCAGTGAAAAATTCTAATCTTTTAAAATTCAGTATAGTTAGGGAATATGAAATGTTGTAACTACAAATGTATTTATTATGAGAACTCTGTGAGATGCATAATGATCCACAGAATCCCAGGATTTGCCATTTTTTATCTATTACGTTTTCGAGTTAGAATGTTGCATTTGAATCTCTTTTTAGTTGAAAAAATAAACGTAATACTTCAGAATGTCATATTGTGGACTTTAAGAGTGTCAATGATGTTCCCGCAGGTATATGATGTGAATATGAACACCACCTCTACCTTGCTGTCTGTCGGTGGACATCCCGATGGCTTCTCACCAGACGGTCTATCCACCATTCAGGATAAGGTAGGGGGGTTAAAGGGTCATTCTGACTCTATGGCTCGTGCCAACTTTAGACTTTTCCCCTTGTATAGATTTGGGACTTTATATCCGGCAAGCCAACCCAAAAATGTATCTGAGTCTGACCCAAAGAGTATGCCCCTCACAGAGCTACAACCAGGGCCTATTGCATAAAAGTGGTATCAAGATATCCAGGATGATTGAAAAAGCCAGCCTTGACAAAGTCTAGCCTGGGCACTTTGGATTAGTCAGTTGCATAAATGCCAATCCAGGATGTAAAGGGGCTGCTTTGTCAAGCCAGGGGCCTTTCCGAATAGTCCAATCTCCTAACCTATAAGCCTCCTTTCCTATACCTTAACCCCTAAACGTCATCGGGGTTAAGGAGAGATGAAAGGTGCTTCCTATCGAACATAGGAAAAGACAGCACTCTTTCAAAAGAATTCGACTCCACTTTTCCTAACCGACGTCATTGCTCGACGGCGAGTAGTGCTGACGTGAGTCACTAGCGTGAAACTACACTATTCTCCAAAATTGACTACAACAAGCGCTCGTTTGATCCATGCGTTCTTTTCATATTGATTTTAATCAGGTTGTCGCCAACAGAGTGAGAATCACTCCCATATCCACACGTGGAATAAAAAGAGGCTACACTTGTGTTGATGTTGAAATGAACTGCCCCCAGTAACTTCATAAAATGTGAAGTTGGTATTTTATTTTCTTATGGTGTAAATTATGTGCTGCGAAAATAACTATTATGATGTTGGTCTTTTATGAGTTCTTTAGGCTATTATCTTTATGGGGGAGGGAGGGGGGGTAGGCTATTTTGTTTTAGCCGAGTTAAATCTTCCTCTCTTCTCCTCTCTTCTGTTCTACCTCTCGTTCGTGTTCGTGTAGTCGGTAAACTCCGTCGGTGGCTTGTTGCTTTAAATATTGCCGCGTAAAGGATTATGGGATACCACTATCTCCATTTCCTTTCGCATAGGTTGGTCCGGAGTAACGTATGTTAAAGGAGGGTTAAAGGATGAATCGAGGCTCCTTTCCTATGCCTTTCCTAAGCATTTTGAGAATTCGGATCACCTATCCGCCGAGTACTTCCGGTTCATCTCGATAGGAAAGGAAATTTCCTATGCAAAAAATACTTTTCGGAAAGGCCCCTGGTGTAAGTCATTCTGTTAAGTGCCAGCCCACAGCTTTCAGAAGTAGACCCAGAGATCGAACACAGATTTACTGATGTAAAAATGTAAAAGATGGCCCATTTTCCCACAATGCCTTGCTAGTTTAAACCATAAGTAAGGGGGCAGTTCATTTTATACAGAGGATGTCATCTCTGATGACTAATCTTGATGTCCCTGCATTGTTTTATGATAAAATAGTTGACAGTGAGCAGTCTGCAGGTGCATTTAAAAAAATAGAATATCATGGAAAGTCCATTCAAAAAGTTAAACTTTCATAGAGTCATTACACAAAGTGAAATATGTCAGGCCTTCTTTTTGGATGATTGATTGATCATGGAATAAAAAATCCAGTATCTCAAAATATTAAAATATTGCATACAACCAATCAGAAATGTCGACCTTCTGTAAAGTATGTTTATTCTAGATTAATTTCCCTTAATGTGTAGAACATATTTAAGTTTCACTTATTGAATTAAATTACAGAAAAAAGGAAACTTTCATTGATATTTGATTTTGTTTTAGATATAGTTATAAGTACAAAGTGAATTTATTTGACCCATATTTGCAACGTCATCTGCCATCGATAATCAATTGTATAAATATAGCCTGCAATATTAACAGACTATCACATAAATTATTATAATTTATATCATTTCATCTTAATGTAATTATAATTAAGTTAATTATAAATTGTTCAGGTTAAATAATAAAAAATAACTATTTAACTAAATGACAATGCAGTCTTTTATATAGTACTTTAAAACAGGTTATTGAAACTTAAGCATTACACAGAAGATCATGGAATAACTGTTAAACACCTTGATTTCAGATCGGAGTGACAGCTGACTGAGCCAATCAGGCAACATAATAAGTTTATCCTTTACGTTTAGCCTGGTCCCGACCAGGCTAAACGTAAAGGATAAATCTCTATGGTAATTTATGTGCCTCCGCTTTTATGCAACCGGATCATGGCTAATGCAAGCCAGGATAACCGAAATATCCTAGGTTAATCCCTTATTTTAGTTTTATGCAATAGGCCCCAGGTCAACTTGCACATCAGTTTGTGTATGTGTATATATATATATATATATATATACACATACACACACGTGTATATATAAATATATGTATATATTGTATATAAATAAATATATAGGTATATATATATTGTGTGTGTATATATAATATATATACACATAACACACACACACATATATATATATATATATATGTGTATATATATATGTATATACATACACACATATATATAATATATATATACATACACATGTATGTATGTATGTGAGAGGATGACATAAATAAGTGAAGGTGTTTCCCAATCGTATGCCTAATACATGTAAATTACATACTTGTTATGGTCAGCTTTAGTATGTGGGATAGCAAAAGGAGTATGCGATTGGGAACTAAGGGAATGCTAAAACTCAGGAAACCCAAAAGGCTATCTGCAATGGTGGATTATGGCATGGATAATTATGTGGATCATCACAAACCCTCCTTCACCACCCCATAGGTCTCCATTCAATTGTTACTTGTGCAGGATAAACATATTCAAATGATTAAACAAATCAATCCTTCATTTTGTTTATCATTGTCTTCCATGCCAACATTGTCCCAGCTGCAATAGCCACATTCATAAGAACTATACTGTGATTTTACTTTTAAATAAGTCTGAAAATGTAAATACTTTATAGTTTGTAAGTTGTGTTCGGACGACTCCAGAAACTGTTCTCAGTTTTCACTATAGGAAATAGTTTAAGCTATTGGATAGCACTACGACCAATCAGAGCAAGGTGACGTATTAAGCCCCGTTGGTTTAGCCAACAGCGGGGCTAACTGGTGAATTAAACTTTTCCTGTGCAAATAAATCTTTCTTGCTGATGAAAGATTTAGTGCCGTCTTCTTTATATTTTTTCAAGAGAAAAGCTGAGTCTAAATCGGTAAGTGTCGAGGCCATGGTCGTTTCAAACAACATATCCGCGGCCATCTTTGTTGTTTACTATCGCCCCATCAGGTTACGCCTACCCATATCAGATGGTACGATTTGATTGGGTATCGACAACATTTTCCGACATATTTAATGAGCTCCAATGAGTCCCCAGAGTAAGCTGCGGAGCGAATTTAAATTTTGCCAGCGGCGAGTCTGAATTTCCAGGGTAACTGAGGGTGGAAAGTTAATTTCTTGGTCCCTTTTCTAAGGTGTTGGATGTGATCAGGAGGTTCTCCGTCCGTCCCAATGGCATCAGTTTGAATGAGCTGAAGATAAAGCTGAGCTACCTCCCTCTGCATGACATCAGGTAACCCCAGACCTCATCACACCTCTATGGCCCATGGGCTTTGTGCTGTATAGTGACCCACAATCTGTCCACCTGTCATATCACTCATTGCTTTCTAATGTCAAAGTCAAAATTAATTTCTATTGCAACATTAAAAAACAAACATCAGTTGACCAAAGTGCTGTACAAGATACAATACAAAACAACATCAGTTGACCAAAGTGCTGTACAAGATACAATACACAATAAGATACATGGAAAAAAAAGTTAGGAGCGTCAAAGTCTCAACTTGTGTTAAAGGCCAATGCAAGCAACGTATTAAACTGTTCAACTTTACAGGGATCCAGGGATCTAATCACTTATTGCATCCTTATTTTGTCTCTTTTTTTGTACAGCAGGTCTTTGAGGTTTCTGATAAATGAAGGTCACGTCTACTCTGACAACGATGAGCAGCATTTCAAATCGACATTATAGTGGTGGGCTACCTAGGATCACAGCTGATCAGGGTGTACACACATATTAGGGTGACATGCATCTGAATTGTTTTGGTTAGATTTAGTTTTATTTAGGACATACTGTAAATGTTGGATGTGTCTTGGTATTGTACTCGGCACAGACAGGAGTGAACTGTTGCAGGGTCTATTGTGTATCATTTGTTGCATTTAAATCATTTCTACACTGGGCTCAGGCTTCTTCTTTAGCCATATTCCAATTTATTTATTTCTAATTTATTCATATGATAAATTCAGCATATGAAATTGCAATTTACACTGCTGTGTGTGTGTGTGTGTATATAGATAGATAGATAGATAGATAGATAGATAGATAGATATCTCTCTCTCTCTCTCTCTCTCTCTCTCTCATATGCTCTCTTTATTTAATTCCAAATGTGTCTGCCTCGGTGCAGTCCTCAGTTTCCTAGAGATAGAACTATTAGGTGAATATGGCAGCTTAAGCCAAGCAGCCAACCTGGGATGAGAGGGATATAGAGGCAAGATCAAGACACAATGTTATGATGAAATACAGTAAAGTAAAAGTATGCCCCAATTGTATACCTACTGCATCCTAACTAGATTATTTTTATAGTCAGATATAGTATTTGGAATAGGAAAAAAAAGAGTTTGAGATTTGGTCAGGGGCAGGCTAGTTTGCCAGCATAAGTTTCCATGACTGAGCTTGAACTATGTTGAGCTTGCTTTATGGAACTGAATGACCTGAAAATGGAGGACTGTTCCATAAGCTTGTTCTATGTAACAGCCCTCAGTTCAGCAGGCTTATGACCTGTGGGATGAACATGTACTGGATTCTGTGGTACCTCACGGTACATGGCTTGCAAATGTGGAAAACCGGCATAGAAAGGACATTTGGATTATGCCTTAAATAATGTTTCTGCTGACCCCATGGCAATCCCACTTGATCCATCATCCCCATTGGTCCAAAATGTCCACATCTAGCACCACCTTCTGGACAAAGGATCAGTCTTTACAAAACCAACCAAAAATCTATTTACTAAACATGAACCTACATGGAGGTATTCTTATGGACTAAGAGTACTCGAAAACATTCAAGGTTTCATGGTTTAGCTTAAACCTGCAGTGTGTAGAATTTTGGGTTTTATTTCCTAGCAGATTTGGGTTTTATTTCCTAGCAGATTTTGTAGAAAGTAATTATAATATCCATAAGTACATTTAATTCAGTGCATAATAGTTGAAAAAAATGTTTTGAATTATTATTTTTTCCCTTAGAAAGGTTCCCATATGTCCATATTTCTGCATATTTTGGACCAAGGCCTAGAGCCGCCATCTTGAAAGTGTCATAGTTGGAATGTCATCTGGTGCATTGTTTAAAATGTAGAATTGTTCTTGTCCTTGAAGGCCACTGTAGCTTCTGTTATTATTCGAAATGGTAGGGGTTACCCAGGGAGTGTTGCATTCTAGAACTTTGTAGAACTTTCTTGATGTCATATTACACACTGCACCTTTAGTAGAAAGCAAGTGAACTACTTGGACACCTGAGATTGTGCTTTCGTTTTGTTGTTTTTAGCTCTAGATGGATGGTTCAGACTGAAGTTCCCTTGACATGTTTTCCGGACACTGGGCCTCATTTATCAGACGTGTGTACACCAGAATTGTGGGTGTACGCACATTTCCACGCAAACCTCCGCATTTATCAATTTGTACGTGAGCGTAGGGTACGATCAAATCCCACGCCAGCTCTCACCTCGTGTACAAGAGTTTTTAAAACCCCTTTAAGTATTGCTATCTGAGAGAGCCAATACATTCTAAACTCAAAACTTTAAATCTCTGCAGACGTGTATTTATTTCATGGAAAGACTTGTGTAAAATGTTTGAAAGTAGACTATTAAATAATTCCCATTATGGGACAGTTGGTGTGTCTCCTCCGGCCACATACTCCACAGTGGGGTCAGTTTCAAACTGGGCTCTGGCTGGCTTCCTCCAGTCTGCATGGTAAAGCATTTCAGAGCAGTAACACGTGATTGTGGCCATTTTTTCTTCACTTACTACATGTAAAGAAATTGCAACATAAACTTTCATATTATGCTAATGTATTTTATTTTAGCAATAAATAAATAAATAAATAATAATAATAAAATAAACATGATGCCGCTTTTAAAGGTACAGTGTGTAATATGACATCATCAACAACGTTCTACAAAGTTCTAGAATGCAACACTCCTTGGGTAACCCAACCCTTTTGAATAATAACAGAAGCTACAGTGGCCTTCAAGGACAAGAACAATTCTAAATTTTAGACAATGCACCTGATGACATTCCAACTATGACACTTTCAAGATGGCGGCACTAGGCCTTGGTCCAAAATATGCAGAAATATGGACATATATGAGACCCTTTCTAAGGGAAAAAATAATAATAAAAAAAAAAATGTTCAGCTATTATGCACTAAATTAAATATAATTATGGATATTATAATTACTTTCTACAAAATCAGCTAGGAAATAAAACCCCAAATTCTACACACTGCAGGTTTAATGCTCCAAAATAAAAATAAAATATATATTTATTTTTTCTGCTTGCGTTATGGTTTAGATTTCTACTTGAGAGAAGTTCCTCTTCTTTGCTATATTACGGGTCTCATTGTTGTAAAACCTCTGGGCGAGGCCTCTAAACTCAGAAAATATAGAGGCGTGATATTCAAAGTAGAATGGATCTCACAATGGTCTCTAGTTCTGGAGTTCCTGGTTTTGGCTCATGGGACACAAGCAGGTTATCAAGTGGCTGGAGGGGATTCATACTGGTCCACATTCTTGAGGGACAAACCCCTCAGAGCCAAGGCAGCAGCCTACCATGGGGAAAGGCATGCTGGGATCGCCTGAAGAGGAGACGGAAGCTGTATCCCAATCGAGGGGCCGCAGCCTACGAAGGCTGCATTCGAAGACCGATTGCGTCCCATTTACAAGGCTCCTTCTTATGCGGCCGAGAAATGCAGCCTTCGTTTCACGGTTTTGAAGGCTGCAACAGATGGATCCTTCGCGGCCCAACATATCCCAAGATTCATTGCGTTTTTTTCAGAGATGGCATAAAATAAAAAATAACAAAACAGCAACGTGTTGCTCCATCTTCTTAACTTTTATCTTCCTTTCTTGTACTTTTTTTTCTTTTCGTCTGGTAGGCAACTTCTTTTTCCCTCCATTGACAAGGCTGTTTCCGTTGGCAGCAACCGGAAATGCTCGTAAACAGAGACCTGCGGAGACCGTCTCGATTAACAACGCTCGTTCGGCCTTCGAATCGGCCTTCACAGGCTACGGCCTTCATAGACCACGTAGACCGCGTCCTTAGAAGGATGCGGCCCCTCGAATGGGATACAGCGAGAGGGACGCGGATTAAATCTGTGTGCCACTGTTATTTCTCAGCAGGGTGTTCTAAAAGTCTGGATTCAAAGGGGAATCTTTCTTTTCTTTCACCCCCCCCCCCCAAAAAAAAAAAATTCCTGAATGTAAATATCTCCAAACTCCAAGACACATTTAAACAAAATAAAAAATGCATTTTATATCCACCAAAACTGAAGATGACAGCTGTAGAGGAATTTATCATTTCTAGCTTGTGCTGTTTTTTTGAGAGAGAAAAGGAGGTAGCCCAGGAAAGACACATTTTTCCTATGAACCAACTTATTTTTTTTTTACAAATCTAAAAAATTTAATTCCAGGATCTTTTTGAAAAAACAAAAAAAAATATGATTGTATGCCTCTGGCTGAATTTTTTTTGTATACTTACATCTCTGTGTGCACTATATTTGCCCAGTAGAAGATCTACTCTTTAAAAATAGGGCAAACATGTCACCAGAACACAATAGCAGACACACCTAGTAATAGACTGTGACAAGGCTATGAACTGTGGGTGAACACTGACAACAAAGAAAATGAATAAATAACACCACCATTCGTGACAGTGAAATCAATGACATCTTTCTCTCTCTTTTTCTATTTTTACACAAAGTCAGCAATCGTCAGACATTTACCAAACACTTTGAGTGAGGGGGGCTTTAATTGACGTGACTGTTATTAGAATTCATCTGTGCTTGATATCTTGTATAATAAAGCATAATCCATATACACCTCTCACTTGGCTGTGTGTGTGTGTGTGTGAAATGATGTGGAGGATTAGAAGGGTCCCTGGAGACATCTTCCCACTGAGCTTACTTTACTTTCATGTATTCACTTTGTCTGTGTAGCTGCTAATGGTCCCATCTAAGAGCCACAAAAAAACTGAAAAAAAACCCTTAAAAGTGCTAATTAAGTGATTTTTTTATTTATTTATTTTTTGGTTTGTTTTAAAGCAAAGTGATTTTGATAGCATGTCTCTGGCGCAAGCTAAATGTGTCATTTTCCTTCCCCTACGTTGAAGAAAATATTCCCTGAAGACTTTGAGCACCTATCTGTTCCTTCTCCTAGAGCTGCGTCCCGATCCATGACAGATATTGCTTTTGAAAGGTGCTCGACTTGCCCTATTTCCAATGCAAGTGTGTTTTTATTATTGCTTTTATTCCCACATTACTACTGCACTCACTGTGATTTCTTTACAGCCATTCATATTTGTCCCCACCATATAAAGAAGTGTCTCTGTGCCTGTACAATAGGCTGCTAAACAAGGCTCCAGCACCAAGCTTAAAATGCTGTTGTTTTTCCACCAGAGGGCAACATGTGTACTGTCATCCACAAACACTGACGCCTCCTTCCCTGTAGATGTAAATCACAACCTGCATTCCAATTCACATACTCTTTCTTTTTACTACAATACATACTAAAGTACAGAAGCGTTTTAGGGCCACAAGAGAGAACAAAAATCAATTAAGGAAGATTTTTTTTTTCATTATGTCGAAATGTCAAGAATAAAGAAGAATACTCCGTAACGCTATTGGAGTTAGTGGGGTATTTATGTATTTTCAGCATACTACAATCGATGTTCATGTATTGGGTCATCATAATTTTTTTTTCTGGCATACTAAATAGTAGGGAAGTAAGGGAATTGGAACGCAGGGATTCTCTCATTATCACTGAATGATGTTGTGCCATTGACAGTCTCTTATGGATACAGATATGTTAGCGCAATGCTATATCCTCTCATCAGCCTCACTTTCCATCCATGTGTCAGTAGAATGAGACAATGAGGCAAAACAGAAAACTAAATCTTTGTTCTACACAGATGTCTCCCTAATATGAGTCATGCAATAACCTGCACCACATGCTAAGTGCAGTGACATTTGCAAACTGTATTTTGAATGCATTAAAGCTGGGGTATGTGATTTCTGATTGGTCAAAGTTAACATGAGCAGTACACTTTGACCAATCAGCGCGAGGCTCCGATTCTGTTTTTATTGGCTGTTGGGACTGTCCATTCACTTTGGCACGACTTTGTTGGTGTAGAGCGTGTCAGGGAGGGAGCATAGGGGAGGGACCAAAGAGAACAAGTGGAGCGGTTGAGGTATTTGGATTCGAATCTCTATCCCAACTGACATTTTCTCCCGTAATCCTCTACCCCAGCTTTAAGGCATGAGGCAGGCAAAAAAACTTTGAGATTGGTGGCTGTTTTGATTCCATAACATGTCTTCTTTCATACTAGTATAAATCAACGATCCAAAATGTACATTCAGGTGTTTATTTGACTAAATCTTGTCTGTTCGCGTTTGTTTATTTCTCCTATACAACCATCTTTAACGGCTATTTTTCTCAACATTGGTGTTTTTCAGTACTCTGAACCAAAAATCGCAACTTCTAAAGCACTTACATCAACTAAACTTTCCATAATCATTCTCAGCACTATTCTGAAGGTTATTACAGAAGGATTTGTTCATATGTTGTCTGATTAATGATGTTGTTCTTAAACACATACATACTACACCTGTACACAATATTTTAATACAATATGATCAATAAAATGAAAAAGAGGCTGTACCCAAAATCTGTTCTGAAAAACGTTGGACTCTAAATATGATTTAAAATGGAAATAAAGATATTATCTCTGGCTTTATCCAACATCTAGACTTTCATTTTTTTAAGAGATGTATGTGTAATTAGTTAGATATTGCCAAATTTGCACATTTATTCAAACATTTCTGCAAAAAGTTTAATGCAAAAAATTATTGTTTTAATATAAGTAATCAACTTGCAATGTTTCATGATATCTATACATTAAAGACTTTCCCCTGCAGTGTCTCGTCCTTAAATGAAATATAAGAGTAGCTGCGTGGCTTTGAATAAAGCATACATTTCACTGCTTCTACCTTTAGGGGTCTCCCTAGCTCTTTTGCAGGGCCCTGCTGTCTAGCTGCCCGGCATAGATAAATAGCACCTCGTTAATCAAATCTGCATGAGTGCGCTCAGGTTGCTATGGCAATAATTATCAGAGCTGCCTAATTAACTTTCTCAATTGCTTAATGATATACGACCCTCTGAACTCCCTCAATTTTTTCTCTCTCTCTCTCTAATCCAAGTTGTTGTGTTGTTTTATTCCTCCATTTTCACTCCCCAGTGTTAACCCGTGACTGCCAGATAATAGAAATGATAAAGAAATGAAATTCAGTGCCACATCCTCTCCTGCCTGGTGCAGGCCAGCCTGAAATGAACGGCTGATGTCAAACTTCCCATGCAGAGGTGGAATGTAACTAAGTACATTCACTTGTACTTTACTTTTCATGCTACTTTATATTTCTACTCCACTACGATTATTTAATAACTTAAGTTACTTTATCAATTAAGATTTTTGAACAGAAAACCTATGAAGAGCTATTCTACCCAAGCCTACAAGCGCACATGAAACATAAGTCCATTCATAGTTAAACCTTTTATTTTGTGACTATTTTGATAATAGTAATTTATTTTTTCAATAGGAGTACACCAAACATATCATGGTTCCAACTTCTCACATTTGAGGATCTGCTGCCTTTCCTTTGAATAATATAAAAATGACCAAGCAAACAATCGCTGAATGACAAAAAAGGAATAAATAAATACTTAAATCCACAATGAAATTGAAATGTGTTTGCAGTTTATTTCCAGTTAAGAAACTGCTTTTACAATAATGCATGAGTAATATTAATCCAATTGAAATGGCGAGGCGTGTGCACGTGTGTATCCCGCCTGTATACAGTGTGTGTGCCTGGCATACATACTTTGTCTTCAGTGGGTGACCTCATTGTGACAGCTGACTGGAGGTTGGGAGCAGCGGCCCTGTCTGTCGACCCTGATCAGCCAGGCGAAAACTTCTCTGAGATCCAGCCAGACAAGGGGACTGGAACCTGGGTGACACGCACCCTGCCACGCGCTGTCACTGCTGGCTCTCCTGTAGCCGTCTCCAGCCCCATCTGCACAACCCTCCTATCAGCCTGCGTTCCCCTCACCGAGTGCAATCCACACCAATCACATGTTGTTCACTCACTTTCTCATATATTGTCATCAGAAGTTTTGGAAGTTATACACGAATACTAGCTGTTGTGACCCGTACAAGACTTTAGTTGAAAATTCTAGTCGCGGTCCAACTCTTGTTTTTATCATACGGTGTATGTGGTTTCTGACGACTTTTGTCAACCTTGTCATGATATAGAGATCCATGACACAACAGAAAAGCAGAAACACTAAATTGTGTAGTTTCTTCACCTGCAAAGGGGCTCCGGGGTCATGAGTATTGGATACATATTTTTTAGTGCTGTCAAACGATTAAAATATTTAATCGCGATTAATCGCATCAATGTCATAGTTAAAGCAGCTCCGAGTAACATTTAAATATCTTTTAAACAGCCTCACGTTTCCTCTGATAATCATAAATTACCTTTAACAGCAAACGAGACCATCAGTGCAAAGAAAGACGTTTTTATATAGTTTTTATTACTGCTTTTGGTCTGGTCGCACACCCAGTCCGATTTTCGGTTCACGCGTGCATGCTCTATGGTCACATATCCGTATTGGTCGCAGATTTCAGTGTGGCGCTGCAACGCGATTTGAGAAGCCTATCCCTCCAGGTGAGGGAAGGGGAGCGGGAGCCTTGTTTGAGACAGTTATTTGTCGTCATAATGACTGATAACGGGGCTGAACCATCAAAGAAAAAAAAGAGAATGCAATGAAGAAAAGCTAAAAGGGAGATTGATAGGCGGGCGGGAGGGCGTTGCCAAGCAACGTATTTACACAATTTCACAGGAGCGAATTAGACTGCAGTGTTTACTCCTAAATGAATGAGCGGTAGCCTACTAAAACAAAGTTTACTTTGCCTCACCAGCATCATCAGATGACCATTATTCATCTGAAATAGTCATTATTTACAACAACATAAACACATTACCTCATCGTGATCCATACTAACTGCCGTCTCTCGTTCATTCGCTTTGTGTGAGGACACAGACTCTTTCAGCTCCGTGAGAGGTGACACTGCATCAACTCATTGCAATCAGGTGTGTGTAGCACTGACTGGCATTAGTTGATGCTGTGTCACTAACCACTCTCACAGAGCCGAAAAGAGTCCGGTGCCCTCACACTTTCAACACACGGACATGCACTATATTGCTTCCTGATCATTTGAATCTCGCACGCCCGGCACGCGCTAGAAAACAGCTTCACGACAGCTGGCGTCGTAAAAATACTACCGCTTTTGTCCAAAGGGGACGCCAACGTGCCATGTTACTCAAAGTGGCTTTAACTCGCGATTAATCGCGATTAATTGCGATTAATTGCATTTTTATCTATTCTAGCCTAAATGTCCCTTGCTTTCTTTTTGTCCAATTATTTTTTCTCTTTTTAATGCTCTTATCACACCCATTCTCTACACCCTTGTAATTCAGTGTATTTCTTCAAACATATCATAATTTGCACTTCAGTGCAAATAGCCCACAATGTAGACCCCCCCCCCCCCCTCTCCCCCACCCCTAGAACAGCAAACACAAACATAATTGGAACTTCTTTTTTTATTTAAAAACCAAACCATAAAACAACATAGGCTATATAAGTATTTAGGCTAAATTAAACTGGTTGTTGTAGGCCTAAATGTTTTGGGAGTCTTTCATCCACGGCTTATTTCAGACTGTGTGTGGAGTGGACACACTATACGCTTGTGTGCCGGACTGCCGGTGGGTGCCAGGTGGTTGCCATGGCGCTGCTGCAGCCTCCAGTCGCCCTTCGTAGCGAAAAATAAAGTGAAAATGAATGACTGGCGTCTGCCACTAACATTCATGGAGGTTTTGGTGTGTGCGCAGGGTTATAAGTAAGACTTTTGCAAATGACAAGCTTTCTTTACTGTTCTTTTTCCATGAAGTCCCATAATCACACACGGAAGACTAGTGAAGGTCGCGCAGCTGAGCTAGGAAGTGCTAGGTTCCGGTTTCTGCTTCAAAATAAAAGTCAGAATTGACTTGACGTTTAGTCGTTTTGCCAGTTAAATGATTTTAATGTGAAATTACGCTGTAGGACATGTTCCGTTTGAATTAACAGTAACTTACCTGCGAGCCATATGTATAGTTTGTGGTGTTTCAGTTGTTCTAACATTACTAGTTGATGCAACAGCATGAGACAAAACCACAACGTTTGCTAGACCATGACGAGCCTTAAAAAATTAACGCCGTTAAAATGGGTTTGCGTTAACGCCGTTAATAACGCGTTAAACTGACAGCACTAATGTTTTTAAATCTTTCTTTTGAACCCATCCTTTGTTGACTTGAGACGGTCAGAAAGATAGGCCAAAGGTTTTTATTCCATAATTTAACAAAAGTCAGCATTACTTTCTTATAATTTCCCCCCACGATCACTCGATAATATAACCCTCATGTCATGACAGAAATTAACCAACCCCATTAAAGTTGGAGTCACTGATTTTTGTCACTGATTTTTGTCAAAATCAGTGAATATTTCCTCACTATCCGCTACCTGTCCTCACTGTGTGCGCTGTCATGTGGCTTATACAGCTGCATTTTGTTCCACTTCACTAACCGATCCTGAACCGAGGAAACGATAGGTGTGAAAGAACCGAACCTGTTAAAATACCAAACCATGTATCATTCCAGCATTTGTTGTGAACCAAGGCTAGAAGCAGATAAGCATGTGTGAACTTACCCTCAGCATCTCTAGACCCTCTCTGTCTGATAAATGCTCAATTGAACTCTACACCACAGTTGGTGACTAAGACATTTAAAGTGTGAAAGACCAAACCAAGAAACAAGCCTTTAAACCAACATTGAGGAGGAGAAGTTGTTAAGAAAAAAAGACATAATTTCTAGAAAAAACCTGTAAAAAAAACTCAATCTGCTTATGAAGATCATTTGATGGACAGCTCAGACCAGAACAGTTAATACATGCTAAGGTTTTCTAGCTTGGTGAAAACCCTGGTTCTGTCGGTTTTGTCGGTGTTGTTGCTCTGTTTAATGCACCCATCCAGATAATTTTCGCCGGTCGATTTGATCGCTACGTTCAGTAATTATGTTGTGTTTACTTCTCGGAGTACTTTAAATATGGCGGGCATGAGGTTTGAGTTGGTCTGGTTGGTCAGGATAGTCCCTCCCCCGGCCCCTGGCGTAAGTGGTTCACAGTCCCAGATCAGCTCAAACTGGAGCTACTCTGGAACCAGTTTTTCCAGCCCGGAGCCGGCTTTCTGACGGTGGGAAACCAAACAAATTGGTTTCGAACTGGGCACCAGTTCTGAACGTGCAACCCATTTTGCGTCAGTGGGAAAGGGGTATGTATGAACCGTCGGTGTGGTGGTTGGTGGTACAGAGGCTGTGCTGCGTTCCAGACCCATGCCTGAGTCCTGGGATCAGTGCTGGGTTAGCAGACCACAAGGGCCTGGAAGAGTGCATGTGATTAACTTCTCTGCAACCACCATCAGGAAGCTTTACAGGACTGGGTCAAATCAAGATTTGGCAAGAAAAAACCCAACCTTACAGCGTAGTTACCACCAATGTCTGCCATATGTCTGGCACTGCCCGCTGACAGTGTGATACCATTCCGCTTTTTTATTTCCCACATTACTGTATTTAAAAAAAAAACATCCTTCCTTTCCAATTTTTTCGTTTGCTCACCAGACCTACCCGTGCTATAATCGTACCTGCTTGCTGCCTTTTGTTGCTTTAAAGCTAGTGGGGGAAAAGTGGCAGGGGAAAGATTATCTTTGTAACACCTCTGCACTGCATCACTGTGTGTTTTTTTCTCTTTCTCCTGTTGTGAGTGGATTTCATGGTTGAGAGTGCAATTTGAAATAGGATTAACAGTAGGTGTCGGGGAGTGTTAGCTAAACCTCTTTATGTCAGGTACAGCAGAGAGGAGTCTGTCACTGCGTCTGCCTGGAAACCCTTTCACCATTGAACATTGCTTGAAGGGGAATTCTTTAAAATATGACTAAAACTGTATTTGGATTCATCAAAGGGTCTGTGAGGCAGGCAGGCAGGCAGGGGCAAACACAAAGTCAACGGTTTCTACTGGGGAAAAGGCAGTAGAAAGAACACACACACGCACAGTGTCACACAAACCTTGGCATGCACTGCCAACATGGGAGGCAAAATGCAGCCTTTTGTTTTTTAAGGGAGAAATAAATAGAAAAGTCAAAAAAGTGCTCAGTGTCTTTTTTTTTTGTCCGAAAGCTCCTGGGTGACATTGGGAGGCCACATGGTTGGCTGCGGCCCCAGACCCAGGGAGAGAGGATGCATTCCTGGGATGGCCATTGGCAGTGTTCAGGGCGGAGATGCCCAACCCTCGGCTCCCACAGTTTCCGCACACAGCAATGTGAGTCTCGCTGGAAAACAAGCATTTGGACAGTCTTATGTAACTGGGGTTGGTTGTAAAGAAATGGGATGAACCGGAGGGAGGGATTTGGGACTGGAAGGAAAATAGAATAGAATATTGAAACAAAGTTGGGTAGAGTATTTGACTTGCCCTATACTAGTGAACAGCGCTTGCACGGCTGTTGTCTCTTATCTGTTAACGGAGAGGGAAGAAGAATTATGACCCAAAAATCGAAATCCAGGCACCAAGATTGGCTACAAAAATATAAAAGACGTTTAATACATTTGCCAAGACACATTAAAAGTACACCATCACATGTCAGCTTGAGCCTTCCTGTGTTCTTATCTGTTTTAGCCTTTGTCAGGTATCAATTCAGTGGCATGCACAGGAGTGGTGACGGGAGGGGGAGGGGGGACACGCTTGCCCATTTACTTCAGTTTGTTGACTCAAAGCCACACTAATCAACTCCAGAATTATGACATAATGTTGCAGTTTCCTGGCTTGGAAATCCCGGCTTCGGCGGCTCATGCACAGCACTGTTGTCATCCGGTTACGTCTGTCCCAGAGCACATAGGGCTCTGGCCCGCCCATTTCAGAAAGAACGATTTGTTTGGAAGCTCAGGATTTCTTGACATATTTAATGAGCTTAAATGGAGAGTGTCCAGACCAAGAGGCGCAGCAAATTTAATTTTGCACAACTTGTCAGCAGAGATGCTTTACACATGACCTGTTCAGCACTATCTGTGAACATAGTGGAGCCTTCAGCAGCTTAAGGGAGCACGTTAGGAGAGGCGGTGGTTGGGTCCAAAAGAAGCAGTTGACAATCAAGACAGGTTGTACACAAGCCAGAGGATCTAAACCACTTTATTGGGAGGTAAAATGAAACGTGTGTCAATTCCTCTTTACAGGGAAAACTGTCTGTGCATTCATTACAGTGGGGTCAAATTCTAACAGTCTGTGATCTTCAGTGTTGGGAACGTTACTTTAAAAAAGTAATTAGTTATAGTTACTCACTACTTGTTCCAAAAAGTAACTGAGTTACTAACTGAATTACTTTATAATAGAAGTAACTAGTTACCAGGGAAAGTAACTATTTGCGTTAGCCTACTGTAAAAAAAAAGTTGCTATATGTCAAAATTTTTATTTTTCTGAGCAGTTTTCACAAGTCAGTTGAAATGAGTAGAACAGACAGGTAGGCCTACTTGTAGGCTACATAACCTTCAATATGTATTGCACATCAACAGACAGCAAGAGGTTTATCCTGCACCTGCAGTATTTTGTTCTCAACAAAAGTAGTAGAGGAAACTGCTGAATGTACCGTGCTGATCTGCTATATCACTGGATTCACTTCAGGGGTGTCGGCTAAAACACCACTTCAGGCCAAAAACGTCAGACTATGAAGCATGAGACGATGAGAGGAGGAGTAAGGATTTATCCGCTGTTTATTTCCTTCTTTAACATGCACAGCAGCATACAGATCCCAGGAAAAGAACAATAGCAATATTCGGCTCGTGATGACACGCTAAACAGCTGTTGCAACCGGCGAATCG
Source organism: Ammodytes dubius (assembly GCA_026122265.1). Taxonomy (NCBI): domain Eukaryota; kingdom Metazoa; phylum Chordata; class Actinopteri; order Uranoscopiformes; family Ammodytidae; genus Ammodytes; species Ammodytes dubius. Next base: position 4,234,936 of record CM047520.1, read on the forward strand.
CGGCCGTTTAATAGCGTGCATAAATTATAATTTATAGAGATCGGGAAACTCAATGCATTTACTCACAAGGGCGATGCAAACAAATTCAGGGAGAGCACGTTTCAACCGTGGATTGATAGGTGGTTACTGCGCCAACGTGCACGCTCGTCGCTCACACAACAGAGAGAGAAAGAAAAAGAAACTTCACTGAACAGGCGCTCCGGCTGACTGACGTGACGGCGCTAACTGACAGTTATAATGTCATCCACACACCGGTCTCCTCACTAGCAGTTTGTGTAGTATGGAGCCAGGGGCGCGTTCGGATTACACAGTTTATTCAATCAATTCAAAGTAACGCACCGCATTTAACGTTCAGTAACGATAACGGCGGTGTAACGGCGGAAAAAGTAATTAGTTAGATTACCCCGTTACTGAAAAAAGAACGGCGTTACGTAACGCCGTTCTTTTAAACGGCGTTATTCCCAACACTGGTGATCTTTGATTTAAGATGGAGAGATCGCTTTGGTTTTCTCTTCAGATTAACTTTGTCCAATTGGGTGTTTTACAACCTGTGTTGTTGACAGTTGGAACATATATGTTGCACATTGATGGCTATAACTACGAAGGTTAATAAACCAAAAGGTTTCTGGTTCAAGAATGTTGAAAAATGCTGGAACAGCAAAATGAACTCAGAAGTCTACAGAAACATTTTGTCTGCCAATGTAAAGAAAGATGCAACCAAACTGATTGGAAGATCCTTCATCATGCAGCAAGATAATGACCCCAAACACACTGCAAAAACAACAAAGGAGTTCATCAGGGGCAAGAAGGGGAAGGTTTTAGACTGGCCAAGTCAATCTCCAGACTTAAACCCTATAGAGAATGCATGTTACCTGCTAAAGAGGAGACTGAAGGGAGTAATCCCCCAAAACAAACAGCAACTGAATGAGGCTGCAGTGAAAGCCTGGAAAAGCATCACAAAAGAAGAATGTAAAAGTTTGGTGATGTCAATGGGTCACAGGCTTGATGCAGTTATTGCAAGCAAAATATTTGCAACAAAAAATATTAAAGTCTTATCTACTTTAATTTATTTAAAGTCTATCTGTTCCAATACTTTTGCTCACCTAAAAATGTGGTGTTCCTTTTCAAATAATGATATCTTCTCAGTTGTGTATCAGACCCAGATTTAAATACCTGGAAATTAAAGCTGAAATGTTGATCTATTGTCTCATATTCATAGTTTGGTGTCAAACCCAAATGTTTTCGGTCTACAGCAACAATAAAGGAATTGGCCTCAGTGTTCCAATACTTTTGGAGAACACTGTATATATACAGTATATGCCTCATTATGAGCACATAGGGGCACATCCCTACTCTCCTGATGGGAAGCGTTGGTGGCAGCAGTCAGTGTTACTCAACAGTTGAAAGCCCAGGGTTTCCCAATGCAGGGAGGGGCACAGCCCCTCTGCAAGTAAACACATCAATAATCCTGCAGCTTGACTGACTGGCTCACTGGATAAGGCGTGGTAGTGAAGGAGGAAGGCCCCTGGAGGAGATGCAGTTAGTCTTCACTTAAAGGTGTGCAGAGCTTTGGACTGGTCTACTTTACATGCTATTTCCTTACATTTAAAGGTGAAGGTAGCGATTCTGGAAAATGCATGTTCTCAAAATCAGTGAATATCTCCTCAAATTGTCCTCATGATCTGCTACCTGTCCGTATTGTGTCTGCACTGAAAGAAAAATCTAGTTTTAATACACAATAAACTTGGCTCTGTAAAGGGGCATGATGCTCGATATGGCGGACCCGTTTGTTTACATGCCCTTTGTTTACCTACCCGATATTCACTGATTTTGACCAAAGGTGATTTGGACAAATAGCGTTCTCTGGAATAACTGACTCCACTTTTAAAAGGAGCAAGACATTTTTACAAGAATACACATTTTAAAATACACTCCCTCTGCATCTTGGAGATCATCATCATCATGTTTTCACATCCAGCATGATCTGGATGTGTTTAGCCTAGCTTTAGCACAAAAACAATAAGCAGGGGAACACCGCTTGCCTTCTCCTCTGAATAAGTTTACAAATATGTTTTCCAACAACTCCAAAGCTTCCCTTCTCATGCAAAGAGAACTAGAAATGCAAAAAACAAGACATTGTGGTTAAAGTCTCAATGCGTAAATGACAAAGCGGCTCATGTCAGTGTCTTACAAAACAACCCACATGAATGTCTGCTGATCCGCCACCTCTATAATTAGAGCTGCATTAATTGATGTTTTTTTGGCCACTTAGGGGGACGTTGGAGAATGGTTAGAATTTGGGTTGGCTATGAACCTCGTAAAGTTGTTGTGCTTTAACGTGTTCACAAATCCTATTTCAGAATGTCGGAGAAAACAGAGCTACAGTGGCATTTGTTTGGTGCCGTGCCTCTGGCCACCCACAGATAGTTCATCTGAAACTTTTGTATGCTTGTTGTTCGGGGCTGGTCAGAGGGTGTTTCTTCTTTTAGTCTTTTATCTCAAAGAAAATGAGGAAATACAGCAAGAGCGCTGGATGAGCCTGAAACAGTACATGCCATACGATGAATCCCTTTAGAGCTGAGAGTGAACTGCAAAATTGAGTGATAATTCTCTGTGACATGACATTACACATGTTCATTTGAGCCATTGTTAATACGTATAACATCCAATAGTGAAGCCATGAGGTTTGCTTAAGTTTAAGGCAACTACATTTGCTTTAAGGTCCAGTAAAGATTGTGTTTTTAGACAAAAGAAACCAATGGTTCAAAGTCAAGATTGGTTTCCCTTCACTAGTCCAACCATCCGCCCTAACTGACTGAAGAGATGTTATGACACTAAATCAAATCAAACTTCATTTATATAGCACTTTTCATAGGTAACACAAAGTGCTTTACAGTTGGCCTATATGAAAATAAAATAAGAAAACAGAACAATACCACACCCTCCCCCTTCCCTCCCCACAAATCACAGACAGCAACACATTACATTCAGAAATGAAAGACAATTTATACAACATCACTTGATATAAAACAAGTAAAAAACATTGATCATTAATGTCAAACGTATCCCAAAATGATTAGACTGTTCCTGTAAAGGTGACAGATTAAAGGTGGAGTCAGCGATTCTGCAGAACTCTTGTTGTCAAATTCACTTTTTGTCAAATTCAGAGAAAATCTTCCGTACATACAGTGCTGTGTGAAAGTTTGTGAACCCCTTGAACCTTTTGGAATTGTATTTATTTTTACCATTAATAATTCATTTTTATCAGTACCAGTATTTTTTATATGAAATAACAGATGTTTGTTTATCAATTCAAATTTTTTCTTTTCCAGAAATCAATTGTTAAAACAGATAAAACAAATTATTTGACAATTGTTGTATGTGCAAAAGTTTGTGAACCCTGAGCTGCATTGCTTAAATCGAGCAAGTAAACACAATCAGATGGGCCAAATTGAGTCATGAAATGGACCAATGTAGTGAGAGATCTTTAGGGAAGAAATTGGGCGGCACTAGATAAAACAGAGATCAAACCAAGTCAGTTTAGGCTCACCAAAGTGTACCCATACAGGTCATACATGCTAAAAGGGAAAACAATCTCAGAGGATCTCAGGAATAGAGTTGTGATGCTGCACATTTGTCTGGGGACAGCTATAAATTATTAAAAAAAAGGTTTGAGCTCTATCGGTCCACCGTGAGGCAAATCATCTACAAATGGAGAGCTTTAAGAGTGACTGAACATCTGCCTAGAAGTGGACTTCCTTCAAAAGTATCCACAAGCGCCACAAGAAAAGTGATTTTTCAGTTAAAAGCCAACCCAAACATTACATCTAGTGATTTGCAGACCTCTCTTGCAGCATCTGGGACAGATGTGCATGGTTCCACAATAAGAAGAAAACTCAGTCAAAATAGCTTTCATGGGAGGGTTGATGAAGAAGCCTCTGCTCTCAAAAAAGAACAACACTGCTTGCCACAACTTTGCCAGAGAGCACCTGGAGATACCTGAAGTCTTATTCTGTGGATGGATAAGTCCAAAATTGAACTGTTTGGTCATAACCAAAACCGCCATGTTTGGGCAAAAACGCAACTCTGCCTACCACCAAGAGAACCTTCTCCCAAGTGAAGAATGGTGGTGGCAAATGGTCTGCAAATCTCCAGATGTAATGTTTGGGTTGGCTTTTACCTGAAAAATCACTTTTCTTGTGGCACTTGAGGATATTTTTGAAGGAAGTCTACTTCTAGGCAGATGTTAAGTCACTCTTAAAGCTCTCCATTTGTAGATGATTTGCCTCACGGTGGACCGATGGAGCTCACATTTTTTATATGAATTTATAGCTGTCCCCAGACAAATGTGCAACATCAAAACTCTATTCCTGAGATCCTCTGAGATTGTTTTCCCTTTTAGCATGTCTGGCCTGTATGGGTTCAGTTTGGTGAGCCTAAACTGACTTGGTTTGATCTCTATTTTATCTAGTGCCACCCAATTTCTTCCCTAAAGATCTCTCATTACATTGGTCTATTTCATCACTCAATTTGGCCCATCTGATTGTGTTAACCTGCTCGATTTAAGCAATGCAGCTCAGGG